>JAQOSZ010000302.1:0-467507 GCA_030347455.1 Kentomonas sorsogonicus
AACCCTAACCCTACTAACCCTAACCCTAACCCTAGACCCTAACCCTAACCCTAACCCCTAACCCTAACCAACCCTCCCAACCCTACCCAACGCTAACCCTAACCCTAACCCTTCCCTAACCCTAACCCCTCCCCCTAACCCAACCCAACCCTAACCCTAACCCTAACCCTAACCCTACCCTAACCCTAACCCTAACCCTAACCCTAACCCTAACCCTAACCCTAACCTAACCCTACCCTAACCCTAACCCTAACCCTAACCCTAACCCTAACCCTAACCCTAACCCTAACCCTAACCCTAACCCTAACCTAACCCTAACCCTAACCCTAACCCTAACCCTAACCCTAACCCTAACCCTAACCCTAACCCTAACCCTAACCCTAACCCTAACCCTAACCTAACCCTAACCCTAACCCTAACCCTAACCCTAACCCTAACCTAACCCTAACCCTAACCCTAACCCTAACCCTAACCCTAACCCTAACCCTAACCCTAACCCTAACCCTAACCCTAACCCTAACCCTAACCCTAACCCTAACCTAACCCTAACCCTAACCCTAACCCTAACCCTAACCCTAACCCTAACCCTAACCCTAACCCTAACCCTAACCCTAACCTAACCTAACCCTAACCCTAACCCTAACCCTAACCCTAACCCTAACCCTAACCCTAACCCTAACCCTAACCCTAACCCTAACCCTAACCCTAACCCTAACCCTAACCCTAACCTAACCCTAACCCTAACCCTAACCCTAACCCTAACCCTAACCCTAACCCTAACCCTAACCCTAACCCTAAACCCTAACCCTAACCCTAACCTAACCCTAACCCTAACCCTAACCCTAACCCTAACCCTAACCCTAACCCTAACCCTAACCCTAACCTAACCCTAACCCTAACCTAACCCTAACCCTAACCCTAACCCTAACCTAACCCTAACCCTAACCCTAACCCTAACCCTAACCTAACCCTAACCCTAACCCTAACCCTAACCCTAACCCTAACCCTAACCCTAACCCTAACCCTAACCCTAACCCTAACCCTAACCCTAACCCTAACCCTAACCCTAACCCTAACCCTAACCCTAACCCTAACCCTAACCCTAACCCTAACCCTAATGACGTCATACGGTAGGCAGCTTCGCCTTACCGCACGCCTTGTGTGAAGGAGGAGGAAGAGGTGAGGAGGAGTAGAGCGTGTGAGTGGCTTGATGCGGCGCGCGGGTGCGGCGAAGAGAGCATTACTAACCAACGGTGCTTGGCAAGACAGTCGCGTGAGTCAGCTGCGCGGGTTGTGTCGCGCGCGGACGTCAAAGGCGACGCGCACCGGTCGTTCGGCTTCAAAGCCGTCATGGGCATTTTCGCTGTTGTAAGTTGGCAGTCGAGGCGCTAGTCCTCGGGAGAGACAAACACATGAAGATACACGGGTGCGAGGGAGCTCTGATGGGCGAGCTCGCATCACGCAGTAGTAGTAGAGAACACATGAAAGTCACTCACGCAGAGAGGGAAACCGCAAAGAAAACCTCTCAGCACGAGGCACAGCACTCCGAAAAGAACAAATGAGTGTGCGGCGAGAAAAGGAGAGAAAAAAGGCCAAGCCGGGAAAAAGTGGAGAAAGGAAAAAGTAAGGCTCTGCAAATTTGTTTATTGCTTGTCCTTCGAAAGCTAGAAATGGAAGCTTAAAAAGAAGGCTGATCGATCAACAATAGATGGATCTCAAAATAAAAATGAAAATGAAGAATAAGTAAAGAGAAAACAAGGGTTCAAGTTAGAAAATAAAAAGTAGATTTGAAAACGTAAAAGGTAAAGTTCAAATTAGAAAATGAAGAATCAGTAAAGAGAAAGAAAAACTTCAAGTTAGACAATGAAAGTTAGAACTGAAAAAGGAAAACTGAAAAGAAAACTGAACGATCATACGTGAAAGCGAGAAAATAGTAAAAGGTCAGCTTGGAATTGGAAACTTAGAAAATGAAAATGAAGAGAAAACAGGATACAGAAAGTGAGATATGAAGACACAGTGAACTCAAAAGTTATCACTGAAAGAACAAAAGTTATGATTTGTAAGCTCAGGCGAATCTTGAGAAATGAAGAAGTTACAAACGCAAGAATTGGGAACAGGTGTCAGAACAAAAGATAAAATCAGAAAAAGGAGGGGAAACAACTTTGAGAGTTCAAGGTAAGAAAGAACTCTAAAAGGAAAGTTGAAAGGGTCAAAGAAGAAAACAAGGATGAAAGACAAAAGTCAACGATACAGTAGTTACCTTGTCTTCAAAGAAAACCCAATTGAGAATCAAAAAGAAAAGTACTGGTGAAGTGAAGAAATAATGTAGTCAGAAGTGAGTGGCCAGACTCCTTCGTTCTAGTGAAGTTCATTACGCAGTACAGGAAAAAAGAAAAAGCAAAAAGTTAGCCTCGCATACTTAGCATGGATAGAGCTAAGATTAGTCAGAGCGTGCAGTCACGCTCGTTGGTTGTGGGTGGGCGGGCGAAAAAGCAAAAAGGGATAGTGTTCTGGCACTAGCCAGGAAGGGACTAAAAACGAAAAACACTTCTCTCTCTATATTGTGTGTGTGTGTGTGTGTGTGAGTTACAGTTTGAGTGTGTATGAGAGAGAGAGTGTGTGTGTGTATGAGAGAGAGAAGAGAGAGAAGCAAGAAAGACATTAAAGCCGAAGGGCGGCATGTTGGTCACCTGGGGTGAGCGTTCAGTTTGGCATGGTGCGGCCTGACAGACACGGCGGGAAGGGGAGAGGGGCGCACCAGGCGGTAGGGTACTCCGAAGGCAGGTTGGCGTCATGGCTCATCCTCGTGTGTGTACCGTTAAGGCGGACGGCATACCCCTAACCCCTAACCCCACCCCTGGGCCCCGCACCACCACCACCAGTAGCCCAACACCCCAGCGACGCCCCCCCCCCCCTCACGAATAATGCACTTGTTTCGCAGTCTAGTAGGCACTCTGCTAACGCGCTCCCTTCCTATCATGTGTTACATTGTATACAATGGCAACACTATGAAATGATGGAATCACCCATAGTGGTCATCACTATCGCCACCATTGCTCCGTGAGGATCCCCACTATTAGTCTTCCACGCCCCCCCCCCTCCAAAGTTGCTACTCCGCGCGCTCTCCTCAATGCTAGCCTGCCCTCTGCTACACTTCGTAAAAACAATGTTGTAGCCAACCGCAAACAACAAAGTGCACTGAAGGCAAGTGGAAAGAAATACTCAAACGCAACACCAGAGAGCACCACAGGCATACGGAAAAGAACGCAGAACACAAGAGTGAAGTATAGCCGTGGTCACAAGAATGCGCAGCAGCACAACCCCATCCAAAGAGGGAATCAGATAATCCAGCAACACCGTCACTGGTTTCAGATTCCCAAAGAGAGAGCAGTTTGCAGCAAGCATCACCACGCAAAAAAAAAAAGCATACCAAAGCAGCATAACTAACTCACGACACACTCGTTCACCCCTTTCTCGTTGTTGTAGAAGATGGGCAGACCGCCAGCATCATCTCAATTAAAGCACCAAGCCACCCATCACCCTTCATGTTCTACTGGCCACTGCCCCACAAACCACTGGTGGTCAACTCACTTGTGCATCCTCTCATCAAACCGCCACGAAGAACCCACACACGGCACAACAGTCGGCGCAGAGAATACCTTTCCTCACTAGGGAAGCAATTACCGCAAGTAGAGGAAACTCGTAACTTTCATGCAGACTCGAAACAGAAGTCACGCTAGCCATTCTGCGGTGAGGAAGATGCAGCAGTGTAGCCGAGTACAGCGCCGGGTGTCGACGCTTCCCAAATAGAACTCGCGAAAGTACATCAGCACCACCTTCAACTTCAACACGACTTCGTAAAACGCAAAACAAATCGAGAAAAAAAAACAGTATAATGTGACTCCGGGTCCCCACAGCACTCATTACCCCACCACTCACCCGAGACTCCGCAGCGACTGTTGTTGTGATGCACACACACGCACATCGAGGAAAAGCGCACGCAATGTGGGCAGAGTTTCACATTTATTTATATTATTCTTTCACAGGTGTCATGAAGCATCACACTGTAGATGCATGTACTGCAACAACACGAAGATAAAAACCTCATGTTGTGCAACCAGAGAAATGCACCATAAGCGAGGCACCACAGACAGTGCAATACTCTCATCGAGGAGTCGGAAGCCAGAACTGCGTACCCACTGACCTCCTGCAACATATTGATCGTCATCATGTGTGGTGTTGTGCAGGCAAACGCGAAACCGCACTCAGAGGTGCAACGGCACTCAAAGTGGTGCAGGCGTCACGAAGCTACACTGCACGCGCGAGGCATTCAGAGTGAGTGAAGAGAGGAATAGTCCTTCAATCTCGTCTTACATCATGGTAACGGCTCCATCTACCTCAACCACTTCAAATACTTCCCGAATGCGGTATTCTCTGTGGCTGCTTTCTTCTTCACAGTGCTCGTTTCTTACAATCCTGAGGAATAGCAGGACGATCCTAGTGTGAGGTACTGGTCGCTCTCCGTAGAAAGACACCACCGCCAGAAGTAAGTGGGTGAAAAGAGAAGTGACGATGGCAGGATAGGCATAAAGAGGTCAGAGAATAGATTGTAATCGACGAATAAATCACCACGCCACCACGTTCCCCTGCGGCTACAGCGGACACTCAGAATCAGACGGTGTGACGTGAGGATCAGTGACAGCGTGCGGGTTAGTATTGTGTGTGAACGCGGGTGAAAGAGTTAACAGCAAAGAGTTGGCTCTAAATAACGTACCAGACAGGGCTCCCAGCTGTGTCCCCACAGTTTGTGTGTGTGGTTCGCATTGCGGCACCGGGGTCACAGAAGATTAGCGGTACTCGTTGCAAAGGTTTCGCATCGGAGTACGTCGATCTTCTTGTGTCTTGAAAAAAGGATTGGAAGTGATGTCCGAACTCACTATTTCAACCACCAGCCTGCCTAGCGCAACGTACACATCAGATGCGGCTACCTTTCCCAGCAATGTGCGCACGTGATACAGGCGCTGGAGCTCGTCATTCGCAACGTGGGAATAAGAGAAAACGGTCGAGAGCTCATGTAATTCTCGGTACTTTTGGGGTGGCATGAAATTTCGATGTGTAAATGAAGGAGAAACAGAGAGAAGGAGAGTGTATTGTGGGAATTCATAAACGTATTCGTTCAAGAGCGACAATGACTCCACTATAAAGAGTGTATAGAGTGGCGAGGGTGAATCAGTGCCTGCACTGTGCTATCCGCGGGGAGGAATCAGATAGCGGAGGGATAGAGAAACGAGAGGTACATCAGCTGTGATTATATTATCTACGGACAAACTTGTACAAGCGGATATCGGGGAATGATTTTTTTATGCGTGGTTGGCTTGTGTAAAGGATAAGAAAGGGGGGCAGAAGTCATTTTAATACCTCTCTGCTTCCTGGGATGCGTGCAACCAGACAGGACGAAAGAGCCGCTTGCAGTCAAAGAATGAATCAACTACTCAAACGGTTGAGGAAGCAAGAACAACGTAATGGAGGTGGAGGTGGAGAAAAAAAACGAATAGATACTGTAAGAAACAAGGAGATATCGAGAGGAGAAAACTCAATGGATTACCTCATGAGATACAATGACTTCGCCCAGTAGAGATAAAGAGGATTCTGACAAAGCTTAATATTATGTGGGAGAGAATGTGGGCTACGCCCGTCTAATCCGCTGCGGTGCACGTGGTGAAAATGGCGCTGTGTTCGAGGTACGGTCTTACGTACAAGACGATAGGTTTCATAAGTATCTTGTTCTGTCCCTCCAGACACGTATTTACAACGGAAAGATTATTTCTGACACTTTTGTGGGGCTCTCTCAATAAGGCAAAGACAGGAACAACTTGAGTACAGCCCAGCTTTTTCGTCAGTTTCTTGGTCGCCTCTTCGTGTTGAGAAACGCTATGGCTCGCAGTCTCGACGTCGTCATTTTCTTCATTACTCTCGGAGAGGATTGGAAACCCAAGTGTGGCTATGTCCTTTTGCATCTCTGTAGTATTTTCTCCATAATTACTCGTTCTCTTCACAGACACGAGCAGCAGTATTGTTCCACACACAATAACAGCATCGGCATACTTTGCAGAATCCCCGTTCTGTATAACGTGGATAGTCTTTTCCCTCTCTTCTACGCCCTCGCAAAAGGAATCTAATTCTTCTTCTGTTCTTTTCTTCGTCCCATCATCACCACTCGACGGTTCCTCTGACAGAATGGGTGGATACGGCACCTCTCGCTTCCAATGTTTCACTTCTTCTTTGGACAGCATCTGCTCATCAATTGCCCTCCAAAAGTCCTGCTCAGTTTGGCAAGGAGGACTAGCCTCCTCAGGCCACAACAACTGGGAGAGGACCTCGGATAAAGAAAGAGTGTCCCCGCGGCCTCTGGCATCGAAAATGCATCTACACAAGAAAACAAAAAGATGCGAAAAAAAGTTTTCAACACTCTCACCATCAAAAGAAAGAGCGCGCTCATGCGTCAGCGCTTTGATGTTCTGTTTGCTCTTGTCGTCGGCGCCGCTCACCGCGTGGCCCTCCTCGCCATAGTTAAGCATGGCCATCGCGAGTTGGGGCAAAGCAATCCTATAAGTGACGTCAGCTTTGTTGTTGATTCCAATGGCTGTCAACGCTGCTACTACTCCGGCGTCTATCGGATCGGTGGGAGTGTAACGACAAGAAGCACTACGGTGTGGCTCTGAGATATCTGAGCTACAGGGATGTCTTCCTGTCACGCACATAAAAACACCGATACTAACCATGTCTTTGCAGGCTTCCGTACTCATTTCCTTCAAACTATTTTGTTGTTTGTAAGCAATCACAGCCTCCGCACAAATCCGAGCGCTCACTTTTGCGAGTAAGGTATCGAAGTGATGCGAAGAGACTATTGGATCTGCATTTTTTAGTATTGAGGAGGAGGAGGACGCACCGTACTTCTTTGATAGTATATTGATAATCTCAGGTATTCCTGATTCAGACACCGTGACCCACTCTTTCTCTATTAACAATCCAAGTTGATTACCATTGTCCGACTCATATATTCGCTTAAGAACACCGTTGAGCTTAGTGAAGAAATTTCCCGCTCTCTGAATTAAGTCGAGAATGGCAGCTGCGCAGCGGCGGTTGTGCACCACAATAAAAAAGAAATCGTTGTTCGACCAATACTGCCAAAGTTTGGCAAGATCTTGCTTTTCAAGAGCCGTACGGAGCAGATCTGGACTTGGTTTCATGTCATATGCCACTACGCTTGTAAGAGAGCTGCCGCACAATAAAGCGTACTGCTGCGAAACTGTGGAGGAAGCAAAAAGAAAGACATTTCGGAAGCGATCCTTGTAGTGCTCGCTCAGCAGTTGTGAAGCCGAGTCGGCATGCTTAGACGTTAGCGCACGTAGCATTGCTGGTGATCGAATTGCCTCGTCTAAAATCACATACGCCTCGACGTAGTACTCCATGTCATCATCCAGCTTTGGAGGATTCTTTAAGACAAAGGGTCGCATGCACCTCTCCATGAGTTGCACCAGCACATTACACGCTGCAGTGTTTCGTCCCAATAGGGCCTCTTTGGTAGCAGCAGATTCATCATTTGCTGAATCCTGCACTTGCTTGTCTTTTTCAAGGACGACATGGTGTTCCGCGATGTTATCCAGTTGTCCCGCATGTATGAAAAACACTACAGCCTCCCGCTCGTGTTCGCCAAGCCACCGCGGAGCCCTCACTCTGCCCTGCTCTGACGCAGCGTGGAGAGCGAAGTGCGTCTTTCCCGACCCGCTGTCACCGCATACAAAGTGTAGGAGACTAGGCGCGCGACGACGAGCATCTGGAAGTTCACGGCTTAGTTTCTGGTAGTTTTCACCATCTATATCTTCGTTTTCAAGTCGGAGGCCTTGGAGATACGCATGGCCCAGCACCAGAGCAGGGCAGCCATATCTTTTGCCCTGTTGATCCATCTTATCAAACAGCGCCCGCATGTACTCCTCGTACTCTAGTATCGTTGAGCAGCGGAAGAAAGTTTGCACAAAAAGAGCACCCCACGCGAGGAGGGAAGTCGTTTCGAGTTGTTCGTTCGATAAGTGGGGCTTCAACTTGCGGTTCATTGTGTCAAAGAAATTCAGAACCGCCGTATCTAGATCGGGGGACATCCTCACACTCCCACGCCAGTAGTCAAGCAGTACTTCCACTTTTGTATTTCTGATTTTTTCTGCTAGTTCGCGGATCCCGTCAGGTAACCCATTTTTCATATCATCTAACGCCTTCTTCTCCTCCTCACTGGGGTCCCTCAGGATAATCTTAGTCGGGTCCGCTCGTTGCAGCTGAAAGTCCTCCTCTGTCATCTGCGGGGCGGAAGTTTGGGCCTGTGACGCGGCGGCGGTGCCCTCAGCAGCAGTAGCGGCTGCAGCACTCTGGGACTGAGGCGTTGACGTGTGAAGAGGAGTCGACATGGGTGTTCTGCGTCTCCTATCCGTGGAAGAGCGAGTGAAAAGTGTAGAGAAGAGGAAGGAGGAGAGCGTCGACTATAGAGCAAGAATACGTAGCCGTTTTTGAACTATGACAATATGTTGTTGTTTCTGTGTGTCTGTGTTACTCTGACTCTTTGCTGTTATCCCGAAAGATTCAGAAGGATGAACGGGAAAAACAGAAGCGCGGAAAAGAGGGGAGATGCTGAAGAAAAATATAGCCCGGAGATATCTAGAAAGGAGGAACAGAATGGGGAAAAGAGAATTATGAAGGGGAAAAAAAAACTAAATGTGCCGTGTGTGTTGGTGTTTTTCTTGAAGGTGTTTGTATATTTTTTAAACAGTTTTCTGACGATGAAGTAAGATCAAGCAGGATGAGGTGGGGTGGGGAAAAAGCGGAGAAATATAGAATGAAGCAAAGAGGGAAGAATGTCGAGGAGAGATACGGAGGACTCGTAGAGTGGAAAAGGTTCGTAGATATATATGTATATAGATGGAGAGAGGAAAGAGTAAAGGAGTAAAGGGAAGACTGGAAGTTAGGGAATAGAATTCTGAAAAATATAAAAAGAAAAAGGAGCAAAGGGGTGAAGACAGATGATATCAAAAAAAAAAAAGTTATGAGGAGGAGCTTCACTGAGGTGTGCGGAGAGGGTGACTGGGAGAAGTAAAGAAGAAAAAACGAATAAAAAGTGGTTGTAATTGTTCTGACTGCGTTATTTTTATTTTTGTTTGCTTTACGATGCAGGTGGAAGAAGAATTAAAAAGAATAGGAAAGTAAAAAAGAGAATGGTGGAGAGAAAGAGTTGCAAGTAGACGTATGTGTGTCTGTGTGTGTATAGTTTAGTTGTTTCTCTGCCAAAACAGTCTCTAATAGCGAGAAGCAAGAGATAAAAATTATCGTTTAGCCTAGCGTAGTAGCGTGAATGAAAGAGAAAGCACGGTGCAAAACAAGGGGAAAAGGCAAAGTGTGATGACCTGAAGCCGCGCTGATTGGAGGAACAATTGAGAAGAAAAACTGAGCGTTGTTATTTGTTATTGTTTCTATTGTTGGTGACTGTACCTCTCTCTCTCGAGTGATGTAACAGACCTTGGCTCTATTATTCGCGGTCTGCGAGAGACAATACAGAGGGAGAAAGCAGCACAGGCGATGGTTGGAAGAGGAAGAGAAAAAAGGAAAGGGAAGGATTACCAGTATTTTGTAACGGAAATCTTATTTTATAATCTGAAAAAGACGTGGGAGAATATCTGATGGATGTTATTACTGACGGTGTTGTTGTTTTTCAACTACCTTTTTCTTTTTTGCTACTGTTTATATTGTTTCAAGTGTTGTTGTTGGTGTTTTTGAATATTTATGGTTCAATAACAGTTTTTTGTTTTCAGTATTTTCTTTTTTAACTTTCTTTTCGTTCTATCTGAATGATATATATATCTTGTACTGTGAAGGGTAACAAAAAGCAGCAATATATATCAGAAGAACTGAGCAACGAAATAGGGAAAGACGCAAGCAGAAAACAAAAGAAGGGAAACGAGAGGGAAACTGCGGAAATGAGGGCTGTTGGTTGTGGAGCGAAAAAAAATTCTAGCTAGAAATTCTTATGGTCATCGGTGATCTGATGTACAAGTAAAGAGGAGAAGAGTAGAAGTGTGGGGGGAGTGGCGATTAGTGTCGGTACAGAGAGAGTACTTGAATCTGCTTGTCAACGTGGGTATTGGTGTACCAGTCGAAAGGGACATCGGTGTGAAGAGAGAAACAACAATGGTGGTCAGTCGCGCTAGCACCGTTGCAGATGTTACAACAACAACGGCATCCAGATTCTTCTGCTGAAACCCCCGCACTACCCGTACCGCTCACTCACAGGACATCCTTCAGTAAGAGAACACTGAGTCAGGATATACGACATTTTGCTTGTTGTTGTACAGAGAAGGCAGAACACGAGCAGTACCGAAAGGAAGAGAAACAAGGATGTTTGCAGAAGAAAAAAAGAACGACGATAGGTAACACCAAGGTTGTGTATGCACGTTGGCACTGTTTTGTTCCGCTGAAACTTTTCTTTGCGCAAATAGTGAGCACACACAACGTGTCATAGATACAGGAAAAGAACTAACCATCGTCAGAAGAGAGGAGACGTCCTGCGTCGTCGCGTCTCATTCACAACCGACAATCTGCGATCCTCGGACTAGGTATGAAGGAAGACCAGTTTCGAGTGAGAGAGCTATAGTAGGGGAGGAATAATAAATAAAAAAGGAGAAGCACACGCAGAACAGAGAACGCAATGAACCAATTCTGAAGAAGAAGAAAAGGTCTGAAAGAGTGGAAGCACGTAATCAAATACAGTATTACGTATAAAGTGTGGTAATGAAAATAGTTGTAAAAAAAAATGTGAGTTGTTGATGTTTATAAATGACAAGAAAGATGAACAGAATAGAAATACTTTATTAATTAGGGCACAGTACTGAATTCTGCTGGCGGCAGCAGTTGTCACGAGGTGGAGGAGCCGCACGGGTGTGAAGGGCAGGGTAGGGGCACAAACAACAGGTAACAAGGATATCGGTAGGAGTGACGGACCCGGTGGCGTATGTCACTACTTGGCAGGGGCGAGGAGGCAAGAAGGAAGGAAAGGCCTGAGAATCATCGCTCTTTTATTTTTCTTCTATCAATGCACCACACGGCGCAAATTAGAGGCGTGCGGGTAAGGGGAAAAAGAGAGGTACGGGTGGAGCTCCCCTCGTGCCTACTCTTTCTTGTCTCGCGTGCACGACTTTTCCATGTGGGGCGGCATGTGAATAAACGGCGCGGGACCCTTCCAGCCATGCCCCTCCGCAATGACCATCCTGCCGATAGCGTCGGCCTTAATGGGCTCCGAGACAAAAAAGAGGGGAACAGCAACTTTACAGTCGAACTTTTTCATTAACTTTTTGGTGAAACCGTTATTGTTTCTATATTTGTTGAGCTCTCCTTTACGCATTCTATCAACATTTTTGACTTCCTTTACGGATCTAGTCGCAGGATAAGAGGTCTTAAAGCCCATCTTAACGAGCTCTACCTCAACTTTTTGGGCATCAGTAACGGATTTACTTCCCGCCCCGCCATCCTTGAACAACGTGGACTGCCCTAGGAACAAGTAGTCGCCCGCCACAATAATGAAGTCGGCGTACGACGCCTGGGGGGGCGTTCATAACAGTGAATGCGACTTTCTTTCTCCGAGTGGCAGGAAAGAGCTCTTGAAGAAAGTTTTCTATCGTGTCCGACAGTTCTTTCAGCAGATGAGCAGTATTCCCAGCGCTTTGGATTTGTTTCTCGGAGAAAAGCAGAGGCGCGCAGCACGCGTGCTTGAGTTTCCCTCTCATGGAAGCGGTCTGGGGGCTCTGCCAGCATTGGTCAAGACTGTGGAGGAAGTCACCCAGCTTGACGTGGGCAGCGGTGTCTCGACCGCGCAGCGCAACGGCGAAGCTGTCCAGGTCCTTTGCACCTGGGGTGTCCGTTTTTGTATGGATCTGAGCTGCATTACTTTTGGCTGTTTTTTTCGGCGCCGGCACAACTCGCACGGCGTCGAGAAAGACGCAGAACAGGTAAGCACTCAGCTCCTCAGAAGAGTCAGGGATGTGCAGGACTGCCGACGGCTCGCTGCCGTAGCGGATGGCCGCCAGTATTATCTGGGCCCTGCTGACTGACACCGTGACTTTCTCCCGCGCGATGCTGTTTTGTGGCGGTAGGTCCGCGTACTTAGTAACAAACAAGCCAAGCCAGACAGGGTTACTGCCCCCCATCGAGTCAAAAATACGCTCGGCGTCAGTACGTTTGTTTGGGTCCCACATCAGGAGTCGGCGCAGCCCTTCTAGCGTGGCGATCGTTGCCGCCTCTCCGGAGTAGCCTGATAAGGCATTCGTCCTGCGGTACTCTTGTGCAACCTGGAAAGCGATGACACTGGCGTACCCAAGCATGCCGCCACCGCTGCCCCCAAGACGCAGCCATTTTGTTTTCATGCCATACTTGCCTGCTGGGAGCTGCAGAAAAGAGCCATCGGTCTTCAAGAGCGCCTGCGTCGCGAGTGCGCCGATGCGGCGGTTCTCTACCATGGGCGACAAAATCAGGCTGCGCATGAAGGTCTGGACAGTGGTCTCGCTCGCGCCGCCCCTTGTCATCAGCTTCTTGAAGAGAACGGCCGACGGGCCCATGCTGATAGCGTTGTACTCGCTGGGCTGGCTGCCACTCTCTACGATGACCGAGTGGCTGCCGGTGGCGCAGCAGATGAGGTGTACGTGCTCGGCCAGCCCGCTCGCGAAGCTCAGCAGCCTTTCCTGCAGGCTGTGGTGGGCGAGCATCGCGCGTGGCAACTCCGGATGCGAAGACAACTCGTCCGCGATGGTGTGTCCTTGGAGTTGCGTGGGGTTCAAGCCATACCTCCGCGGTGAAACCTCGTCGTTTTCAAGCGGATGTGGTATTATCGCCTGTGTTTGGCTAAATATGCGCGGCAGTCGGAGTCGAACCCGTATCAAGTGACAGATTGCGATACAACTGCACGAGCAACTACTAGCCTATAAATGTTTGTTGGGGTTTTGGGGGAGTTGTCATCAGTACAGTTCCAGCTCACAACAAACGCGCGAGAGAGAGGCAGTACTGAAGTATGCGTGTGTGCTTCATCATCATCGTCTCCGTCTATTTGGCCTTATCATTCGCATCGCTTGTAAAGGTGCCCAGCCAGAGGGGGCTGCTGTCCCCCATCGACACATGAAGAGCTCTTCGGCGTTGTGGTTTATCGTTGACATCAAGAGAATGAGAGACAGTGCAGCCCCTGTTGCGTGGTAGTGGCAGCCGTGGCCGAGTGACACTACGCGGCGGTTCCCAACCACCCGCAAAAAAAGTTATGCTCGGTCATGGTAGTCGTAACAGCGGCGGCGCACACCCCGTGCGTATTCAAGAGTCTTGGGAAAGTCAGCGGCGCTGTAACAGAGCGTCTTGAGGTATTCCGCAGCCGCAGCCGCGTGCTTCTCGCGCAGGCCGTACTTACTACGAGGCTGCCGCATCTCGATATCTTATAGAGCCGCGTCAGCTGCCTCGAGGGCGTCGTGCTCTGCCTGGGTAGTTTCCTTCTTATCATTGCACGCGCGATACCACCAGTGAGGATGTTCTTCGGAGCTACCGCGGCCAGAGTAGTCCTACAACTGCCGCTCTCACCAACGATGATGACAGGAAACGGCACACACTTCCCGCGCCTCTTCTGAAATCGATAAGAGGCAAAAGACAGAAAAAAAAAGTTCTTCCCAGCTCCTGTCATCACCATCAAGAAGAGAGAAAGAGAAAGCCGATGAGCAGTCGACCAATTCACCTGCCGTTAATGTGAGCACTGCGACGAAAAATGGGAGTAGCTGTTGTGAGGATGGGGGAGGGGAGAGAGGGAAAGTATCCTTGAAACAATGAAAAACTAGGGTGGAAGCAACATCCGAATGAAGCAACGAAAGGATGGCAGTAGGGCAAGAGGAAGTGGTAGAGGGAATAAGCCACGGCAACCTTGCCGAACAGCCTGGTCACACCTGCGCACCCAGGCAAAGAGCATGGGAAGACGGGTCAAAGGCCGTGAGAAGAGCGGGCTGAACCATAATGGATACCCTATACAGAGAGTTAAAAGCACAAGACGCAGTGGCACTGCGGCAGAGAAGAGCGTTGGGGCTCGCACGTCCCTCTACGCTGACTTCACCCAACACATCGTGGTGCACGCACACACACACACACACGCACAAACACAAAGCCTGGAAGACGCAACGAGGGAGGGAGGTGAACGCAGCTCCCTCGCTGCCGTCGTGATTATTTCAGTATGCATATGGAGAAAGAGATAGGAAAAGAAACACTGAAATGCGGCAATGCGTAAGCTGAAGTCGTAATACAAAAATATGTTCCTCTCTCCTTTATTCATTGTCATTTTTTCTTTTATTTGCTGCTGATGGTGCAGTGAGATGGGTCGTCGAGAGCGTGTATAACCACAAGAGTGGAGAGGTTGGGCTTTCAATCGTGATACGCTTCCATCTTGTGTGTATGGGGGTGCGTCATGATGCTAGAAGTCAGAAGTGGGTGGAAGAAAGGAAGCAAGGGAAAAGAAACTGATGGCATTAGAAAGAGCAGCCACCGTTCACGCGAATGACTCACTTAGTATGAGCAGTATCCGTCGCAAATATGGATGACTTGTATGAGTGGGAAAGGCAAGGCGGGAAGCCAACAGGAGCACGAGAAGGCACAGCGAAGTGGTAAGCGGCCGTTTATAGCGCAGCGGAAGATAAGAAAGCAGACACAGCGGTGGAAGTGGCCGAGAAGGGGGAAAAAGATGAGGCGAAGCCTAATCGCCCTCCGAGCACATCACACAGTCGACCACCGTTCAGCTGAAGCGACGTGACTTGGTCCGCTTCTTAGGTGGTGCCGCAGCGCCTCTCTTTGGTGCAGACTTCTTTCGTTGGGTTGTATTATGGTTTGCCGCTTTCTTGCCGGGGGCGGCGGCGGTGACGCCACCAGTAGCAGGCGGTGGGGAGGAACACGTCGTAGGGATGGCGATCTTTTTGCGTAGGAAATACTTCTCAACAGTGGCCGATATGCGCACAAACGGCACGGGGCCGCGCCAGCCGTGGCCGGCAGCGATTACTTCTCGCCCTTTAGGAGAGAGCTGTACGTCACTCGTGTGTTCGGAAAGATAAAAAAGAGGCACAGCTATCCTGCAACCGAACGTTTTCATTAAAGAATGAGTGAGCGCAGCATACTCTTCCCAATTCTCCGATTCTGTTTTGGCCGGGAAAGAATCACCCGCGCCGTCCGCGCTCATGAAGCCCATTCTGGCCAGCTCCTCCCGGACTTCGTCCGTTTCGCCAAAACACACCGTCGGGCAGTCTTTGCACCGCGCTAGGAACAGCACGTCGCCGCAGACGCCAATGAAGTCCGCGTAGCACGCCTCGCCGGTGTTGAGCATGACAACTGCGGCACCCTTGGCCATCGCTGTTTGCATTTCCTTAAAGGTCAATTCGAACTCCTGCGCGTGCTCCTCTGTGCCGGGCTGAAGCTTGTGTGGCAACTCCTCAGGAAGCTCGACAGACGAGTGCGTTAACTTCACCTCCTCGGGGTCAACTGCGTCAGAATTTGACAGCTGTTTCTTGTTGACACCGCACATCCACTTGCCGTCGAGCGCCCGAAGGAAGGCAGCGAGGGAAACGGGGGGCACTGCTTCTGTGCCGCGCAGGGCACTGGCAAACTCGCGAAGAGTCTTCTCGTTCGGCCAGTGGTGCGTTTTCTCCAAGCAAAACACGCGGTCTTCCTCACTCCCGTCCCATCGAGCCACTACCCGCATCGCATCAAGAAAGACCACGAACATGTGCGCACTCATCGACTCGAAGCCTGTCGGCGTGGCTTGCATTATCGCCGAGGAGGCGCCGTAGCGGAGGGCGGCTATCACGAGCTGCGCGGTGGTGACCACGACCCAAAACTCTTTATGCGTGGTATTAGTACCGTCTGCTGTTTTCTCACTTTGGAATTCGGAAAAAGTTCCCAGCGTCAGGGGGCTGCATGATCCCATGAATTCGAACAGTTTACCCACGTCGGGCTGCGCCTCGGGGTCCCACAGTAGCAGGCGGCGCAGTGCCTCCAGCATGATCGCGGTTGCGGCTCTTTGGGAAAAGTCACGGAGTGCATTCACTCCAACATATCTCTGTATTGCTTTTTCCGCGAGGGAGCTGGCATGCTCCACCAGATCCGACCTCTTTTCACTTTTCGGCTTAATAGTTGTGATGCCCTTACCAAGGTGAGTCTCCGCGGCATACGTGGCGATGCGGCGGTTCTTCACGACCGCTGCGAGGATCCAGTTGCCCAGTAGACCCTCAATGACTTCGTCCTTGGTGCCTCCCTGTCTTAGGAGCAGCTGAAAAAGGCGCTTGGACGGTCCCATGTGCACCGCGTCGTAGTTGCCAAGGGAGGTGCCGGACGGGTCTAAGACAGAGCGGCCCCCAGTCGCGCAGCAGATCAGCTGTGTTTCGTGTGCGAATTTTTCCGCGAAGCTCAAAATGTATTGCTGTTCTTTGCCCCCTACAAGTAGCGAGCGAAAGACCTCCCTCTCGGAGGAGAGCTCATCGACAACAATGAATAGATGCGCATACATCTTCTCATCTGGGAGTGTGAGCACTCCTTTCCAGTTCAGGGCAGCACCCACGAGACTCTGGAGGAAGGCGCTGGCCGCGTCATTCCTTTCCTTGCGAAGGTCGTCGACGTTTTCTGCTTTTTCGTCCTTCGCCCTCTGCAGGGCTGCATCCACCGCGCTGATGGTGTTACGTATTGGGCGATCGACCTCTGAGGCGTATCCGTAAATCACGAGCGCACT
This sequence comes from Kentomonas sorsogonicus, assembly GCA_030347455.1. NCBI lineage: Eukaryota > Euglenozoa > Kinetoplastea > Trypanosomatida > Trypanosomatidae > Kentomonas > Kentomonas sorsogonicus. The sequence continues at coordinate 16,823 of JAQOSZ010000302.1, forward strand.
CCTCTTTATATCCTCGTCGCTCACACGTTTTCCCGCAAGCAAGTGTCCCGGCGCCAGCACCGAAAAGATTGTTTTGCCGCTGCCGCTGTCGCCACCGATGGCGATGGGGTGATCTTTCGTTCTCTCCAGTTTCTGCGATAGCGCAATCCGTTGGATTTGTTTACTGGCGTCCATGGCGGGATCACCGGCGGGGCTGAGCGGACTCTGGGCAGCCCACTCGTCGACAATACTCAGCTTCGTGGCACAAATTTTGATTCGTGTATCTCTGCAGAGAATCGGGCATGGAGACATGTCCAGTTTGTCTTTGATTGCCTGGGTCCGGCCTCGGAGGACGTTATCGATGTGCACCTCCAGTACGCCGCGGAACAGCGAAGCGTCGACGAACTTGAGAACCTTCTGCACCAAGGCGAGGCGGTCGTCTTCACTGTCCGGGAAAGGATACTTCTTGAAAGCGCTGGCCGCAAAGTCTCTCACAGCCGTCTCGGTCTTCTTGCTGTCCGTCAGGCTGTTGCCCGATGGAAGGGCTCTCCTCCACAAAGTGAGTGTGTCCGCGGTGTTCACCATCTTCTCGAGATCCCCCTCGGGCAGATTATCATTAATATCCTTGGCAATCTGGCGAAGACTCGCCTTCTCCGCCTCCGTCGCCACCGGCTTGGCGGAAATCTTCTCAGGATCCAAGAAGTCCTTAAACCCAGCGTACGCATCCGCCAGAGCATCCGGTGCGCCAGATGCTGTCTGGTTGCAGCCGGCGCCGGACTTGGAGGGGATGACGCCCGCAGTGGGGAGAGGCGACACCACAGTGGGGAGCGCACCGCCGACGCCCTTGTGGGCCACTTTGGCTGTCGACCAGCCAGCGTTGACCGCGGCAGGACCCTGGGTGTGGCTGCCGTGCGAGTCCTTCTTGTTGCGCAGCACGACGGCGCGGGACAAGGAGAGGGCGACACACGTCTTAGAGAAGGCAAAACGCAGCATTCTTGGATACGTTAATTGGTTTGAAAGAAAGAAGGCTGTAAAATTTGAAAGAGGAAAGTGAAAAGAGAATTGAAAAGGGGAGATACACACTCAAATCTAGTATACATGTAAAAACAAAATGGAGAAGAGGAGGAGAGGGCAACGCGAGTGACGGAGGATCAGAGGTGCATTGAGTATGAGACGCGCGAGATCAAGCAACAGATGAGCACACGAAAACGCACCAGGCACTGGCACAACCTATCTCGCACCGGTTTTCCTTTCTTTTTCGTTATTCTTCACACGAGGTGGAGCACCCGTCAGGCTGCACCGAGAGAGAGAGAGAGAGGTGTTGCAGGCAGCATTTCAGTATCCGCGACGCAGTTCACCACCTTTGTCAAGAATGGGACAGAGCGAGTCCTCGAGAGTCAATGGAATGAGTGACCACAAGCGCTTCCCCTCCCCCCTCTTTTTTCCGCCGGGCGCCGGCCCGCAGCAATTGATTTTGCTGTTGTTCCTGATAGTGATGTTCTCTTACCGACGAGAGGAGGCGAGACCAGAGAATCATTCCTGTCTGGAGTAGATTATCGGATAATAAACCCAAGAAGAAAGAATAAAAGTGTAACTTTGATTGAGGTGCCGCATTTTCAAAGCGATAAGTTATTCTCAGTCATTTGTGTGTTTGGAACAGTATGGAAAAAGCCAACGCAGTACAGATAAAAGGAAGAATGGAGAAAGAAAAGAGAAGATGAGATAAGGCACAGTTGAGATGACAAAGATAGAAAACAGGTATGAATAACTGGAAAAAGAGAGATAGGGGAAACAAGAGGAGTAAAAATGTGTGGCAACTAACGTTTATTTTGCGAGCGAGATGATCAGGGACTCCTTCTTCACGACGGTTGAGGAAGACAGCCAAAGTGGCGTGCGTGCACTGGGGCAACAAGTGCAAGTAAAAGCGGCTCTCCTCGGCATCGCTGTGGGATTAGTAAGAGCTGAAAAGGGGTAGGAAGAACAGAGCGGCAGCATTGCAGATGTGTGCTGACATACAAACACGAGAAGTGTGCTTGCGTGGTAAGAGTTTTGCTACAACAGCATCAACTGAAGAAGAGGGCTATTCAGTGGCCTGACTATCCTTCACTTACAATTTGCTGGCTTGTCTCTTGTTACAAGTGCTGTTTAGAGTATGCACCACCACCCTCTGTTGGAGTCCTCCACTTCTTCTCGGAAAATGTAGAGCAATTTCGCCGGAGCACCGGCACTACTAGCTTGTATTATTGCGAATCCGAGGATCCATCAGGGGGCGATATAGAAGGCTTGGGTAATGAGACTACTTTGGTCGGCTCGGAATATTCCAGATACGGTCGAACGCACAGCACAATCGGCTTCATCCTCAGCGCCTGCGTCCCGCCTTCTTCGGCCGCGCGCACCTCCACCTCCGGCATGTTTCTCAGGATGTTGTAATGTGGTCGGTGGAAGAGGACAAAGACAGGAACGGCCACAGAGCACTGGAGATGTGCCTTCAGCTGTGATGTCGCAGCTATCTGCGGCTCATAAGCCCCCTTTTGATGTTCCTCCTCTAATTCGGGCACTCGGAACCCTAGTGTGGCGACGTCATGTAGTAGCTCCTTACGGCTGCCTCCGTAATCAACTCGGCGCTTTACAGAGACAAGCGCAAAGGCACCACGGCCAATGACGGCAGTGTCAGCGTAAGTCGCGCTCTCGCTGTTGAGAATCAGAGAGAGGCCCTTGCGCTTGGCGGGATCCCTATCAACGCCGTGGCAGAAGCTCTCAGTGATTTGGCTTCGATGGTCCTCCTTGGCCCAATCATCTACACTTTGCAACGTCCTCCAGTTCCCTGGAAAGGCCACAGGCGCCTTCAGCAAAGTTGTCGCGTCCGTCATGCCGGCGTCCATGAGTGCGAGAACCTCCTGTTGGGCTTTCGTCAGCGGGGGTGCTTGCTCTTGGAAGCACACAAACTGCTCCACCACAGTGGTGAACACACGTGCAGCGTCGTCACCCCCGGCATGCCTCCGAAGGGCCTCGCTGAGAAAGGCAAAGAGATGGAGCCAGAACAATTGAAGCGCGCGAGGGTGAAAGCTGCAGAGCTCTCGCATAGTGGGTGGCGTAGCGATGCGATTTCCTTCAGACGCAGCGTTGCTGCCAGCTGTCGCCGTCATGCCAAGAATGAGTTGATGAATGCCCATCCGGTAAGTGGTAGTAAGTGTAGCATACTTATGGTTCATGTTGTGCTCAGTAGTAGAGGCAACGGAAACCAGTCCTGCGCCGACAGGGTCTGGTAGCGCACTATCCGCATTCGCTTTATTGCCCTCACTGGCGGTACCATTACCGGTGGCCTTTGCGCCGGTATTAGTGCTGCTATAATTGGCATCCTTCCATGTTTGCTTTCCATTTAAGCATAACACAGCGCCACGCTCTACTACTCGAAGAATTGCCATCGAATCGTATTGTGTCAGATCATCGGAACTCCTGTACAGTTTAATTACGTCAGACGCGATATCGGCCGCGTGACTGAAAACCGCCTCTGTAACTCGGTCAACCGATTGGCCAAGGCTACACTGGCTGTCAAGCCATATCTTCAATGCGTCCTTGTCAAATAAACTGTTATTATTAGAAATACTAGCAGCACTCATATCACAACTACGCTTCGTGTTGCTATTGTTATTAATGTTATTAATTGTAGTATCGGTTTTTTTACTATTACCACGTTTATTGTGGGTAGTTGTAGTTTTACCCTTACATGTTTTCTTCTTCTTCTTCTTCCTCATGATATTACGACTATTAGTGCTACTAGTAGTAGCTTCAGGTTCCAACAGCGCCAGTCCTTGCCGGAAATTTGAAGATAGTTCTTTAAGCATCGCCAAAGTCTTCTGGGGATTTGCCCTATAAGAATTCTTACTCCCTTCTTCCAACTGAGGGGTCCCTTTGGGAACGGCTGTGCACGTACTCTGTTCCTCTTCTCCAACGTTATCGGTTCTGCGCGTGCCGTCAACATTTATCTTTCCCAGCGCCCCCTCCAGGTTGTCGCACAGTGCAGTGAGCTTGGTTCTCGCGGAGGAGATTTGGGTTGGATTAGGCGACGTGCTACCCCTGTTACACCATTTACGCAGCGTTTTATACAGAGCTCTCCAAGGCTGTAGAGCACCCAAAGCGTCCGACAGCACCCTGTAGAAGCTCTTCTCCTTCTCCCGGATGATTTTGAATGCCTCCGTTGCGCAGCGGCAGTTATGCATCACGTACATGTACGGTGTATTATCGGAGAGCATGTTATACAGGGGTTTGAGCTCCGTCATTTGTTTCTCAAACAGGACGGAGCTGGGAAGCAGCTGATACGTCCGCATCACGCAGGGCAAGCTGCAGGCAATCACGACACTAGCGGCTGTCACCGTAGATGCGCCGACCACCTGCACGTTATAAAAAAGTTTCTCGAAATGGTTGTTTAGCGCGACAAGGACAGGAGTTCCCGTGCCGCTCACTGACTGCCACGACGTCAGGGCGTGCATGAGGGCTGGAGAAGCGATGAGCTCATCCACCACCAGGAAGCATGATGGGAGCCTGTCGAGTGCGAAGTACTCGAACCATTTGTCCAAGTGCTTCCCGATCGAGGCGTAAATAACAATTTCGAGAAGCTCCAAGGCATGCTTGTTGCGATCGGCGCACGCACTCCACTTCTGTTCTTCACTGCTCTCATCGGCAAGCGCGATGGCGTCACAACTTTCCATCAAGTGGTACAGTTCCCGGGAAAGAAGAGCTTGTGCCGCAGCATACACAACGACGGGTGGGTGGTTCCGCAAGTCAGCATTGTACTTGCGCAGGTACGACGCCAGGAAGAGCGCGGCATGCGTCTTTCCCGACCCAGAGTCTCCACCAAAGAAGAGGATATTTTCATACGTGGTGCGGGCCTTACTGTCATTGAACACGGCTTCGAATACATCCTTGTCCGCGCCCTGAATGTTATTGCTGATTGAGACGAGAGGAGAACTCTGGTTGTAGCTGAAAAACGGGCAGCCAATGTCTATTCCGTTGGGCAGTGTCGACGGAAGCAGGGGGCGGGGCATGAAGTGCGCTTTTAGAAACGCACAGCCCCACTCGAGGAGGGCGTCATCATTGAGCTCTTTCTTCCCCTTCGGCGAATCCAATTTGCCGTTCATTGTGACAAAAAAATCCAAAACCGCCGTATCTAGATCGGGGGACATCTTCACACTCCCACGCCAATAGTCAAGCAGCGGTCCCACATCTGTATTCTTAATCAACTCGGCGAGTTCGCAGAGCCGTGCAGGTACATCCCTTTTCATTCTCTCCAGTGCCTCCTTCTCCTCCACCGTGGGAGTCCTGAGGATGACATCGTCCACGCGCTCCTTGTAGAGCGCAAAATTCTTCGCGTCCAGACGCGGAACGACGGGAAGGCCCTGCGACCCTGTGGCTGTAGGGGTGGACGACTTCCACCGCAACCCAGCACGCAGCGGAGCCCACGCCGGCAAACGGGTGGCAGCGCGGGAGACGAAGAGGCGGCGAAAAGAAAACATGTTGCTAGTATTCTGGATAGTTGGACAAAAACAAATGTATGGACCCAAAAGAAAAAAAAAAGAGTCAACTGTGGCAAGATGAATGCGGTGTCACTGGTGGGGTGGGGAGTGGAGGGTTCTGGTTCGGCGTTCAATTAAACTGAAACACGAAAAAATAGCAAAGAAAAAAGTGCGTGATGAAAAATACTGGGATTAGTCTGACACGAAAAGAGAAACTGTTAAGATATATTTTTTGATTTTTTATTTATTCTTTTTCTTTTCTCTGATATGGGAACACTATAAGACGGGGGGGGGGGGATAAAAGGATAGATTAATGGAAGAAAAAGCGGTAGGAAAAACAAAGGTGGGGAAAAAAAACTGAAGAAAGCAGGGAGCAAAGAAAAGGATGAGTATGATACTGTTGATGCTGGAGGGTTGAAAACTGTTAGAAAGGAGTTAATAGTTCTAGAGTGGTTTTCTGAAGAGCACGGGGTGTTAGTGGTAAAAACATTTAGAGAGGCGCTTAGCATTATTATAACTACTATGATTATTCAAGTCTCATTTATCGAACAAAAGTTATTTTAACACTTGCAAACCAGTAAGCGGAGAAGCTGTGAGTATTACACTCCCTTCTTATCTCAACCAGTCCTACGATATCCTCTTGATTAGTAACAGTACAATGTAAATACTTCACACGTTTTATACTTATTTATTTAATAAATGAAACTTGAGCAGAATATAGAGCACTCAAAAAGACTGGCAGGTGCGTACAATAACGAGGGCCGAAGATACATAACACGATAGGGTCACCGTAGCACACGACTAGGACAGTTACACACGCACAGGGCCCATCCTGACGCGATAGGCATCCACATCGCTGCCGTTAGTAATGCAGATCACAGGGGTATGAGGAAAACACACCCGAATCAAGCTGCTCCCTTACGGCCAATGAAAGAACAAACATGTGCAGTCGGTGCAATGCCCAGAAGGAACGCAAAATATACTGTCCAGGAATATCTATGGTACGGTAGAGAAGAGGGGGAAAGCAATAGCAATACAGGTGATCTCGAAGGTCCGCAAAATCACAAAAAGAAAAAGTTCGTAAAAGCGAAGGACAGTGGAGAGGGATTCTAATGAGGTTAACCTAGAAGCACACAGCATCGGTATTAATAACGCTTAGGTTATAGCCCCTCTTCGCGTTGCCGGGCGTGAACACCCTGAAACATCGGACCGTCTAGTCAGTGACGTCCTTCTGCAAGTATGGCCTAATATACAGAGTGATGGGTTTCATCAACTTGGGCTCGGATGTTGAATTGTCACGCGAGACGCTGACGTCAACAAAGGGAAGAGCATCAGTGAAGTTGTCTGCTGGCTCTTCAAAAAGGGCGAACACAGGCACGGCAAAGTTACATCCGAACCTCCGTGCCAGATTTTTCCTGCTTTCAACGTGATAATTGTCAAGCGACAAGGTTTTAGTCTCCTGTTGATTGTCGTCAGTGCTCTGTGACTCTGCGACGGCATTTTGCTGAGGGTCATTGGGTGTTTGTCCGTTGTGTATACAAAATCCCAATGTAGCTGTAGCTTTTCGCAGCTCGTCCGCATTCAAGCCGTACGTATTCTTCTTTTTAACAGACACAAGCAGAAGCACCTTGCCACATATAACAATAATATCCGCATAATGTGCGTTTGGGGCATTTTGAATAATGCGCACAGGCTTCTCCTCATTTGGAAATTTCGAGCAATCACCGCAGAGCGCACCGAGACTTTTTTCGTGCAGAGCCCTTATAAGCACATCTTCATTGCTGTCTACTTCAATGGCCGGTTTAGAAAGCTTCTGTGGATAAAAAGGGTACTGACTCTCGAGCTTACCGTTGTCAACGACAGTCATTTCGCGTCCACCGTCGTGTATCGCGTCCCAGACCTGCTTTTCCGTGTGGCACTCCTGCACAGAAGGCTCTAGTTACCTGAAATGACAGAGAATCTCCTTGAGTGAGAGCTCGTCTCCACGGCCTCTTGCGGCAAGAACACTCTCGCAAAGAAATTGCAGGAAGGACACAAGGAAATGTTGGGCTGTAGCGTCGTCGGCTGTTACAAGGTCCTGGAGCTCCTGTCGCTTTTTCAGTGCCGTATCATCAATAGTCCGTTGAACGCCCCCGGAAGCAGTTACTGCGGTACTCTGACCGTCAGTTGTCGACGAAGGCTGCGGTGCTGCATCTTGCTCGTCGTTCTTTGCACTTTTCGTGGCATCGCTTTCAGCTCCGTCAAGTTGCATGATCTCATCATAGTTTAGCATAGCCATGACAATGTGATGCACGCCCAGAGAGTAAGTTATGCCATTTTTATTTTCGCTGAGTCGACGGTACCTGACAGCGACGACTCCCTTCGTAATGGGATCTTCCAGAGTTGCTTCAGCAGCTTCCTGCTCTCCGTGATCGGCACCAATCTTGTCGTTATTAGGCGGAGCTTTCTTCAGCCGCGCAGTCTTCCCCGTAATGCAACGAAAAACAGCCCTCATGACGATATCCCTGCACTGTTCGACAGATTTTCGGTGCAACGCACCCTGCGCTTTATAATAGATGATAGCCTGCTTACTCAGCCAGGACGATACTTCGAACATAATATCATTAAACTGATCACGCCGAATCTTCTCCCCTTGTTTTAGGACCGCAAAAGGAACGATGCCACGTGACGTTCGAGGCGCACGCAGCATCAACGTAGGCAAGTTAAATTCCTCTGGATTGATTGGCGTATACACCACTTTAGTTTTTCCGTCTTCAATTTTTATTGTTCTAGACGCTTCGAATCTTTCGGCGGCATTGTGCAAGGTGTTAAAAGCGCTTTTGTTAACCTCGATGACGTGCAGCACCTCAGCGGAGCACCGCATATTGTGGGTGAGGAAGAAAAAGAAAATGTCTTTCGCCCAAAGTGCGTCGAACTTCTTCAAAGTACGAAGTCCCGACTCAATAAGCGAGCGATTCGGAATCATGTCGAATACAACCATCTCAGATTCCGAGCTGCCAAGCAGTCGGACGTACTCGCTAGACGCGGTCGACGCAGCGAAAACGTAGACACCCCGAAAACTCCTTCGAAGCCTCTTCAAGGTGGAATCATCCGTTTTCGATGTCAAGGCGCGGATCATCGGAGCTTTTGTGATGGCCTCGTCGAAAATAAGAAACGCTCGAGATAGGCGCCTTTTTTCTTGGCTATCGGGCAGTGCCTTCAGTCTGTACGGGTTCATGGCACCGATCATCCAGTCGGAAAGAATCTTGCAAGCCACTTCGTTCCTTTTAGCCCGCGCACTATCGACGTCAGCACCTTGCTTCTTTACCACTTCGTTTTGCTCAACCACAGTTGCATACGCGCCACTGTCAGGTATTTCCCCCGCATTCAAGTAAAACACAATATCAGTCGAAATTTCCTCCGGTGTCAGTCGCGAGGGGGCGTTGACGGCAAAGTGTGTTTTGCCAGACCCACTGTCTCCGCAAATGAAGTGTAGGTTTTCAAACGCGCGCCGTCGTGGATTGGCAGCATGAGAGAACAGTCTGTACACTTCCTGATTGACGTTCCTGTCGTCTGGCGAAAGGCCCTGTAGTTGAGTGGTATCCGTCGTTAGCACAGCGGAATTATAATTAGTTTCATTCTGCGTCATTTTACCCTTCAGTTTTTCTATGAAAGGGGCGTACTCGAGGAATACACCACTTTCAAAATGAGCTTCCACAAACGCGCAGCCCCACCCGACGAATAAGGGCCTTTCTAGCTGCTCTGGGGTCAAATTGGTGCGCATCATATTATTCATCAAGCCTAGAAACTTCAAAACTGCCTCATCCCGAGTCGAGGCTACCTGCACGCTCCCGCGGCAGTAAAGAAGCATCGCTTCCGAGTCGAATAGCTCAATTTTCGTGAAAAACTGGTGGTATTCAGCAGGGGCCTCCATCCGCTTCTCCTCCAGCACCTCCAGTTCCTTTGTTTTTGGGAGCTTCGGATTAATAGCGTCCGCGTACTTTTTGTAGTGATTGAAGTCCCGAAAGAGCGTCGCCAGCCCTGGGGGACGCCGCCCATCATCGCTTCCGGTGGACTTCCACTGGAAAGTAGCCCGCAGTGGCGTTTGCGCGGAGAGGCGTGCGAGGGTGCACAGGGGCAGGAGACGACAAAAGGAAAACATGCCGTCATTCCGAAGTACTCTCTTACAATTATTTTTAAACTAATAATGATACTTTCAAAATGTAATGACAGAAAATACACTAAGCAACGAAAGAGAAGACGAAAAGACTCTTTGAAGGGTGGAAATAGAAACTTCTGAAATATCAAATAAATAGGTTCGATGTGATACTGTTATGAGAGAGGAAAGAGGCCGACGTGTCCTTGAGAGAAAAGAAAAAGAAAAACAGGAGATGTGAACATTAAAGTAATTTGCAACGATTTCTACATAACTCTTCCTGATGATGATGATAATCCGATACTAAATAGAAGTGGTAGCAGCGGAACAGATGTTGACATACTGGTTGCGGTGTGTCAGGATGTGGTGAACACATCATAGCCATCTCCAGCACAGATGCAAATCTCTTCACCAATATAGAGAATCAAGCCAACGATTGAGCAGTATTGTGCAGAGTGGGCTAACAATCAATCATGTCAGAATATCCATCCACCTTCTTTCGTTGAAGGAGATTCTAGGACAGTGCATACGTGAGTAAGCGTGAGAGGAAAGTCGCAACTATTGAAGCGCACCGTCCGTTGAGAATCGTACGAAACCAATACCAGCGAGCAGATAGGGGGTGTAGTCTCGGGCGGAAAAAAAAACAAAATACTGTGGTCCCTCCGGCAAATGACACTGTGTGTTACAGCTCGTAGTCAATAACAAGGGCGGAGGCATGTGTGCATGTGTGTGTGCATCCTGCTCCCCCCGTCGCATCCTGATGTTGATGCTGTTATTCTTTCCACGCCAGAGAGCGTGGTTGGACACGAGAGACGATATTGTCAACATCACAGATGGTATTACGGACGAAGATCGTTGAAGTCATGAAAGCAATAGTTCTGATGTCGCAAACGCCACAGAACCTACTCACGAACAATGATGCTTCTCAAGTGTGCTTCACAAAGCATCGACCAATCCCACCTCGTTTAGAGCTCATCTTCCACGGTATCACTCTGTGGCAGAAAGAAAGCGATAGAAGCGGTTTTATTCGGTGAATCATGAGGCGACAGAAGAAAAAGAAAAAAAGATTCAACACCACGCACAGCAACTCCACACTAAAATCCAGTTACGGTTTCTCGTTTTTCTTCCACTTGTTTTAAGCTCACACTCACGGAGCAAGTATCCCGATCAAGTACTCGGCACCTCTCCAGGGAAATGTGGGAAAAGAAAGAGGAAGAGAGAGGGAGAGAGAGAGAGAGACCCAGACTCCTTTCAAAAGAATTGTCGCCCCCGCGGTTCCTCCCCCCACCCCCCGTTCGGCGGTGGCGAAGGCCCCCAGGTGCGCCGCCCCGGAAACCCCGCCTCCCGCGAAGGCAAAAAAGGCGGCTCGTCCTTCTTTTGGGGCGTGTGGGTGGTGGTTGCCTCTCCCGCAAGGGCCTTGTCGCGGGCCTGGTCCACCGGGGGAGGTGTTGGGGGCCGGGCGTCGGTTGGGGCCACCCGCCATCCCCCCCTGCCTGCCGCGGGGAGGGCAGGGCCCCCCAGGCCGTTGGGCGCTGGACACAACCCAAACACGCAGCCCCCCAGTACCTCGCCGCGGCACAGGGGGCAACGCCTCATACAAGCGACCCAAAGAAACGCAAGGTGCGGAGAAGAAAGGGGAAGTGGAAAAGCAAAGTCAACGGTTTGCGAGTGCCAGCAAATGGCCGTTCTCCAAACGTCGCCTTTTCTGTGCGTTGTGGGTATTGTGTGTCTCGATTCTTAGGGCATGCAAAAAAACAGCTCCCAAGGCGCAACGGGTAGCATTTCATCAAAGATGCCAGTAATAAAGAACAGAAAACAAAAACAAAAAGAATGAACCAAATTATATATGAGGTAGTGGCTAGCACATGTACAAACCCATCAGCGCATGAGCGCGTGTGGAGGTAACGGCAAAGTGACTCGCGTTGTCGGCTTCCTCGCCGTCGAGGGATGCGGATTCGACACCAGAGACGAACGTGTACCGAGTGTTGCTCCCCTCGAACACCTCCGGAAGCCGCAATGACTCTGACGGTTCTGTCAACTGTACCACGACGGCACCAGGAGCATTCTGAGGGCTTCCTGTACCTCCGAGTAGCTCTTCGGACGTGACGCCGTCGCCGCCGTCAGTGCACTGCCCCTGGACAACGTAGAGAAGTTGTTTGGCCAGCTTGAGATGACGCAGCACATCCACTGGCTGCGGCGACGGGTCGGCGGAAAGGGCGAGACGATCGTGCAATGAGCGGAGAGACTCAACGTCTAGCGCGTACACGCCCTCCGCGCTCGACGCGTTCACGAGGTTGGCCAAGTAGCAGGCGACGTAAAAGGCGGATAGACCTTCGCGCGCCGCCTGCCACTGCGGAGACTGCACGGTAGAGTTGTCCTCCCTTGCTGTGGGTGCTCTCCGCGCGGCGGTGCCCACTGTGGGTGCGGAGGAGCTGTCCCCACTCCCCACTGAGCCCCCGACGCGGAGCTGAACTGCCTGCGTGCGGACGGCGTCAAGACCAGATCCCCGTGCAACACTCTCACCGCGGTCTTCGGTACTGTCCCCGCCTTCGTAACGCACTGCTGCGGCTTTCGCCCTGGTGTGTGTTTTGCTGGTTTCTGGCGCCAGCACTAACGTAGGTCGCGTACACATAGTGTGTGTCACTGCCGCCATCCCCGCCGGCTGAGCCTTCAGCGCGACTCGACGCAGCAGTGCGCTCGTTAGCACCCGAGTCACGATGTTGGCTGGTGTTACCAAGAGCGGTAGACAGGGCGTCGTCTGTGGCCTTGTCAACCCGATTCGTTACGGCCCCTCCGACGTTCAGCTGCGCGGCTGCCTTGTAATAGACGTGGTTTTGGATGCCTTCATCAGCAACTGCCGTGTTCTTTGTGTACCGCCGATCCGCCGAGCCATCCGCGCGGAGCCCCCGTACCCCGTCCTTTGCCTTTGCCTCCGTGGTTCTGTAATTCGGGGTCTCTTTGCTAAGCTGCTCTCCAATATTGTTGACGTTTCCCACAAGCTCGTTGTAGTTGGAGTACACCGCCTGCGCCTTCATCACACCGTCAACAATAGTCGTCACGTTGTTGTAGTTTCGCTCGCCTACCAACGGCTTCGCAGCCACATCGAGCGCGCGCTTTCCTGCCTTGTACGCCGCTCTTTTCGCCTGTTGCTTCACCAAATGCTTTCCATAGGTAGTAGCCGTTTTGATGAGCACTCTTCTTCCCATGTACTTTCCACCCATTCGGAAGCCCTGTACCAAAATACCAGCGCCGCCCGTGAACGTCACCGCGTACTCCAGAACGGTGGTGGGGCGGATGTAGAGCCCCGTGTAGTGTTGAATGAATTCGGCCCCTTTCTTGTCATACTCGTCAATGGCGCGAACAACGTTGGCCGCTGTCTCCAAGCCCTGCCCCACAGCTCCCGCAACGCCACCACTTCCACCACCATGGCCATTGTCGTCGCCGTCGTAGGGGGCCCCGGTGTCGTCTCCGTCGTCGTCATCGTCGCGCTGTTCATCACCCCCATCTCCTCTGCCACTCGCCGCTGCTTCCTCCGCCTCCAGCTCCGCGACCGCGCGGTTGACCTCCATCATGTGCTTCTCATACGCGTCTTGCATGCGACGCAGTTCTTCGTCGCTGACAGCGTCTTGCGCGCCTTCTATCACGTCCGCCTCATAGTCCAGTTGCATCAGCGCCTCCTCCACCTGCTGACGTCGCTGCTTACGGGCTGCCGCTGAGCCGTCGTCTCCGTTGTCGGGAGACGTGTGACGCTCTTCCGCGCCCGTGTTGTGCTGCTCATCGTCATTATCATCTGCGGCGTTCTGGTCCGTTGGGCCGTTTCTCGTTGTTGTCCCGCTGTGCCGAGGCCTCTCACATTCTGAAGAAGAAGTGCGCGGGAGATCTTTGAGAAGTTTTTCGAGCAGAAGAGTACCGCCCGACTTTTCGGGCGCCAGACCAAGTAGTTGGTTGATCCAATCTAGCGTCTTATCCCGGTGAAAACTGCTGTTAATCATGAGACTCGCATCCGAGGGAGGAGGAGCGAAGACAGTCGTCACCCACTGGTCACTTGCAGTTCTTTGTAGGAGTTCATCAAAGGTGCGAACTGGCTGTGGTGACCCCTTCAGCAATCCCTCAAAAGGATCCAGCGCGGCTGACCACTCCTGGGAATTGACAAATCCTTGGAACTTCGCAGCACTGGCGCCGCGCGCGGCCCACGAGGAGTCAGGGGTGCGTAGTAGAACGGACAGGTCCTGCAGGCTGTTCGGCGCGCGCGCCGTCCCGACCACTCCTGGCGTGAAAGAAATCGTATCAATGTACTTCTGTATCTTGAGCGGGTACAGCGAGTTGGTGATGGTCTCGAAATCGTCCGTGAAGAGCGCAAGCTGGAATTCTGACTTGGTCTGAGGGCTCGGCACCAGCAGTCGCTCGGACATGTCCGTTTCTGCCGCCGCTGTCTGTCGTGCGTGAACAGCGTCGATGTCGGGGGTATCCGCGTCGTCAGAGCCACCGCCCGTGTCGTTGGTGGATTTACCGCGTTGCACCGCCTCTCTTTTCCCATCCGCTTGCCTCACGTGGTTGCTTCGTAGTGAAACCGAGGTACTCCATGGCTGGGGTGACTAGATGCTGCTCTGCGCGCGCACACACCTCTTGCGTGACGGCGGACTTGAGCTCCCCCAGCGAGTAGGCGTCCAGCTCGGATTGGATGCGATTGTACAGCGGCTGAAACAAGGCCTCGCAGGCTGCGATGCTGTCGGCCTTCTGAATTTTTCTCAAGAGCAGCGCCGCTGCGTTGACGGCCTTGTCTGTTGTTCGCCGATCTGGCAGGTGCGGGCGAAGAAGCTCTGCCATCTCTTTCCGCAGCTTGAAAACGTCGGTATCTTGAGCAACCTTGGCGCCGGAGCGCGACAGGTTACCGTCCAGGTACCCCGCCTCAACAAGGAGCTTCTGCACGAGCCGCACCTGCTCTCGAGTGGCCGCGTCGATTTCTGTTCCGCGCGGGAGCCACAGCAAAGAGTAGAAGACATAGTCGTTGACGGCGTCGATCGCCGGTTGGTTGTTGTCGTCGCCCTCTTTCCGCATCCAGCCTTTTTCCTCCAGTATGCGCGTCTCCTCGTCCAGGGCTTCCAGTGCTTTGCCGCGGATGTCCGAGCACCACAAGTCGATCAGAGAGCCTGCTGCGAGTGCCGTCTTTACAGACAGCTCCACCGTGCTGCTGGCCACGCCACTGTTTTTCTCCTCCACAACGTCGTGCAGTCCTGACGCTACGGCACCGATGACACCCTTTTCGTTGCCGAGAGACAGCGCGTGATCTAGCTTTGAGACCAAGGTGCGCGGGAGGGACTGGGTGAGTTTCTCTCGAAATGCCGCCTGACGCTGGAGCAGGTGCATCTTGAGCACCGTTTCGCGTCGCCGGTGCATGCCAGGCTCATGAATACTGCGCGAAAGGTGCTGAACGCAGTCCAGCAGATCGTTGTCTTCGGCAAGCTTCTGTAGCAGTCCCTGTGCCTCGGAAAACACCTTTACCGATGCTTTGGAGATCACCGCATTTACCACTCCGCTGGCGATAGTGTGCGTGCGTCCCTTTGTAGTCGTTGCAAACGCTGCTGCCGCGGCCGCCCGTGCCCCACTCATGCTTCGATCACCTTGTTTGACAAAAGTGTAGCCAGCCTTGGTGGCGGAGGTGACCCCGCTAAGGGCAATCTTGAAGCTTTCCTGTTTGAGGTACTCCGTCGCGCTGAACGTGTTGCCTTGATAGGCTAGGAGGATGTCATCCACGACTGTTCTCAACAGATACGAGCCAGCAGGAAGCCCCGAAACTGTGCACGTCAAGGCAAGTCCAACACCGAGACGAACGCCAGCTAAACACAGGTACGTGCGGACCGCCTGTGGATCTCTGCAGCCCTTGGCGCTGACGCGAGTGGACCAGCACCCGATACGTGTGGCAATTTCTGCCCCGACAGTCGTGCGCAGCTCATCCGGGATGACATTCAGGAGTACGTCCTCCACCGCAGCCGATGCGCAGCGCGTCTTGACGTCTTGGCAATCTTGCATCTCTTCCAAGTCGGAGATGGCGTTTGTTCGCAACATCTCGCAACACTCCGCAATCCACAACAGCTGCTTTTCCATCGGATTCAACGTCTTTTCCTCGGCAATAAGCGCGCGTCCCCGCTGCCCTCTCTTTCTCGGCAACTGAGTGAGGAGCATCAGGTAATCCCACTTGAACTGCATGCTCGTCGACGCATCGACGAAACGTTGCAGGTACTCGACCACCTCGCCGTTGCGTTCGGCCTTTTGCAGCTTTCCCAGGTGACGCAGCCTCACTTGGTACAGCTGTGGAAGGTGGCAGGGAAACTGTCTTTCCGAGCGGGCGTAGTGAACCTCAAAATTTGCCGCGTCAGTCGCGTCGCGGCTGAAAAGCATCTGCGCCGGGGAGGGGGCGAGGAAAGCAGATTTGACGACGTCATCGTAAAGTCCGTTTGTGCTCGTCATTCCGCCAGCTGCAGCTGCGGGGAGTGCACTGATAAAGTGCTCAACACAGTCGGAGAAGTAGGTCACAAACGCCGTCTTGTCGTTCCAAGCCGACAGGCAAGTACCGAGGGCAGCGAAATGATTCCGCATGCGCTGTTCCACCGTGTCTGCATCGGGCGCATCGTTTTCCCGCTGCAGCATCGAATTAAGGCAGAAGTTGCCGCTCCTGGCAGCAGTACAGCCCATCCGCCGAACAAGCATGTCGCACAACACGGTTTCAGTCTCTTCCGCCAGCGGCTCCAAGCTACCGTAGCACGCGGGCACGTGTGTGGGCACTTGTTCGCATGAATACGTACAGTGGTGATCTGCACCGTACAGCATGGAGAGCACACACGACATCAGCGGCAGTGCCGCGTCCTCTGATGTTGGGGAAGTGCTATCCTCTGATGTGCCCGTGGCAAGTGCGTGCAGCAGCGGTTTCTCGCCATTACAAAACATCTCTTTACCACTCCTCAAGCGGAAAAGGTAGATGGGGTTCAAGTCCATCTCGAGTGGGGCAGCCGCGCTCTCTGCGTCAGCCTTGGAGCTGTCGCGAAACTCTTCCGAGTGAAACATGGCCTCGACTGCGCTCTCGCGACAGCAGCTGCAATAATACAGTTTAGCATTGAAGCCGTGCTGGACGGCTGCGCAGGACAGATACCCAACGCCACCGCACTCGTTGTTGGCACTTTCGTCACCCTCGTCATCCGGGCGCAGATCGTCGAAAGACCATCTGTCTTTCTGGTGGGGGGCGGAGTAGGTGATGACGAGAATCGGGCGACCAGTCACGCAGCTACATTGGTACAAGAACTGGTCGTCGATCTCGACGCTGGGCGGGTGGTCAAGAAGGAGCTTCGCCTTTGTGATGGAGCGGAAAATCGTGTTGCGGGGGAAGCGGCACAGACGGTCAATCATGGCACTCAGGGCGATGCTCTGGGAGGGGTAGCTGATGGGAACATCAACCGCCAGTCCGACTGCGTCGAGGGCGCTATTCAGCTCCGCGCTCATGAGCTGGTCGTAGTACAAGCCGCGTGCTGAAGGAGCGGATGAGGTCCATTTGGTAGCCCCACAGATCCAACGCCTCCTGCGTGAGTGTGGGGGAGCGGACAGCATCTTTGATGGCGATCTGCGCCCTGAGGTTCCAGAGGTCGATGCGAGACAAGTTTACCATGTTGGCACCGTCGTTGCACACCTGCGTGAGACTCTCGCCAAAGTTGCGCAGGTCAATGATACTGTCGTAGCTTTGCACAAAGCCGCCCGCAAAGGGGCATGTGGACCGGTCCACCACTTGCACCACCGTTCCAGGCTGCCCGTGGCGCGCGACGCGGCCCCACTTCTGCCTGTCCGTCTTCTCGCTCTGACCAACGAAGGTGTCGATCTCGAGAAGGCCACCGGCGGCGACGACGTTATCAGATAGCTTGAGGTCTTCGCCGCGGTGCATGAGCATCGTCGTGACGATAACGGTGCCTAGCGGGAGCGCCTCAGTGGGGACGCTGTGCTCACCGTTCCGCGTGATCAGAACCGGGAAGATACCCGACTCGTGACCAGCGCCACCCTCCATTGAAACGAGTCTTTCTCCGTGGAATCGCTCTGCCGTTTGAATAGTATCAAAGAGAATCAGCACAGCGCCACAGCGGGGCTGTTGTGCTTCTTCACTGTGGCCACCACCAGGGCGCGTTACTAGGGCAGCGCGAAGCATCTCATAAATGACATCAAAGTGCTGCGACGGGCTGTCGGTGAGACACGGCGGTAGCAGCGTGCGCCGGCTGGACGCGAAGGAGGACGGGATACGGAGCCATTGAGGAGGCCTCCGCGGCACCGCGGGTAGTACGACCAATGACGCGAGTGATGAAGTTACAGTTCTCATCATTCCCGAGTGTGCCGCTCCACCCGCCGATGCTCTTGTACAAGGAGGCGAACTGGGAAGGAACAGACAGCGTGCGCGACACGACGCTCTCGCCGTAGACAAACTGCTGATGCAGCATGGCGAGCAGCTGGTCTCGGCCAAGCCCAAACACGACGTCGTCCTCGAGCAGTCCCGTCTCCTGCGACACGGCGACGATGCCTTTGTTGGGGTTGACCACGAAATCCACGCTTTCTCCCATGCCGCGCATCACCTCGATGGCGCTGTCAACGCGGCTAGCCAGTGTGTACCCGAGCAGTCGCTGCTGTCGAGGTGAGAGCGTTTTGAATTTATCACGAGCCTCTCTGATCTGGTTTTGCGAGACGCACATCATGTAGCGACGCAGTTCATTCAGAGAGGTGGGACCTCCGTATTGTTGGCACTGCACAATAGCCACAGCAAGTGCGGATGTTAGACAGAGGAGTTCCTCAGTGCCGAACGTCGTGACACTGAGTTGTGTGACGTTCTGCATCGCGTTGCAAATCAGAAAATCGATTTCGTCGATGAGGAGGCACCACTCGCGGCGCGGAGAGCGCGCCAGTATGCCTCGCGGCGCTCGGGCGATGCCGGCCGCTCCGGCCTCCAGCTCCTCCAGTACCTCCTTACTGCCGTAGAGGGAGAAAGCCATGAGTTCATGCATGGTGCCGAAGAGCACCGTCCCGGGATGAGCGTCGAGTAGAAGAGTCAAGTCCGAGTCCCCACCACCGCGCTGTCTCCGTTTGTCCGCGCGTTCGGCCTCTCGAGCCTGAGTGGTGGTCATGACCATCGGAGAGCCGAGGCGGGTCAGCGTGCCCTTCATGAACTGGCAGTCGCGCTCGCTCAGCAGGTCGTTACTGGTCGCGATATGAACCTTTTCCCCGCAGAGCACCAGCACGGAGGCAACAAGTAGCGTGACGACCGACTTACCTTCGCCCGTGCACATTTCCAACACGCGGTGGCCATGAAAATAGGCGATGGCGGCAGCGATCTGGTGCGTATGTGGAATAATCGGCCTGGAGTCTGGCGAGTTTCTTCAATGACCGCCTGGTTGGCGATGGCAACAAACTCCAGAACTGTCTGTCGAGAAATTCTCAAGGAGTCCAGTTTAGTTGGGGCCGGAAATTGCTTGGCTAGGGATGGCGTGTCCGTAGATTGGACGATAGCCGTAGCGCTTGAGGTGAACTGCTCCCACATTCTCTTTTTTTTTTTTTTCGTGTGTGTGTGTGTGTGTGGCGAGGTTACCGTGTTTTTCTTTTTTTCAAGCTATGAGAGTGCAGGGGAGTATTATTAAATTTAAAAAAAAAAATGACCGTAGCAGATGAGCAAAAAAGACGGAAAGAAGGAAGAAACGACGGGAAGTAATGAATAATAAAATGAACCAATAAAAAAAAAGAAAAGAAAAAGTGGCTGCGCGAAGACCACTTGTGGAAAGAAATCACTAGCGCAGAGATAGATAGATGAATAGAGAGAGAGAGAGGAGAGAGAGAGAGAGAGAGAGAGAGAGAGAGAGAGAGAGAGAAAGAGAGAGCGTGGCTCGGAAGTAGTGGAATGCTTGCTGTACACAATAATGATACGGCGTATTTACTCTTCTCGGTTATGCCTTTGAAAACTGAGAATTTTCCTTGTGCGTCCATTTTGGGAAGGAAGGAGAGAGTTTGTAGAGTGTGGAGTTGTGGTGGTACTGGTGTCGACGCTGTCTAAGCATCAATTGTGTAATCCACCCGCGCGGCTTCTTTGTTGCGCTTTCATAATGGAATGCGTCTGTCAACAAAGCTTCAATCGGGTTTCGTAAGCGTCGGCGCGTTATCGGTCAAGTGGGCACGATACGCGAGTCGACGAATTGTAGTTAGTCAAGGAAGAGCCATGAGGAGCCCGGTGAGTTGTTTGCGCACTCATTTTTCACTAGTGCTGCTTATGCCTAGGCGCTAGCAGTTTGTTTGACGAGAGCAACGGAGGAGTAAAGTCAAAGGAACCCGTACCGAAAATGTTGTGGACAAGGATAAAATGGAAGCGGGGTATGATACAAGAGCAGGGAAGCATGTGAGATTGTATCTCAGAATTACAGCTTTTTCGATTGAAGTAGGGAAAGGGGAAATGACACACTTTGTAGGAGAAAAAAAAACGTTGATGATGATGAGGGGGTGGGGTTGGGGGGGGGGGGGGAAGGCAAAGTAGAAAGTAGGAAAAACCAGGATAAGACGTAAGAGAGGCGAGATAGCTAGCAAGGGATGACGCCAATTTCACGCTCTGGTGTGGCGCACGGCGTTGTAGTGGTGCGTGTCATTGCTGTTATCCTCGTAGAGGGCATCGAAGTACTCGTTACGGTCATCTTGGAATTCGACGCTGAGACGGTCGTAGTGATCAGCAGAGACCACTGAGTTCACCTCATCCGCGTCATCAGCAGCAGAATTTGTTTGTTGTGCAACATCCGATTCGACGCGGCTGCAGTTTACCGTCGTACGATTTTGCTCCTTATGTTCCTTAGTCTCCTTTGTGTGCTGTTGAACAGGTGGTGCGTCTCTATTTTCGGGCGTTTCAGCACTGGGGAGAACTGCAGTTGCGACCATCGAACCAGCACAGACACACCACGCACCCACAAAAGCCTGGCCTCCCAGAATGGCAAGTGGTGCCGCCGGTCCTAGTGCAACAGCCGCTCCGGCTCCGAGAACCCACGCCCCGACGCCAGTGCACCAGGATGCAGTATAAAGTGTCGCAGCGTTTTCCTTGTTCATGATTTAAAAAAAAAAAAACACAGAAAGAACAGAAATTTAAGTAAACGGATGAGAAAGAATGAGGGGGGGTTCTTACACAATAACAGCGACAAAAAGAACACGCAACACCCTATGCTCTTATTATAAAATCTTGAGTTTATGCGCGGAGATTCGCGATGGACAGAGGGGGGTGGGTGGGGGAGACAGAGAGAGAGAGAGAGAGAGTTCATGCAGCAGCAGCACTTGTAGCTGATTAATAATAACGGAAGACACAAACATTTCACGAAGTGAACAGCAGTGGGAAAAAGGGGGGAGGGGGCGAAGGAGAGGAAGAGAACGTGACCAAGCGAGGTCAAGAAACGACAAGTGCGACGAAAGCTAGCAAATCAATGCGTATTTGAGACTGGAAACATCTCAACACAGTATATGTAGCCTCCCCTCGCCACAGCAAAAGAAAAAAAAAGAAATGTATGAAAGACACAAAAATCAATGAAGAGCATGAAAAAGATATGCTGTAAAATAGTATCCTATTTTATTTTCCTTCTTTTGTGTGTGCGTCATATCATGAACACCAAAAAAAAAAAAAGGATACAGAGAGAGAGAGTGTGTGTGTATGTGTGTGTGTGAGAAAGAAGACAGCTAGAGTCAGAATGATGCAAAGGCACAATGATGACGATAATGTATGATAGAAATAACGTTTTGAAGCAAAACAATGAATGTGGAGGTGAAAAGTGCATAGGAGAGGAAGGGAGAGATACACACGGAACCGACTGGTTGCCCCTCATATGTAGCGCACTAACAATGTTATTGGAAGGGGGGGGGGGAGGGGATGAAGTCACAGCAAATAAAAGGCATCGAAGAAGTACAATGAGTGAAACAATTGAAGAGAGGGAGAAAAAAGAGGGGGAAAACGGAGAAAAGGAGAGAAATACAGTCACCACAAAAACAATGCGGATGCGTCTCACAGGCTTGCGCTATCGTTTTGTCGAGGTGAGCAAAAGAGACAGACATTCGGAGTATTCGCCGGCCCTCAACAGTTTGGGACATGCCGACAACGCGCCGCATTACATTACAACTCGTGCGTTGGCTGTTTTTTCCCATACTGATCAGCCACTTACGGCGCAAAAGTTGAGAGAACCGCGTATGCCTCCGCCACCTCCGCTTTCTTTTGTTTGCCGGACCACGATTTGGCGCTGGCCATCAGGTCAGCCACGCGTGGCACGACTTTCTCGGCAGCGGCGATGTCCAGGAATGCCATGCGTGTGCGCCGCGTCACAAAGTCGATGGCGCGCTCGCACTGCTCATTCTGTGCCGAGTACACCACCTCTGCTTCCACGACGGGTGCCGTGTCAACGAGACGCTTCATCAGCTTGCCGTTGTTGGCTCGCGCGATCGCGGCGACCTCGGGGTACTTGTCCCCGTACGTGTTTCGCCAGTGACGGTCGATGTCCTCGGGGATGTCGGGGGCACGGGGAGGAAGCGAGTCGAGGTGACGCGCCCCGGTGTACACAATGCTGCGGGTCGAGCACGGCCGCACCTGTGCCTTCTTGTCGGCAAGAACGGTGGAAAGGAGCTTGTCCACCGCATCCTCGCCGATCTGACGATACGTGGTCCACTTTCCGCCGGTGACGGACACCATGCGCGCCTCCTTCTGCACCGTGACCATGTGCTCGCGCACAAGATTCTCCGTGCCGCCCTTCTTGGACGCGTTCTCCTTGTTGATGGCGAGGGGGCGGATGCCGCACCACGCGGACTTGACGTCCTCGCGCGGGATCTCACCGACGTAGGGTTTGACGTTTTTGAGCAAGAAGCGGATGTCCTCCTCGGTCGGCTTGGGGTTGTGCGAGACTGGAACGGGACGGTCGGTGGTGCCGAGAAGGCAGCCGCCAAGCCACGGAATCGTAAAGACAACGCGGCCATCCGAGGAGGGAATGACGGTGGCTTCCCGCTCGCGGGGACAGTACTTGCGATCTACAATAATGTGCGTCCCCGCGGCCGGAGCGACGCCAAAGTCGGCCTTCGTGTCGGGGTTGAGGCGCTCCACTTGCTCGGAGAAGGGACCTCCGGCGTTGAGCACAGCGCGGCTGTAGACCGTCAGGTTTTTGTTGTGGATGGTGTCCTGGACGGTGGTCTCGACGACCTGTTCGCCTTTCCCGTTTTCCACCACCTTCATCCCAGTCACCTTGGCGTAGTTCACCGTGGCGGCGCCGTAGCATCCGGCCGTGGCGGCGGCCGCATAGCACAGACGCGCATCGTTCAGCTGACCGTCATAGTACCGCACCGCCCCCAGCAACGCGTGGCCGTCTTCATCGGTCTTTTTGAGGTACGGGTACGCGTTCATCGTCTCGTACGGCCACACAAAGCCGGAGTACTTGATCGTGCCGCCCTTGACCAGTGCGATGAGGTCGTACAGCTTGGTGCCCGACCAGTACATGAAAATGTCCAGCGGACTGTAGCACGGAATTAATGTGGGAAGCGGCTTGCAGAGATGCGGCGCCTGGTGCAGCATGACGGTGCGCTCCTTGAGGGCATCGGCGACCAGAATGAACTGTCCGTAGTCGAGCTGAAAGACCGCCTTTTGCAGGTAGCGAATGCCACCGTGGATTAGCTTGGTGCTCTTGCTGCTCGTCTCACTCGCGTAGTCGCCCATTTCCACCAGACCAACCGACAGACCGCGCGTGACGGCGTCCAGGGCGGTGGCCACGCCAACCGAACCACCGCCGACAACCATGAGGTCGATAGGTTTGTCGCTTGTGCTGTACTGGGATAGTTTACTCAAGCACTCATCACGGGTGGGAGGCTTTTCGGTAAGCATCGGCGGAGCATCAACCTTCTTGGAGCCACCAAAGGGCAGAAAGCTGAGCCAACCGCGCGAGCTGTGGTCAGTGGCGACAGACATTTTAACTTGTCCGCTTAGGGAGGAGGGATTCACTGTAGGGACAGAACTCTTTTCTAGCAGAGTTGACACAGAGTGTAGTGAGAAGGCACGAAAAAGTGTGCGCAGATCTAGTGATAGTTTTCGGCCACACACCGATAGAGTTTCTTCGTAGTATATAATGTTTATAATACTATTCGGCTGTTTTAGCTGCGTTTTTCTTTCCTCTTTATTAAAATGTGGAATAACCACCACATCACAGAGATGGCGAGAATGAGGGTCAAATAAAGAGAGAGAGAGAGGGAGAGAGAGAGAGGGAGGGAGGAACAATAATAAAAAAAGTAATTTGACAAGACGTTAGTGATTGATCAAGATGCTACAATTTAAGCGTCAAGAGTGGCGGCATCGCTGAAAAACAAGCTAGAACGAAGCACGAATTCACGAACACACACACACACACAGATGAACAGAAAGAATAAGATGAAGACGAAACTGCAAGTACAAACACACGATTAATCACTCAGATCATTCCTTACTCACTTCGAAGTGATGCAGTATTACAGTAGAACAAATTCTGGCGCTGATTCGTACACCAGACATTGACGCTGAAACACATACTGTGAAGTGATGATAAACTGTGGAGAAATCAAAGAGTCCAAGTAGAGGTTGCAGTGTCGATCATTTGAGCTGTGAATCGCTTCACGCACACACACACACATACACATACGCTGATGTAAGTGATTTTAAAAAGAAAATGTTAGTGAAAAGGATCCAGACAAGTCACAGCTCAGGTAAAATGTGGCGGGCCAGCGGCAAGGCTTTTACCAACGAGGAACTGTTCCACGGGTGTCGCTCTCTTCGACCGCGGAGGCCTGATTCTGGGCCTGACTAGCAATCTGAGCCCCCAGAAGCACCTTGCGATGAACGTCGGAGGCACCCTCGTCGTCCTTGGTTTCCTGCAGCTCCCCTGTCTTGGGATCGCGCGCATCGAACGACACCTTGGTCGGTTTCTGTGCCAGTGTGAAGAGCATCGTTGAAAAACGCTCGGCGGCGTGCTCACACCGGGCCATCTGTTGAATGCTGGGTGTTCCCGGGGGGAGTGTTTTCTGCTTTAACTGACGAGGGGACAGGGCCTCGTAGCGCTTCAGCGTTTCCAAGTCCGGACACGACCGGGGCAACAGCGTGCAAGCCTCAACACACCTCGTGAATTCTTCCTTGCGGCGGTCATCGGCGACTTCTCTGAAAAGTGTTTCCCACCCTCGTGGTGCGCGACTACTGTTTTCCACCACACGCTCTGTCTTCTGCCAGCACATTTTTTCGCAGTCGGTGCACATGGCAACCAGACCCGACAATGTCACTTCCCTAGTTTCGTAGCTATCCTTATTGATTTGTAACGCCATTTTTTTTTTTTTGCTGTTGTTGTTGAGTGTGCTAGTAGTATGGGGTTTCTATTTCTACTATCTAGCTTTGCATTCTTTTGCAGTGAGCGTCTTTATGACTTCTTTCTGTGATACCATAATGTGGAATCCATACGAGTGCGCGCATTTTTTTTTTGATGAACAAATAACAAAAAATAAAGATATAGTGCAAACAGCAGTTCATTGAAGTATGGACGATGAACATCAGCCGACCGTAGAAGAACACTGAGGCCCGTTGTGAGTCGCGCATGGGGAACATAGAAACACTGGCAAGGCTAGGGACACAAAAATAGACATGGTCTTTGTATGAACAGACGCCGTTGACACCTTACGTTTGTTGGAGGATAAACAGGAATCAGAAGCAGCCCCCTTTCAATACAAATCCCTCATCACACCAATTAGATTTACTGTTGTTGTTGTTGATGCCAAAAACAGTCAAACCAGCCGTCATCATTCATGGGTGTGAAAACCGTTTTCCACGTGATTATAGTGCTTACCGCAACGAAAGTAGTAGGAACATTTCAGAAAAAAAGGATTTCATGGAGAGAGAGCCAATGAGTGGGGAAACCAAGAGCACACACTCATACACGCTCACAGAGGTAATGAAGCGAGAAGTGGTTCGTCCCCTCCACAGCGAGTTTGCGTGGATGTGCGTTGAACCACAAGTGACAAGAAAACATAGAAGGTAGATTGAGAAGGGAGGGGGAGAGAGGAAAAGGGACATAAGAACCAGAGAAGAAGAAGTTTACGGAGATATTTTTTGTTGTTCTTCCTTCCTCTTCGTAGGTAAGTGAAAAACCTATATACGCTAGCTGGATTTATTGTTTTTACTGGATAAAGAATGAGAGTCGTGATGTTTTTTTTTTGAATTTCAATGCATTCTGTTATACATATATATATATTATTTATTATATATGTAAGATGACTTAACCGGGAGATAAACAATTAAACGGGTTTATACATTTTCACTTGTTGCAGTGATCATTGTGGGGCAACAACAGTGCCGTATGTATGTGTGTGTGTATGTGAACCAGGGGGGGGGGGGAGGGCATGAGCGGAAGCACACATAAAACGCTGTCTCCCCCCCCCCACACACACACAAGAAAAAAGAGATATCGAGAGAAAAGGAGAAAAAGAAAGGAATAAGAAAGACAGAACGTCTTACAGTTTGGAAATGTCGTGGCTACCGCTCTCGCGGAGACCAGCGCCGGTCATGCGAATGAAGCGAGCCTTCTTGTGCATTTCCTCAATGTTGCGCGCACCGCAGTACGAAATGCCGGAGCGCAGACCGCCGACAAGCTGCTTCAGGATCGGAGCGAGCGGGCCCTTGCAGGCGACGCTTCCTTCGACGCCTTCAGGCACAAGATCGTTGAAGACGTCCTCGTCAAGGCGCTTCTCGCGCTCCGCCTTGCTGATGTTAGCGCCGAAGCCGGCCATGCCGCGAATGATCTTCACCTTCTTGCCCTCCTTGACAAGCACACGGCCCGGGGCTTCATCGGTGCCTGCGAGCATGTTGCCGAGCATGACGGTGTCCGCGCCAGCCGCGATGGCTTTGCTGATGTCCCCGGCCGTCTTGACGCCGCCGTCGGCGATGCAGGGCACACCGTACTGTTTCGCGACGCGCGCGCAGTCCATCACGGCGGAGAGCTGCGGGACGCCCGAGCCGGCGACCAGCCGCGTGATGCAGATGCTACCGGGACCCACGCCGATCTTGAGGCCGTCAACGCCAGCGTCAATGAGATCCTTGGCGGCCTCGCCGGTGGCGATGTTGCCTGCAATGACATCCGTCCCGCGCGTCCGCGGGTCAGCCTTGAGCGCCTTCACCATATTGATGCACAGATCGCTGTGGCCGTGCGCAATGTCGACAACAAGCACGTCAACACCGGCGGCGACAAGCGCAGCGGCGCGCTCCATGTCGTCGCGCTTCACACCGATGGCGCCGCCCACGAGTAGGCGCTGCTTCGCATCCAGCGAGGCGGTCTTATTTTGGGTCAGCTTGACAATGTCAGAGCGCGTGACGAGGTAGACAAGCGCGCCGTCGTTGTTGACGATGGGAAGGTCCCGGGTGCGGTGCTCGCGCATCAGGCTGCGCGCCTCCTCGAGCGTGATGTTGCGGTTCGTCGACACGCAGCACTTGTCGGCGGGTGTCATGTGCTTCGAGACAGGCTCGTCCTCGCTGGCGAAAACGAGATCGCCGCGGCTGAGGACGCCGAGGAACTTGCGGGTGGTGAAAGAGTCGACCACCATGAGACAGTTGACGCCACCCTTGCGGCCGCCCCAGTTGAGGGCCTCGGCGGCCTCGGACATGCGCGAGGTGGGCAGCACCATGCGCGGGTCCTCAATGAGGAACGACTGCGCGCGCTTCACCTTCTTCACCATCGCGCACTGCTCCTCGATGCTGCAGAAGCGGTGCAGGATACCGATGCCCCCCTCGCGGGCCATCGTGACAGCGGTCTTGTCCTCGCACACAGTGTCCATGTTACTGGCAACGATGGGAATGTGCAGCGTGATGTTCTTGCTCAGCTTCGTCTTCGTCGAGACCTGCTTGCGCGACGTGACAGGGCTGCGCTGTGGAATGAGCAGCACATCATCGTAGGTCAAGCCTTGTGGGATGCTGGGAAGCCGGTCGAGTGAAGCCATCGCGCTGCGAGTATGTACGTTCGCCTCTGTGCTTGCCTGAAAGGAGAAGCTGAACTAAAGTATTTCTGAGAGTTCTTTTTTGTTTGCTTGTGTTTTTTTTTTTCGTTTATCTTAGGCCCTTTAAAGATTTGCAGATGATGGAGATGAGTTTCACCAGTGATCGTAAATTGCTCACACTGTTACAGCGTGCATGTACGTCTCGACTAAAAACTCACGTTCGAGACAGAGACGTGCAATTCATGTTGAAAGGGTATTGCAATCATTAACACAGCAACTGAAAGCAAAACTATCGCCTTGACGGAGTTGTGCCGGGCCAATCCTTTAGGAAAACGCCTAGTAGAGAGGGTGGGATGTGACAAACATGGGACAGCTAGAACAAAGGTACGGAAAATAGAATTGTTAGCGGCACATAGTCACATGACAGCAGAAAAAGGCAACAGTGAGAACAACAACAACAACAACAAAAAGATGATGTGGGGGGGGGGGGCGAAAGTTGAGCAAACACAGCTATCATTTTCTCTGTTCAGCATGGAAGAGCTACTGGGAAAACGATCATAACGTCATCAGTCAATTTGGTTGTCGTTCATCGGGACAGGGAGGGGAAGGAGGCAGTCGCCCCGTCGCGAGTCGCCTCGCAACTGGATCACGGAACACGCTGCTGTCTACGTCCGTCAACGGCAAATCTTTCTCGCGAGGGACTGACAGACAATCCTTCTCGCTAATGTAGCACAGCGGCGCCTCACCACCGACGTTGGCTCCCTTTTTTCTTGTCGGTCGAGAAACGTAGTGGTCGTAGAAAGATGTGGGTCCGTTGTCACGACGGTCAATGCACACCTGAGTCTCACTGTCGTACTCTGCCTCGTTAATTGGTTGCATCAGATACTGCTCATCCAGCTCAGCGCATGTCTTGTTGTATTCCAGAAAGTTTGACGTTGTCTGGGGCGGTTGCACTGTGATGGTGATGCCGTGTCTGTTAGATTCGGACGGCGTAACTTCAGTAGTCATGTTGGCTAGATCCGACTTTGCTTTGTGTGTTTGTGTATATGTTGTTGTTTTTCTTCGCTTTATTGGTGGTAGGCTGCGACGACTAGAGGACGAACAAGTAAGTGCATAAGTAAAGAGGGGAGGGGGAGAGAACAAGACAAATCATGACAAGACGAAAACGTTACCAGGTAAACAGAATGGCACGAATAAAGAAGGCGTGACGTCTGCATCTCTCACGAGAAAAACGGATAAGCTAGAAACGACACGGAAAGATGCGGAACGTAAAGAGAGGGAGAGAGAGAGGACTCTTCCAGCTCAACGGTGCCACTATTTTCATCAAAGAAGAGAGTAAATCGTTGAATAACCTCAATGTGATTATGGTGCTGCAGCAAGACTGCCAATTATACTTCAGTTCGACGCCACAGCGGTGGAAAAGAAGAGGCCTTCTTCCCAGTTCGATATTGCATACTTCCCAAAATTTGCATTATTTCGACAATTACCAGAACAACAGAATATGCTGGCATACTTAGACGTGTTAATTAGGGCACAATATATAGCAAAAAGTGTTTGTGTGTGTGTGGGGGGGGGGGGGAGGAAGGGGGAGAGAGGTTTGATGCTTGTATGGCTCAAGCCACTGCTGATTTGTCACGAAAGAGATGGCAATGACACTCTTCACATCGCCGTTCGTGGGATGTGTGTGTGTGTGTGTGTGTGCGCGTGTATGTGAGTGTGCTATGGCAGTTGCCAGATACTGAGCTACAGAATCCGTACAGGTAGTAAACTCACCAACGAAGCATATGGATCATCCTCTTCATCAGAGATCTGTTTTAATCGGTTAGAGAGAAGGCAGTCTTGCGAAGTGGATATTTAAAAAGAAGAGGAGATATAAATAATTATTACAAAACGAATAAGAAGAAGAAGAAAAGGGAGAAGAGATTATGGGACAGCTTGATAGAAAGAGAGAGAGAGAGAGAAGCAGAAAAGTGACGAAACCTTCGCTGCTGATCAGATGTCGGCAAGAGGCTGGGTGCTTTCGCCTCCGTCAGCTGCGCTGGTGCGTCTGCGCTTACGCGGCCGGTGCTCGTCGCCCATGACGCCGTCGTCGCCGTTGCCTCCTTCGTCTCCAGCGCCGTCGCGTGTGGCGCCGCGGCGGTGCGCCTTGAATCGGCGTAGATTGAGACCCTCGACGTTCTGCTTGCCGACGTGAAGCTGCCCGCGGAGATTTGACATGCCATCGGTCTGCACGTTGTCTGCGGTGGAGCGCAGCGTGGCAATGGTCTCGCGGGGAAGCTTGCAGGCGACGCGAAACTCCTGCGGAGTCGCAAAAGATACACGGCGAACTTCAAAGTCAAAGTTGGGTCCAATGTCGTACAGCGTGACGTTCTTCAGTGACTTGGTGACGCCTCCCTCGGTGGACGGCTTCTGCACGGCAAAATGGCGCATGACCAGCACGGTGTTACCCTTCTCAGTGGGCGCCTTGCTGCCGTAGCAGTCGGTCGATGGCGCCACGCAGGCGTCCTCGCCGTTGTTGGAGCGCAGGGAAAAATACAGCACGCGGTCGCAACCGTCCAGGTTGACCTCGACGCTGTTGCTCCCACGGAAGAAGTCGATGAGAAGGCTCTTGAGACGCACAAAGGCGGGGTCTGTGGAAAACTCTGTGCCCTCAAAGACAAAGAACGGTTTTCCGCCAATCGAGCCCGCATCCGTGCCGATGGCTCCCGACATGTCCAGACGATCAGCCGCGATGATACCAAGCTCAATCATGTCCAAGACGTGGAAGTCGAATTGCCGTCCAATCGTGAGGTTATTCGGACGCTTCTTGTTGCTCGATCCAAAACAAAACAGGGAGCAGTCGTTCTTGAAGCCTAAAAATTCCAAGTGCTCACGGCCTTCAAACGGCAGGAAGGCGTTCTTCTTCCGCAGTTTCTTGCTGTACGGCTTCGTAATCTCCATCAGGTCGTTCATGCCATCGCTGACCACCTCATTAGCGGACGTACCGCGCAGAAACAAGATAGACTTGCTATTCTCCACCACTTTGGGCTCATACTTTTTGAGTGCCCGTTTTGTTGTGGGTGTCTTGGGAGCGCGCCGTTTGAAGCCACCGATGGAAGAAGACATGATTGCAACTGTAGCTGACAGCGGAAGACAGAAGGCGAAGAAACAGAATGTGTGTGTGTGTGTGTGTGTGTGTGTGTGTGTGCACCTTCACTGCGACGAGCAGACAAAGCTAGGCGGATGCTTCTCAGGATGTTCCTAGTGCTGAAGTGGTTTTATTAGAGATTATGAAGGTTTTCGAGTATTGGTCATGCAACAGGAATTTAAGACGAGGAGAAGCGAAGGAGTAACATCATACTCTGTATATTCATCAGTCGAACAAATACAGTGATGGACTGATACAGGAAGAAAGCGGAAAAGACAAAAAAGAATAATACAGAAGAGAACACAATTCAGCGCCGTCACGCGGGAGGGATCACTAGTGAACATACGTGAGCGCTCTCCTTTTCCCCACGTCTTCTTCCCCTTGTAAGGTATCCGTACCTTTGTGTGGTATCAGCCGCATATCTACAGACCACTTGTGTGCAGTTTTACCATCAGTGTGATATATATGTGTGCGCGTGTTCGTCTGTTTTGATGAGGGGCGTAACCCCATAGTGTGGAAGGGAAAAAAAAAAGATCAGTCCGATAAATAAGCTTGAAAAGAAAAAAAATAAGTAAAATGTTAAGATGGCAGCATGATGGAAGGCTTGACACAAAGTGATAAAATAAGTGCTAAGGAGTAGGGGGAGGAGGAAAAAAAAGAGAGCTAAAAAGCAGTAAAACCGAAAACTTGTAAGAAGAAAGGGACTAGAAGGCGAAGAGACATTTTGCTAAGTTTTATTTGTTTTGTTATTTAGTGACAACATGAAAGAGGTGGCTAGCGTGTTGTGTAAGTACCAATTTAGACTCACGGGCTAGAGAGAATGCACTTGCTACGCCATCCATTCTGTGGTCACCATTGTCAGGCAGGACAGCACGTGAACTGTTACATGAGTGAGGATATAAATACACGCATGTAAGACATCACGTGCGTCTCCTGATGAAGCGCGAGCAATAAAAAATAAGTAAAAAATAGAAAGAGGTGGCATCATGCATAGAAACTGAGATCAACGATCGTCGCTGCGTTGTGTCTAACGGCTTCGTTTAGATTCATCTAGTCTCCTACCTCAGCATATTGTACGTCTATTCCAGTCGACGAAGTGTGACGTACACGGCAGCAAAAAGTGGCGGTGCGAAAAAAAAAAAGCAGAAGAGGGCAGCAGTCGCAATCAAACTACTCGGTGGACTTCACCTCCTCCAGCTCTACCAGAACGCCGCCACAGTCCTTGGGGTGCAGGAAGATGACGGGGTTGCCGTGGGCGCCAATCTTGGGCTCCTTCCCCAGTGTGCGAATCTTCGATTCATTGCACTTGGCGATAGCCGCAGCGATGTCGGGAGTCTCCAGGCAGATGTGATGCATGCCGCCGCTCTTATTCTTCTCCAGGAATCCTGCAATCGGGCTGTTGTCCCCGAGAGGGTGCAGCAGCTCCAACTTGGTATTCGGCATCTGCACAAAAACCGTGATGACGCCGTGATCAGGCTGCTCCACCGGCTCGCTCACGGTGGCGTTGAAGAGTGTCTTGTACATGGCGGCGGCCGCCACGATATTCTGCGAGGCCGGCACAGCAATGGCGACGTGGTTGAGACGCCCGAGGTTGTACGGAATGTTGAGCATCGCGCTGCAGCGGCGGAACATAGTGAATGGTGGGTGGTGGGAAGAAGAAAGAAATGAGTGGTGGTGGGTGTTGATAACTGAAGTGCTGATGAAAACGTGAGGGACGATACAAGGATTCTTCAAAGGGAGAAAGGGTGACAGACCAATGATGAGAGGACAGTTTGTTGAGGGGTGGGGAATGAGGAGGGTAAGTACGTGTCGCATCGGTGCTTGTTACGTTGTACCGAGGAGATGAAAAGCGCAACTGTATCTGCATCGTCAGATATCGCGATATCACCGGCAGAGAGAGGAAATGAAAGGGGGAAAGCAGCACAGAAGCCGAAAACAAAAGAAAGAGAGAGAGGAAAAAAAAAGGTAGATTCATAGATTTCGTTTCATTTTCGAAGTTTGCGATCAGATTATTTAAAAGGGAATCATGCTTCCAGACTGAAATCAACTCGAATTGGTTATGGGGACGAGGGAATAACAAAAAAGAAAAGAAAAGGATAAAAAGCGATGAACAAAAGGGGAAAGACAGAAAATAAAAATAGTTAAAGTGGTAATAAATGAGTGGAAACAGAATAATAATGATGAAAATCAATGATGATGATGATAATAGAGGGTGGAATGCGATGCACGAGAGCAAGATCATAATGACAGAAGAAGATAGTGCTTAGTGAGTCAAAAGAGAGCCATGGGGCGTATCCCCACCAGAGAAGCATTTATATTTCAAAAAAAAAAAAAAAAAAAAATCGGCAAATAGTAAGAATGAAAATGGTTATATAAGGAGCGTAGCCTGTTTGAAGCTAGCCTGCACGATAAGGGTTAAAACGTATACACGGTTTTGGTGAGCGATCGGTTGAATAATATGTCTCTGCAATCGTCAGCTGTCATGTCTCGATTCAGAAGCTGTTAAATGTTTCTTTCTGCTCTTTAAATTCATTTCACACTTGCAGGTACGTAATTGCTTGAGTTGACCGCATTCAAGAAGAAGAAAAAAAAAAAAGACGAAGAGAGCATCAGGAAGTGAAGAGAGAATGAGGGTTAAAGTCTCAACTATCTGTTTCGATAAAATGTTGCGGAAATCTCGCGAAGACCGCAGTAATTGTATTACCTCTGCGTTGTTGAAAAATACCATTGTTGCTTGCCGTACTTTTCAATACAAACAAAGAAAAAAATGAGGAAGAGAAAAAAATGAAATCAATTACAAATGAGTGGGGCTACGATTGGAAGAAGGCAGAGAACTAGCACAAAACTGGGGAAAGAAAGAGTGAGACACACCGACTCAAAGGAGAGATGCTCGGATGAAAAAAGAAAAAAAAGGGATCAAAAGAGATAACGAAGACAAGCATGACAGCATCTGGAGAGAAAACATCACCCATCACAAAAGTGTCTGCCTAATGCCTGAATGCTAGTCTAGTTTCTGCTTCGCTCTTGTCGATGCGTTGGCTTCGCCTGTCAGTCTTCATGTATATGTATTTACTTACTCATTTCTTGTTGTTGCACTTCGTTTTGTGAAACAGAGTTGCGGAGCTGAAGACTGCTGAGACAAAAGAATGAAGTGGATTAAAAAGGAGTGTAGGGGATAAAAAGTGAAAAGGAAAGAGGAGGGTAGGCAAAGGGGTGTGATCAACAACAATAGATGGAAAATGATACGAAAAAGTCTGGAACGAAATAGAGAGAGAGAAAGAGAGAGAGAGAGAGAGAGAGATCAACAAGTAAAGACGCTTTCATCGAGTAGAATTTGAAAAAGTTAAAAAAAAAAATAACAGTGAGAATGCGAGTAGTCGAGACAGTTTGATTGTATAGCTACCGCATTTTATGCGGTGGCACGGTTTCAGACGTGGAAATAACTACTGTGTTCATTTAGTTGTAGAATTCGAGGGGAGTGCACGTGCACATGAGGTTGCGGTCGCCGTACGGGTTGTCAACACGGCCCACCGAGGGCCAGAACTTCTCGATGGACTGGTACCGCGACGGGTAGGCGGCCTGGCGGCGCGTGTAGGGACGATCCCAGGAGTCGGCCATCACCACCTTGGCAGTGTGCGGGGCGTTTTTCAGAAGGTTGTTGTCCTTGGGTTGGTCACCGCGCTCGATAGCGGCGATCTCGGCGCGGATCGAAACCATTGCGTCAACGAAGCGGTCCAGCTCGTACTTCGACTCGGACTCCGTCGGCTCAATCATGAGAGTCCCGACGACGGGGAAGGCGAGCGTCGGCGCGTGGAAGCCGTAGTCCATCAGGCGCTTGGCGACGTCCTCGGCCTCGATGTGGGCGCTCTGCTTGAACGGACGGAGGTCGACGATGAACTCGTGCGCGCAGCAGTCGTCCTTCCCGAGAAAACAGATGTTGTAGTGATCCTCCAGCCGTTTTTTCAGGTAGTTGGCGTTGAGCACGGCGTGCGCGGTGCACTCCTTGAGCCCCCGCGAGCCGAGCATGTGCAGCAGCATGTAGGTGATGGTCAGGATAGAGGCCGAACCGTAGCCCGCTTGCGCCACACTCCCAAACGCGTTGGCACCGCCAACGGTCGGGCCGTCAGTGGCGTTGGGGAGGAACGGGGCAAGGTGCTGGCGCACGGTGATGGGCCCGCAGCCGGGACCGCCGCCGCCGTGCGGGATGGAGAAGGTCTTGTGCAGGTTCATGTGGCAAACGTCGCCGCCGATGAAGCCGGGACCGGTGTAGCCAACCAGCGCGTTGAGGTTGGCGCCATCGATGTAGCACTGGCCGCCGTGCTCGTGCACGAGGTCGGTGATCTTGCGGATGTCCTTGTCGTAGAGACCGTAGGTGCTGGGGTACGTGATCATGAGGCACGAGAGGTGCTCCGCGTGCTGCTTGCACTTGGCCTCCATGTCAGCCATGTCAACGCTTCCGTTGGCGAGGCACTTCACGGTCACCACCTTGAGGCCGGCGATCACCGCGGAAGCAGGATTCGTGCCGTGGGCGCTGGCGGGGATCAGGCAGATGTTGCGGTGGCCCTGCCCCTCGGAGGCCTGATATGCACGAATAGTGCGCAGTCCAGCGTACTCGCCGTTGGCGCCGCTGTTGGGCTGCAGCGAGCACGCGGCCATACCGGTAATGTCGCACAGCTTACGCTTGAGGTCCACCAGAAGGGAGCTGTAGCCGCGCGCCTGGTCCTCCGGGGCGTACGGGTGCAGAGCGCTGTAGCTGTCCCACACCAGGGGGCGCATGGAGGCGGCAGGGTTGAGCTTCATGGTGCAGGATCCGAGTGGGATCATGCCATGCGTGAGGCCGTAGTCCTTGCGCTGCAGGCGCTGGATGTAGCGCGTCAGCTCGTGCTCGCTCTTGTAGCCGGTGAACACGTTCTGCTGCAGGTAGGGGCTGGTGCGCGCGAGACTGGCGGGGATGCCCTCGAGCGACTCGGCCACCTTCGCCAGCGCCTCGCCGTTGGGCGACGGTAGCCCGGCGGCGATCAGCAGGCTGGCGATGTGCTTCATCGTCGTAGCCTCATCCACCGAGATGGAGACGGCGCTGCCGTCGTGGTGCTTGTAGATGTTGATCTCCTCCGCGAGGCACCGCTGCACGTACTCGTCCGCCGTCAGCTTACCAGACAGCGGAATCGTGAGGGTGTCAAAGAAGGTCTTGTTCGAAGGGCTGAGCCCAAGCGACTCGAGACCGACCGCGAGAATCTTGGTCTTTTGGTGGATCTCCTGGGAGATCTCCTTCAGACCGTCGGGCCCGTGGTAGATGGCGTAGAAGGCGTTCATGTTGGCCAGCAGCGCCTGAGCGGTGCAGATGTTGGAGGTCGCGCGCTCGCGCTTGATGTGCTGCTCACGCGTCTGCAGCGCCATGCGGATGGCCGGATCGCCGGAGGAGTCCTTGCTGACGCCGACGATGCGGCCGGGCATCAAGCGCTTGAGGGCGTCCGTGCAGGCCATGAAACCCGCGTGCGGACCGCCGTAGCCTGGCGGGGTGCCAAGGCGCTGAGCGGTGCCCACCACCACATCGGCGCCCATCTCGCCCGCCGCCTTGGTGAGCGTGCTGGCAAGGATGTCGATGCCGCAGCAGCACAGGACGCCGTGCTGCTTGGCGCGCGCGAAGACATCGGTGAAGTCGTGCAGCTCGCCCATCCTGTCGGGAGTCTGCCCAAGCACGCCGCACAGCTGCGGGTCCGCGAGGTCGACGGAGTTGATGTCGCCCACGATCACCTCAACGCCGAGCGGCGCGGCGCGGGTGCGCACAAGGTCGATGCACGACGTGAAGGCCGTCTCGGAGATGAAAAACTTGTTGCGCTTTCCGCGATGGTGGTTGAAGGCGACAAACATGGCCTCGCCGCACGCCGTGGCCTGGTCGAGCAGGGAGCAGTTGGCGACCTCCATCTTTGTCATGTCGCACAGCATCGTCTGGAAGTTGAGCAGGGACTCGAGGCGACCTTGCGAGATTTCGGCCTGGTAAGGCGTGTACGGCGTGTACCACATCGGGTTCTCCAGCACGTTACGCAGAATGACTGGGGGCAGAATGGTGTCGTAGTAGCCCTGGCCAATCATGTTCTTGTAGACAATATTTTGGTTGCCGAGGGACTTGAGCAGCGACAGCGCCTCCGTCTCGCTGAGCGCGTTGAACTCCTTGAGCGGAGGACGGGATATGCCTTGGGGCATCGCGGACGCCATGAGTTCGTTGAGATCCGCCTTGCCGACGAGCTTGAGCATCTCAGCCGACTCGCTGCGCGAGCAGCCGAGGTGGCGATTAATGTACGCGTCAGTCGCGGTGTAGCGACAGAGTGGCGCGACCACGCGAAAGGTAGGCACAATGCGACGAAACATTCGTGGGCAGTACAGTATTGACTACTTTTTTTTGTTGTTGTTGTTGTTGTTGTTCTGGTTATGTTGCTTACTATTATTATAGATAATTATTCAATTAATCAATGATACTACACTTTTTCTTTTTTTTTTTGAATGTGGGTGGAAACTGTATTTGAAGTACTGGTTGGAAGTGTCCGCTGCCGTCTGGCGCGAATCGTGTTGTCGAATTACCAAAAAAAAAAAAAAAAAAAAAACACTGCTATTACGTCAGACTTTGCCTTCGAGTATAGCAAGAGATTATGAAAGTCAAATGAGAAAGAATACTCTGATCCAACTTCGCTGTTTCTATGTACGTATTTATTTTGATGAGCGAAACATATTGAAGAAGGGGAGAAAAAGGTGCAAGCAGGGGAAGCAGAAGTTGAAGTTGATCAAGTTGACAGAGCAAGCACGCAAACAATAAAGAGTGTGCCAATGCAGGTGTGGAAGCAACAGCATTTGAATCAGAGCGAAAGCATGAAGTCAGATGATAACGAAAGTGGACAGTTTCGCCTGTTGCATCTATGTAGTTCTCTGACTGGGAAACAACGACCCCACCCTGGCGAACTATTTAAATGTAAGAGTATTAATTGGAGAGCATTGTACCACTTCACTTGACGTCGTGCAAAAAGAAGAGTGATAAGCAGAAGTGGTGAAGGAACGGGGGTGGGGAGGGGAGAAGCAACAAAAAATATATGGGAAAGAAAAACAAATATAACAAAAACAACAACAACGACAAAAAAAAAAAAAACAGAGCAGGCATAAAGGCATCAAGCTGTCGAGGTGGAATAGAAAAATGGGTGTTGCAGTGCTTTTTTCGCCGTGAGTCTGCTGCTGGGATTCAGACAGACGAGGCGTTTCAGAAGATCCAGTGCGGTTGGGTCGACCACTCCCAGCACGCATTCCAAACCACAACCATTTTTCGGCTCAAAGTGGACCTTCTCCAAGTCCGGTAGCTCTTCCAAATTCCCGTAGGTTTCCCTTGACGGTGTTCCGAGAACGTCAAAAATTTTCGATAGCTGGTTAATGTCGCCGTCGCCCGGGAACAGTGCCCCGCCAAAGCCGCGGAGAAGCTCGGCGAAGACGCACCCGACAGACCACATGTCTATCTCCGCGTCATAGCTGCGCTTGCCCAAGAGCAGCTCAGGTGCACGGTACCAGCGAGAGGCTACCTCGTGCGACATGTCGACACCGCGGGGACGACTCAAACCAAAATCACCGAGCTTAAGCTGACGACTGGGAGGGGCCGAGAGGAAACAGTTGAACGGCTTGACGTCGCGATGCAAGATTCCCTCGCCGTGCAAGTACGCCAGGCCGCGCAGCAGGTCGCGCAACATCCAACGCGCATCGGAAATCGGGAGCGGCGCGGTGTAGCTGTGGCAGCGCAGAACCGTTCCGAGGTCCGCCGCGCACCGCTCCATTGCGATGACCATGCTGGCGCCATGCGGAAAAATATCGATGGTTCGCACCAGACACGGATGCTCCACAAAGCCGCTTATGGTCAGCTCGCGTGCGACAGGATGCGGAATTCCTTCTGAGAGGCGCTGTATGCGAATAAACTTGAGGGCCACTTTGTCGCCGGTTCGCTTATCTGTCGCACTCTTCACTTGCCCGAACTGGCCTTCCCCGATGACGCCCCCGACGTTGTATCTGTCCATCGAAAAAGTGGTGAGCAAGAAGCACAGACGCAAGTGGATGTGCTATTGTGGGGTTCTTTGCTATGAAGATGATGGTTTCTTCACCGTAGTCTTCTAGTACTAAAATGGACCATGCCGCAGACTAAATAGTATCTGTATTTATTCACACGCGTAACCGGCAATGTGGGTGGCTGTTCGATTTTGTTCTGGTTGAAAGGGTTAAATGGAGTCATGCATGCAGAGTATGTATTGAAGTATTGATACGAGTCCGGAAACACTTTTTTTTTTTGAGTATCATATTTATTTGTTTACAATGAAAAATGAAATATTCGCAATTCATTCTTTTCTTGATTCGTGTGTGGGTGTGTGTGGGTGTGTGCGTGTGAGCGTTTTTTTTTTGTTTTTGCCTCTTCAGATTTAAAAAAAAAAGCGAGGATAATTATAATCATCAATTGAAAGTGATTTTAAAGCAGGCAATATGGAGTGAATCGTGAAATGACAATTTTTAAGTAGTGAGCACGCGATATCAAATCGATCGGAAAGGAACGGGAACCAGAACTACTGCTGCGACGCTTTGGATGCGGCCTCTTTGGCGAAAAATAGAATGTGCCTCTTTTTGCCCGAAGGTTTATCCCCTCTTT
Organism: Kentomonas sorsogonicus; assembly: GCA_030347455.1. NCBI lineage: Eukaryota > Euglenozoa > Kinetoplastea > Trypanosomatida > Trypanosomatidae > Kentomonas > Kentomonas sorsogonicus. The sequence continues at coordinate 56,251 of JAQOSZ010000302.1, forward strand.
GCTCGTCAGCACCGTCTCCGTCTGTGCTAACGGCTGCAGTCGCGCTAGGCTCACTGGTAGCGCCATGGGGGTGCGAGGGATAGTCTGACGCGCTGTGGGTGGTGGTGACTCGCGGAGCCGATGCTGGGGCTACCGCCGCCGCCTCCACCGACGCATAAGGAACCTTGTCGCCTGAGGCGTCAGCGCTGGGAGATTTTTCGTCAACAGCAGACCGCGCGGATGCAGTTAAAGCTGCAGCGTTATACTTGTGCGCCAGCTCAGCGAACACGTCGTCTGCTGTCGTCTCCGCCACCCCCGGAGGCCCGGCCAGCGCGTCAGTGTCCCACTCCGATGAGCCGCCGTCGGTGTCCGCCGTGGCCTTGGACAGTTTTCGGTGCTCCTCGGCAAGTGCCGCCTGGAAAGAGACGCCCGCTTCTGTTTTCTTCTTTTTTGAAGGAGGTATCATTGAGAGAAAGCTCTTTCGCTTAACAGTGTGCGTGCATGGCGCAGTGCTAGAGCCTTCGTTACTACTCAGAAATTTTCAGCGGTTTATACTCCAAAACACCACCGGTGGACGTGATAACTTTGAGTATCTCGCGCTCGCGCGCACCCGCCACCTTTGCGCTTCCACCGCCCATCATGTCATCTTCGCCCTCCGCGCCGCTCGAGCGAGAGCTGACTGATGAGCCACGAGATGGTGGAGTGTCCTCCCTGGAACGCTTCGAAGTCATCAGTTCACTAATGTGATGCAAGAGTTCGGTGAGAGAAGTTGCGGAAGAGCGCGAGGCAGGACGGGCGAAAGGGAGCAAAAGAAAAAAAAAAATGAGACAGACCTTGTCGTCATGTACGCGGTGGTGATGCGAAGAGAAGGGTGAGGTGGGGTAGGGATCAAAGGTATGCATAAGACGAAATGAATGAATGAAGAAAGAAGGAAGGCAGAACAGGTAGGCCGAACGAGGAGATCACAGTCGAAAGCCCAACATCGGAGAAACAGAAAGAGACAGTGACGTCTGTACCATGTTGATGACTATGCTGTCATTAAAGACTAGTTCGAAAACAGTGAATGTAGAAGAGAATGTATCGATGCGAAGTTCGAATGTAGTTGTACATATAAACTCAGAGAGAGCAAAAAAAAAAAAAAAGAGAAAGAGAAAGAGAAAGAGAAAGAGAAAGAGTGACAGAGATGCTATTGTTGTCATGCAACACGTAGCACTGATACATTTCATTTTTCAATTCTTCTTACATCGATTGTACTTATCATCACCAGCCGTGCGCACATATCACATACACACGACGTCAGAATCATACGTATCTCGCGATAAAAGTGTCGAGGCCGTCGTCGAAGTTGCTGTGCTGAGGGCGTTGACGCACCGTGTGCGAGGTCGACGGTATCCACGACGCCGTCGGCTGGTAGAAGGGCGGTTCGTCGTCCCCCGAGTCACTTCCGCTAAGGTCGTCGGCCGCGCACGCCTCGTGCAGTTTACGAGGCATGCGGAGCAGCGAGGTGTCCGTGCGGACGGCAGTCGAAGCCGACGCCGCGCACCGCGTCGTCGGTGCTCGCGGTAGTGCGAGTGTTGTCGTGGTTGTCGTTGACCGTGACAGTGCTGAAATGCGCTCGGCGGTCGTAGAAGCCCTCCAGCGGCCCCAGATTACGCGGCCGTGTACGACAGCTGTAGGTCTGCGACACAGCGGGAGGCTGCACAAAACTAAACGGCTCGCTCACCGTATTCGCGTCCGGCGTGGGAATGGCGCGGTACGGCTCGAACTCGCCGCGCGCGTCGCTCTCGAGACGCAGCGTGAATTCGGGAAAGCGCTCTGGTGCATAGTCGTTTCGGCGGTAGCGGAAGAACTCGCGCAGCGGCTTTGGCTGGAAGCTGGTGTAGTTGGCGAAGGCGCTGAGGTCGTTCTCAGGGAGTCCCGTGTAGACTCCACCCATGACGTTGGCGGACTCGTGATCCAGGTCTGGGGACGGCGACGCCGCAGTGAGGAGGCAGGGCACCCCAGATCCTCCCTCACCAGCTGCACGCTCGCTCACAGCTTGCGGTGCAGACGCATCCCCTACGGCGCGCGCCGTCGCAGCAGCGCGCTCCGAGGTTCCTCGTCCGCGCAGCATGCTGAGGTGCCGCTCCACCCGCCTGCGCTGCAACAGGACACGCAACAGCGTCAGCAGCGGACCGAGCACGGCGCGGTTTCCCTCGATGTCGGCCATCGGAGGCGCGTCCACGAAGTCGTGGGCGGCTGCACTCCGGATATCACTCTTCTTCACGATGGAGTGGTATTCGACAAAAGGTCTGTTGAGGTCTTTATTGAGCTCAGCAACAACGCGCTCAGCCTCCTCGACTTTACGACACCGCAGAATGTCTTCTAAAAGAGCGACATCTGGATCGGATGCTCCAACAGATTGTGGTTTAACGGAACTTACCTGGCCTGTTCGCTGCGCCGTCGCGAGGTAACTCAGCAGCTCTTGCACGGTTGCCATTTTTATATAGATATGAATGTGTGTGTGTGTGTGTGTGTGCGGATGTTGGTTTTCTAATAGCTCTCGGTAGTTTCGTAGAGTGGAGAAGGAGGAAGAGGCGAGGGAGTATGCGTGTATGAAAGTTTTTAAAGTTGCGCTGAAGATCCTCAACGGTTGTATAAGCTACACATCTTGGATATCAAACCGAGCAGCCTCTAAAGATGACGGCCAGAGTCGTCTACAAGTGAGTCCTCTGCGCGCAGTCACGTGTGATAATCAGTGGCCGAATATATACACATTTTTTACGCAAATGAGGGCCCCAGTCGCAGTCGACAAGTATGCGTTTATATATATTGGGCAGCGGGGCGCCTTACTTTTTCAAAGGAAAAGTACGAGTCCTTGAATCAATTCGCACACATCACAACATGTAGAGGGGGGAAAAAATATAATAACATGATAAACACAAATCCGTTGTGTCGTCTTCGTATTACATCTGCCATCGTCATAACCTGGGGGGGGGGAGGGGAAGAGCAATCACGCTGCCTCGTTTCTCAGCCTGACGCATCTCCACTGTTTTTTTTTCCTTCGTTCTGTTTTGTTTTGTTTTGGCATGTGTACGAGAATGATTTCTGTGGAATAAATAATAATAAAAATCACATATATTTATTTTGCGTTTCGTTTTTTTTTTTTTTCAAAGGTTACAGCAGAATATGATAGTTAAAGAGGAGACGGAGAGGGGGGGGGGGGGAGGGCGGTGATTAGTTTTAGTCAGTATTAATGAGGAAAGCATTATTGAGGTGTGCCACAGGTTTATTTGCCCGTTTTCTCTTTTTTCACCGATGGCTTGAACATGGGCAGACTCTTGGAGAGAACGACAGTCCGCATCTTCGGGTTAAGGCGAGGCGGAATGAGGTCCTTGAGAATTTCCTTCTCCTTGCGCTTACGACCATGAATGCTGTCCTTCAGTGTGCGTTCCATCTCCGTCGTCCGCTGACGTTTCGACTTCTTTTTCTTCACGCGCTGCTTTCCATGGCGCCCCGGCATGTCTGAGAGGGAAGCGCTAGCGTGATTGAATCAATACAGGGACGCGTGAAACCGCCAGCGGTAGTACCAAGCGGGTGAGGGTGAGGGGGAAGGGGGGAGGGGAATCGTGTCTACCTATGAGTTACTTACTTTTCTAGTGAGGGTCAAGGAATAGGAAAAGAGTATTGGTGTGTACAAGAAATTAAAAAAAAAAGATAGGTGATAGAAGACGGAGTGCACATGGGGTAAGAGGAGCAGTATGAGCGACTGTGTACACGGGCGAAGCATTCAGTTTAAAGCAATGATTTAATATGTCTCTCTAAATATAGTTTCTAACGACTTTCTCATGTATTTCATAGTCATTTAATGTCGTTCAGCGTTCGGAACGAACCTTCGTATCATATTCATTTTTCCAGTGAATCGAAGTGTAAATATGTGAAACTATACATGTAAAGATGATGTTGACGTTTATGATGATGATCAGCGAATATATAAAGATTAACCTAGTGGAACAATGACGTCAAACAAAAGGGTGAGACATATGTGGAGAAGAGAGATGTGTAAAGAAGCAACCCAGTGGACTGCAAGGTTGCATAAACAGGGAACAGGAGGGGAAGGGAGGATGGTGTCAGCTGTAAGATTTTCTACTACTGGTTACGCACAGCAGTGATGTAATCGTCCGATGTGAGGAAAAAAAAAGAAAAGAAAAGGGGGGAAACAAAAAGATGACAGATGGAGTGCGGGGGGGGGGGGGGGGAAGAGAAGAAGGTGTGTCTAGACGAAGTTTGAAATAAACAACAATAATTAGAAAAAAAAAAGACTGTGAAAGAGAAAGAGAGAGAAAGAAAGAAAGAAAGAACGAAAGAGAAAGTTCATGTGCGGATGTGTGCGGTGGAGAGAGTGCAGGATAGGTCCACGTGGGAAGAGCGCAGGTTGAGAAGAACGCATGTACAGCAATGTGAAGAGCAAATTTCTGTGAGATCAAGGGGGCGCCAGTAACGGTTAAATACGAATAAGCGCGGGGGCAGTGTACTCTGTTTCGCTTTGTTGAACCTGACGATTGGGGCTCACCGAGAGAAAAACAGGATGCTTCGCAGAAAGAAGGCAAGACCAACCCTGATCCACGTCGAGACTGACAACATTCATGTAATTCACTGTGTTGAGTTTCTTGAACGCAGGCGAGGAGCTTATGCGGCCGACGTGGCTTCCCCAAAGCCGCTGGCAGCATTGTTTTGTTGTCATATGAGGACAAACCACCGTCATATGGTTCCTAAGTTGTGTTAGCGCGCGCGATCGCACCCGGTCGCGACGTTGGTCAGCTGATTGGTACGAGTGAATGTACAGTAGCGAAACCAAGCGCGTCTCTGCCGCCGGTGTGACGTCGGTGAGTCCGAGTACCCGATGCTCGTTACGGCCGTAGCGTACCGCCGCCCACGCGTGGTAGTGCTCGTCGAAAAACTGAACAAATTTTGTCCAGTTACAGAAGCGCTCCATCGCCGGCTTGTAAAACGGAAGTCCTCGAACCAGGTTTTGCACGTGGGCAGACGGAAGCGACCCACAGAATTCCTCGTTATCGAGAATGATCCGAACATGCTCTTTCAGCAGCATCTCGCACGGATAAGGTGGGGTCACGTGGTGGGGAAGGCAGTTGTCGCGTCTGCAGACGAAGCGCACGCAATCGGGCACGTGGGCAACATAGCGTGCTGAATGAATAACACCACCTTCGCTGACTGGACCGAGATAATGCCACGTCCCCCACGGCATCTGCAGCGCGGCAATCGTATTGCGCGGACCGCACAGATCCATCGCCGGCAGACGGAGCGCGCACCCCAACTCTATCCGGCCGGCGCACTGCGATGCATTTGCTGCGATCGCCTCCGCATCGATTGGTACTGCTGCGTGATCATCACGTGTGAAGAGGAGAGAGAGGTCACAGCGAAAAATCACGAGCCCGTTAATGTACACTTCCACTTGGTCGTTCATTGCCGCATACCGATGTTACGTACGGCTTCTATTCTTTATATATAAATATATACTTCTATCTCTGGCTTGTCTTCGTTGTTGATTCGCTACGTGTCCACACAAAGGTACACGAAATCAACCTTTCTTTTGCTTAATCACTTTCACTTTTCATATGCCAAAATAATAATAATAGAGGAGAGCAACAACAACAACAACAACAAGAATGCAGAGTGTTCGCCACAAGTATGCGTGCAAAAGGAGAATAGCGAAGGTGGAGGGGGACGGGGAGGGTGAAATGATGAATAAGCGGTAGGGGTAAGGTGTGTGACGTGTGAGGGTAGGAAGAGGTGTGTATGTATGTGTGTGTGTGATAATAGCAGCGTCGGTTAAAGTAGTACAGTAGCGTGGGGATGTACGGTGTCGTTAGTGAGCCCGAGATGCTCTCAAAAGCAAACAACCAAACAAAAACCAGCAATCAATGATAAATAAAGCAGTTCACTACTGTCACAAAAAAAGCGTATTAGCGCATGTTGCCAAACATTAAAATCACTTCTTTTTTTTTGGGGGGGGGAGGGTTCACTTTTGTTTTACAAGTACAAAAAAAAAAGGGGGAACACCTATAAATGCAGGCCAACAGGAGATAACAAGTGTAGGAGAAGAAGATCATATATGTTAAATGGGTAGATGAAAGCCCGTACTTCGGCGAAGTCGATCCGTGCCGTTTTGATGTAAAGACTGTGAAGAGAAGAGAATAGAAAGATCAGCTCTTTCGTCAAGAGAACAGAAGCTGAGTTGGCGGCTACTTTTAAATGGTCATGCATGCACCTATTGAGGCGGGCGTTGAGCATTTCTAATTTTTTGATGTTGTTGGCTATTGCGCTTTTCCTTTTTTTTTGTGTCGTAAAATGTGATACAAAAAGAAGATGAGCATGTGATAGAAAAAAGGGGAAAAAAGGAGCGCAGCTGAACCACCGCATCAATGCGTCTTTTTAATATTGCTGTAGAAGCGCGTCATCAGGCGCATGTCTGTCTTCGTGCGCAGCAACAGGGAGCCGTAGATGAGGGCCGAGAAGACGCCGCCGACAAAGCCCCAGTTCCGTAGTTCGATATCACCACGACGCCTCTTGTCGACATAAAAGGGCCTGATGTACTCCTCATAGGCACAATAGGTGAGGTAAGCAGCGCTCACGTATGCGACATGCGTGTTCTTAGAGTAGGGAATGTAGCACTTTGGTACCATGAATGAGATAGCGGCAAGACCGGCAAACGCACCGTTGCTTGTGCAGGCGCAGTCATAAGGGGAGTTGAGCTTCTTTGGATTCATCTGACCTCCGAATAGGTAGGCGAAGCTGGAAAAGAGCCCGGCGCAAAGATAGATCACGACACAGTGTCGCCAACCGATACTCTCAGACAAGGGTTTCACTACTAACCAGGACACGACACTGTTGCACACGCAGTCGCGCAAATCTGAGACGTACAGGCTAGAGAGCGGGTTAGGATACGTCTTGTACGAGCGCGTGAGAAAAATATCGCGCATCACCATCGGCTTGGGACTGCGCAGTAGAATCGGGTTATTGGCATAGCTGTTATAGTGGTACAGCATGAAAAGAGTCTGGTCAGACGTCAAAGTCATTGCCAGCACGGTGCCGGCAATCTGGGTGTATGTGGGCATCGTCAGGAGCCCTCTTTTAATTGAATTCCTATTTTTCTTTTTTATTCGTTCCTCTCGTGCGGTTTGTAAAGCCTTGAAAATATAATTGGGGAGGCACGAAAGAAGAAGTAGCGTATGGGACGGCCGAGATGAGGGGTAGGGAGAGAAGAAAAGCAGAGGACAACGAGAACAAAAAAGATAGTGATTAAACCACCTATATCTCAGAACAGCATACAAAAAAAAAAAAGCATTCTGAAAGTACTGGTGACAGAGAAAGAGACATGGGGGGGGGGGTAACACACCCTGGAGCACATATGTTTTTAGGTAGTGCATTCTGTTTTCTGAGTTGCTCCAGTAAAAAAAGGGGGGGGGGGGAACAGAAGCTTTTTTTGTTCTTGAAGCAGCATTGTTCGCTGCAACAGTACTGGGCTCTTTTTCTGCTCTTGGTTTCCCATTGTCGGATAGACTCATTTCAGATTCTGTTGACAATTTTGAATTGATTGTTTTGATGGCTTCGCTTGCAGCCAGCAAAGCGGAATAGGGTTGACTGAGTGAGCACGTTTTGCTTCCTTATCCCCTGTTATACGATAAAGTGGTGAGGAGAAGAACGGATAACACAATGAATAGTGCGTGAGTGTTCGCAAGAGGAAAAATAAGACGAAGCGGTAAGGGAGTGAATGGAAGAAAGGGTGAGAGAGAGAGAGAGAGAGAGAGCCTGCGGGCGTGTGGGCGTGTATCATTGCACTCACACAAAGAAGCATAGATAAAAGCGTTGTGTACTATGACTTCACTACAGATGGGACCGCTGAACGTCACCGGAGGTGAAGAGAATGTCGCGTTTATTTTTCAGGGGAAAGAACGTCGCGATGTGGACATCGGGATAAGCACGATGAATACGCTTCACGCCGCCCCGCTCCACCAATTCTGAGATGGTCATCACCTCCACCAGCTTCGATCCCGCGATGCGCGTGCAGTCGATGGCGGACGAGATGCTCTTGCCACCGGAAATGAAGTCGTCGACAATCACCACGCGAGAGGACCGTGTGATGCTGTTGCCGCGTACGGACAGCGGAGGCAGTGGCGGCTCGTCATCGCCTTCCGCAACGAACGCGCCCTCGCGCAGCTTCTCCCGGCGCATCCGCACAAACGGAACGCCCAACTCGTAGGCGAGCGGAGCGCCGATGATGTAGCCCCGGGACTCGACAGCCGCGACGTGTGTGGGGCCGGCGGCTCCCATATTCCGGTAGCGCTGCGCCATCAGCTGCACAACGTCGTGGAAGAGCTGCGGGTGCTCTGTGATGATGCTCACATCGTACTTGCGCGCGGTGAAGCCGACGGTGGACGTGCGATAGTGCTTTTGAAGTACTTTCTTGATTTTGACGGCAACCGGGTGAGTCGGTGACAGCGTCCAGTGGTTTTCGCCCGTGGGGATAAAGTCAGGCATGGTGAAAAAAAAAAAAGGAGAGAGGAAGCTACAGTTTCTCTGTCCGTTTTCAAAAGATCTCTCCGGCTTTATTTTGTTCCTGTTGCTGTGTACCAGCGTATTCTAGAATAATGCTTTTGTTGATATGGTTTACGCTTTTGAAAGAATTACTCTTGTAAATAATGATTGAGAAAGTGCACCGAAGACAAAGAGGTTTTTTTTTTTTTTTTGCATTACGTTTCACTGTTGTCGCAACCACTATCACTTTTTTTTTTTTTTAAAGCTCACAGTTGCCGCTCCAGAAGAAGTGGGCATGCATCGTTCTTTTTATTTTTACTTTTTTTGTGAGGGAGTTTGCAAGTGCTCGTCAATCATTATTGCTGAAGCGCCGCATACAATTGTTTTGCCACGGCTGATCACTTTCCGTGATGCAAAAGCTCTCACTATCAAAGGGGAACAGATAGTGCCCGGGCCATTGATGCATGTTGTAACTACCCTTAGGGCAGCCATCGGCAGAAATGCGAAGGTGCCCCCCCCCCCTGGAAAGGAAAACAAGTACTTGATCAAACACAAGGTCGTCGTTGTGTTACTTGCACGATTTAGGCAAAAGACTTTTTTTTCTCTTTAAATCACCATCTGGTGTTACGATACGGAAATCAACAGAAAAAAAAAGTAAAAATAATTAATGTAGTGCTTAGAGTGAAAACTTATCGTTAGATGAAAGTAAAAAAAAAAAAAAAATAGCACACGTACACACAGCAACAAAGAATAATAACAATAATAATTCATGAATGTTCAACAAAATTATAAAAGAGAGGGAGAAAAGGAACAGTTTTTTTTTCAATTCCCATAAGAAGCAACCGTCGAATCAAGATTCAACTCGGACTAATACATCATTGTAAAAGAAAACTGTGCAGACAGGAGATGCAGCACTAACTCCCTCAGAAAAAAAAAAAGGGATGGTGAAAGGGAAAAAAGAGACAAAAATGACCGGATTATTCGTGAGTCAACGTGAATGGATGTTCATTTGTTGTATAGTAAAAAAAAAAAAAGAAAACAACATTAGCAAAATAATGAGGGGAGGGGGTAAAACGCTCTTGCTTCGTAGATGAACGTTACCACCAACACTGGACAAGCGGATTATGTCCCCCACATACCTTCGTTATTTCACTATTTCATTATTTGAATATTTGAGTTTTTTTATGTGTTTTTTTTTTTTTTTTGCCCCAGCTCCTATCAGAAACAGTAGCGGAACAGTCTGTGAGACTTTTGCTCCTTCATTCCCTGTCTCCTCCTGATTCTTTCTCTCCTTCCCACTTTCCCACAACGTTTATTGAAGAAGAAAATATCATTGTTTGATTCAACGCGAGAGTTGTGGAGACGTAGTCGCAAGAGACGAAACCGGCGCAGAAGTGCTCGAATACCAAAAACAGCAGCAAAGAAAAGGCGACAATCACGAGTTCCGCTTAGCACGTAGAACCAGAGAGAGAGAGAGAGAGAGAGAGAGAGAGAGAGAGAGAGAGAGAGAGAGAGAGAGAGAGAGAGAGAGAGAAAGGGAGATGTGGGGAAGGGTTGCACTAGCAGACATCCTACTCTGCCTTGTTCTTCTTGAGAGCTTCACTGCAGCTGATAACACGAGGTCCGTTGTAATCCTTGGTGTCCGCGCAGTTGGCTTCGGTGAAGAGGTCGTCCGTCACAAGAGACACGAAGCGCACATTCTTGTACTTGCCGTCGTTGGTGGCGTGGATCTTGTCGACACCGCCGAGGAACGGCATGGAGCACACGCAAGCGAACTCCACGACCTCCGCCCCGCACGCCTCCACGATCTGAATGCCGGAGAGCGCGGTGCCGCCGGTGGCCAGCACGTCGTCGAAGAGAACGACGCGCGATCCCTTGCCGATGCTGTCGACGCGCACCGTCATGACCTCCGGGGCGGTCTCGGTGTACTCCTTGTTGTACGGCTCGCTCTTGATGAGCAGCCCGGCGTTCTTCTCCGCCTTACGCATAAGAACGAAGGGAATGCCTAGCTCGACAGCGATCATCGGGCCGAACAGAAAGCCGCGGGCGTCGAAGCCCAGGATGTGGGTGACGGGCTCCGCCATCGCGCGGTAGCGCGCGACAAAGAAGTCGCGAATGCCCTTCATCGCCGCGGGCGACTCCGTCACGCTGCCGACATCAAGAAAGCGCGGGACGTCGCGGGGAGAGAAATTGGGGCCGTACCAGCGGTACGCCTGCACCAGCGTCTTGACTAGTTCGTCGTTGGTGTCCAGGGCGTACGAGCCAGCGCCGATTTCCTTCAGCTCGTGAGACATGTTTTAAGTGAATAGGGTGCCAAGAAATGTTTTTACGTAATGCCGTAACTCTTTTGAAAAGGTTTGCTTCGCTTGAACTTTCAAGAATGAAGGTAATGTAGAAAACGAAAAACAGCACGAGGAAGTGACAATACTCTGTAGTAGTGGAGAATGTTTCAAAGCGTTGATATGTATGGCAATGGTAGAAGAATTAATTGAACAGTGCAAAGATAGCATCAAAAGGATACGTCAATCAGAAGAGCGAGAAAAAAAAAAGGTACATACGACACCGGAAGCGGGTCTAAGCTGAGTAATTGCGTTTCGCCTCTGCGTGTGTATGTGTGGGGGGAGGGGGCTTGATGCATTGTGCATGGAGCAAAAAGAAGAGAGATAATAATAATAATAATAAAAGAGCATATGTAACTTTCCCCCGTCTCCCCTCCTTCTTTACTCTCTGGAATTGTGAGGTGTCTCTCAGTGATTCACTGTGGTTTGCGCCTTAGCAAACAGTTGAATCAACTAGCGCGTGTACTACGGTTTCTGGAGGACGAGTAAGAAAAAAAAGAAGAAGACGAAGACAAAGAGAGCGAACAGCTCTCCTTCTTCTTACGCCGCTTTCTTTTTTTTTTCCGCTCTCACGAGATTCTCTATACGTACGGGGTCTATGTCGGGGATGTGTGCTCGAGCGAGAAATGAAATATGAAAAAAAGAGTGGTGTATCAGTGAAAAGAACGAAGCACACGTCATTGTAGCCTTTTTCTATGAGGTGGTGAAAGCAACAAGGAGGATGGAGGACTGGACGGAGCATGCCTCGATGTGACGTCAGTGGAGACGCTGCATGCGTTGATGCTCCAAGGCAAATACTGCGTGAACATCATCCTCTGTCGGAAATGAGCGACCAAAACTAAAGGCATAGGCCCGGATGAGGCCATTGACCACAGAGATGGTATTGTTGTGAATGAACGGGTCGCGGTTGTGCCAGCTGACGTGTCGCGCACTAAAGTCTGCGATGCTACCTTCTATGAGGTTCTGCAGCTCAGTGCCTCTGTCGCGGTCTGGCGCGGAGCCAAACGGCGTGGCGCGCGCTTGCGCGAAAAAAGAACGCGCGGCATTGGACAGGCTGTCTCCCATGTATGTCGTCGCCGTTGTCGTCGCTGCCGCCTCCTCCTCCTCATCACCGTCACACACGGCCGGGGGATCCTGGAGGACCGGAACACGCATGGCAAAGTCGTGGCACTTGTGCACCGACGTGCCGGCGCCGCTTGACACGGCAAGGAAAGACAGATTAATAGGGATCTCCAGGCGCTGAAAGGGGTATTGCAGCGGGAGAAGTTGGCGGTGGATCAGCGAGAACAGCGCATCGTCCCACTCGCCGCCCGCGGCCAGGGCGTCGGCGTCCAACGTCACGTGGCTACCGTTGGCAAGCTGCAGAGCGCCTGACCGGAGGAAGTTGCGATCGACGTCGAAGACTGGTGTGAGGCGACCCGCAGCGCAGGCGCTGGCAAGTAGCTGGCGCGTCATGAGGACCTCCGCCACGGGGACGATCGGCCGCAGGCTCGCCGACACCGCAGAGGCGGAGAGGCCCCCGGAAAGGAGCAGCGGGACGTCACCCACGGGGGTGCTGTCGGTGTGGAACCGGACGGTGGAGCACAGATGCAGCAACGCGTAGTGGGCGGCCAGCTCATCGCCTCCGCACGCCGTCTGCCGCAGATACCGCAACGCCTCCGAGCGCAGTGATTCGAGAGGAGTTGTGATGGCCGGAAGCACTTTGCTCGTCAGGGGACACGTCGCGACGGGGCAGCATGACACGCACAGAGAAACGGGACACCTTGCCGCGCGACAGCTCCATCGGTCCCCACGCGCTGAACTGCATCATGTCATCCTCCAGGTCATCGGCACTGATTTGGTCATCCGGAAAATGAACGTAGCCGAAAAAATCGACTACGTCATTAACGTGCAGGTTGTACGGGAGGCGGTGGTCGCCGTCACCGGTCTCATCACCACGGTTTCGCAACCGCAGCACCGTCACGACGCAGCCCTTGGGGGAAATGTTGTGCCCCGCGTCGGAGCGTAGAGGGTAGTTCAGGTACTCCTCCGGAGATAAAAGAGCTGCAACTGACGACTCAGCTTTTTGCGTCCTGTTCTCTGCACATGAATCTGCGTCCCTGCGAGGCCGTTGAGGCGATTCAAGTGGTACGAGTGAGGCCTGGCCTTCATCATATTCGCGGGTCCGTTTGCGGTGCATGTCAGCAGTGGGCGACGAGGGCATGGGGTGCTCACACGACGCACTGTTAACGGCATCAAGCGCAGTTCCATCGTGGCCTGCGCCAACGTCGCTGGCGCGCCCGGCCATCGGGTGAGTCTCGTACAAGGATGTGTGACCTGGGACCGGCAGAACGTACAACAGTTGTGCTTCCAGCAAGCGGGTGGCCCCTTCGCCATCGGCGTCGATCTCGCCGCCGCCGCTCGATTCCCGGAAAAGCGATGCGAGATTTGCGTTATACATGATCACCTCATTGTAAATTTCCTGAACCATTCCTCGACAGCGATACATGGAGCCTAGGTCACTGTTGACGTTGACGCGGTCATCGAAAATGTCGGCAATGCCATCGTGGTGAAGGGAAATCATTCTATCAATGTATTGGCTCGTCTGCTCAAAGACATCTGATGAGCTAGCGCAGGCGCCCTCTTTACTACAAACTGTAGAGCCCCTCAGCGCCGCAACAAACGTCCCAACATCATATTTGCTGCTCATTTCGACAGTACTTTATCTATACTTTGAACGTGTAAATGCTTATGTGGGATTAGGTTCTTTTGTTGTTGTTGTTGTTGTGTGTGTGTGCGTGAGTGCCAAGCGTTATGAAGAGGAATGAAACAGAAAAAAGGGCTGATGAAAGGAAACTGCGGGGGAAATAGTCTGAAGAGTATACTCCATGGATGCAGGAATGAACGGTGACAAGGTGTTCAGTGAGGGGATGGTTTTGATAATCAATGACACTAACAAAAATAAAACTAGTTGATCTTCATAACAACGCACTTCACACAAATGCATACATTTAGTTCTCCTCCTTTTCTGGTTGGTGAACAGAATATTTTTTTTTTTTGATGTCTTTCACAAATACGACATGTTTTTCGCAATAAAATAAGAGAATGAGAATAAGTTATGTTAATGTGGTGGATCATGATTGCGTGAAAAAAAAATGAGGGTGGTGGAGGTATTACAAGAAAGCAGAAGAGAGGCGAGAAAAAGACGCGGAGTGGGGAAGGGGGGGGGGAGAGAGGATTGTCTTGTGCGCGTGTGGGTGCTTGTAGTTACACATATGTATAATAAGAAATAACCAACAAGAATTGATAAAGACTATATATATAAAAGAAACGCACAAGGGTAAATATGACTAACTGGTGAATAGACAGCGTGCGGCCATCGAGATATTTGCGCAGTGCTGACAACAAAGAAAAAAAAAAAGATTAACTCGTACCTGCAAAAATAGAAAATGATGAGAAGAAGTAGTCCAATGGGGAATATGGTCAAACAAAAAGGTGGCCCATATTAGCAGTGGTGGTGATTGGGCACCAATAGTGGTGAAGATTCAATTAACTTTTTATGATGGCGTGATAGAAAAAGAGAGAAAGAAGAAGAAAAGTAAAGAATACACTTCAAAAAAAAAAGAAGAAGAAGAAAAGGTTGCAATAAATCAAGCGAACGGAATGGAAGAACCAAATAATGATACAACGTGAAGAAGAAAAGAGGAGAAGGAGGAATGCTGCAACAATGACCTCTGCGACTAGTCCACTATCGGGAGAGGTGCCAAAACACACCCAGCGCCTCACATGAGTGAAGTTTTCTTGTCGTAGGGAGACCACTCCAAAGATGGAGCTTTGCACCTCACTGTGCAGGGTAACGACAGAATAGAGTGCCTGTAATTGTGGTTTTATCAAGAAGAATGTTGCCCTGTAATACTATTTTTTTTTCGTTAAAAATCATCGCTATGCAGTTGAGTAGTCGCGTGAGCGCCATTGAAGTCGAGGCCATGGAGGAAGAACGAGAACACGAACATGCCGTCTATTGAGGAGAATGTCTTCGATGTATAAAAAGTGAGACAAACTCCTTCTTCAGAAGAATGCTACCGTCTCGCAGCGATGTCCTCCCAGTCCAAACGCACCAGGTGATACCAGAATTGCGGAATTAGTTGGAAGCAGTAATTAACAACGAAGTTTAGAAGAAGAAACTAAGGAAGTAAGGAATAGTAGGGGAAAGTGGGGGTTTAAAACGAAAAACACGTGAATTTTACCAGAGAGTGCAGAAATGAAAATATCTTGCGGACCCAATGTGATGAGAATTATAGGAGAATACAGTTAAGTAACAAGGAA
Organism: Kentomonas sorsogonicus; assembly: GCA_030347455.1. Classification (NCBI taxonomy): domain Eukaryota; phylum Euglenozoa; class Kinetoplastea; order Trypanosomatida; family Trypanosomatidae; genus Kentomonas; species Kentomonas sorsogonicus. Next base: position 71,409 of record JAQOSZ010000302.1, read on the forward strand.
ATAGAGATACAAGTAAACAACGAATAGTCAAAAAAAAAAGGGGGGGGAGGGAGTGAATATATTGTATGATCAATAATGAAGAGAGAAATGATAACGAAGTTTTCAATGCAGCTGTGGGACACAGACGATAGTGAAGTGCGTGTATTACAATAGAAAAATCACTAATCGGCAATGCCTGCGTTATATTCATCAAGAATGTCGTACACACATCGGCAACGAGAGAGACGATCGAGAAGAGGAAGTAGATCCAGTAGAGCCGTGTCATGTGGATCGTCTCGCCATGTTGAAATGGGAATCGCGTTCCGTTGCTGGAACATAAAGCATACGGGACTATTGTCGATGATGACTACTCTTTCCAGGTCGCGGTCCAGCAAACTCAGGTCTTTCACGTGACTCGGGCCGCACAGAAGTGCAATGTTCACGGTACAGTCGCAGGTTCCCTAGTATTCTCTTCGGATCGAGGTGGTCTAGTAACGGGTCACAATACAGGGCTAAACTGGCTGTGAAAATCACAACCTCAAAGCGAGCAGCGACGAATTCAAGAAACGCACGAACGTGCGGGCGGTAGCGGACGAAAACGCCAATGTACCGACCCTGCACCTCCACCACAAATTCGTCGTCGTAGCGCACGTCCGGCTCCGGTGTGTATGATGAGTGCAGCAGTGTTTCGTCAACGTCGAGCACCAGCGTCACGCGACCTGCCTCGGGCGATCCTATGCGAACCGGTGGAAGCAGTCGAACGGGGGGATTTAGTGCATGGGGAGAGTGATTCTTCGGTGAAACGCGCAAGTCGCGAAGTCTACTCTGCGGCGTACCCACACCCTTATTCATAGGAATAATTTGTGCGACGCCAGATGGAGTGGGTGGCGCCTCCACAGGATGCACAGGTGCCTGAGTCATCAGGGACACCTGCTGTGGAGCAGGAGTCTTGCTACGGCTTTGGCCGTATGACCTGAAAAAGGCCAGCGACTCCTGAGCCGAAACCTTGTTGTTTGACATCCCCACACTAAAAGTTGTTTTAAAAAAATATGTGTAGAATACAATAAAAAAAAATGAATAAATAAAGTATTAATGGCAGTAATACACACCGACTGTGGTTTATATAGTGTTTAAAAGCAACTATAAAGATATTGAATCGACGGTGCAGGTTAATATGTCCCTGTTGCAGCGGGAGGATAGCAGAGAGGTAATCGGCAAGTAGTGCCTTCAGACTGTAGCGAAATGTTTATCGGTGTGTGAGAGAGAGAGAGAGAGAGGGACAGGGGGGGGGGGGAGAGAAAGCGAAGTAATTTAAATAAAGTTGGGATACGCAAAAGTTATGTGCGACTGTGGTAAAATCTAGCACTCCACTTGAAAACAAAAGACAAGTGAAGGTGAAGACAGAAACAAAGATGGTGCTATTGATAAATAATCGGTGTTTTTTTTTTTTTTAACTGGAATCGGTCGCACGCTCACTCGCGCACAGACACGTTCTGCGCGCGTTGCAGTTTATATGGCAAAACCAGAGGAAGACAATGTCTGAAGACTCTAATCTAAAAACTCTATTCATAAAGAGATAGTAGTAGTCGAGGAAAGAAAGAGTAGTGAGAGGAGCTACAAGGTGAATGAATCAAGTGGCGAATCTCGGGCAGCAGCTGAAAACAAGCAGAGCGCAAACCATATGAGAATACGTGGTTGCACGACGTAGGGAAATAGAACATAAGGATACGGAGAGTCTCAGACAGCCATCCAAGGGTGTAGTTAATCGGGCAGGAGCTCCCTCATCACATATCCTTGAGAAACAACTCCTGCCCGAGCAAAACACAACATCACACCGCGTAAACGCAACGGAATTGGACTCCAGTTGGACCGACCTCCCGGCGTTACATCTGCAGTTCACTGCATTCCAATAAATCGGCAGCTAATCACTCACATTTTTACTTTTTTTTTTAAAAAATTTTTAGTTCAAGGAATGATAAAGCATGAAATTAAAAATAAAGTGTCCGTTAAACGGATACACTGAAAGCATATATCGAAACTATACAGTCTGCAACTGCTTTAGATCATGCGAGCGAGGAAGCGGTTGATGAGGGTCTCGCGGTTGCCGAAGTCGCCACCCTCGACGAAGTGACGGCGCTTCTGGCGCATGCCGCCGGCGGGCGGGGCCAGCTTGAAGGGCCAGAGACCGTGGGTGACGGTGCGGAAGTGCTTGCCGCAGGTGTAGATCTGGTTCACCACGTCCTCGGCGCACACGACGTCGTCGGTGTGGTACTTGTCCTTGATCAGCTGGTTGTCGCTGATCTTGACGCGCTGGCCGTTGATCTTGAGGTAGCCGCGCTTGTACACCAGCGCGCGCACGGTGCTCAGCGACGGGTAGCCGTACGCGATGTAGGGCTCCACGGCGCGCAGCATGTTCTGGATCGGCTTGTTGAGCTTCACGAACACCGTGTTGAAGATCTGGCGCAGGCGCAGAAGCTGCAGGATCTTACGCTGCTTGGGGTTGACCTTGGCGATACCGCGGATGCGGGTCACGACGGCAACCTTGGGCTTCGCCTCGAGGTAGAAGTTGCCGTGGGTCGCGGCCTGGCGGCGCAGCGTCACGAGCTTCTTCTCGGCGCCGCGGTACTCGCGCGAGTACTTGAGACCGCGCTGGTACGCCGTCTTCTTCAGCGCAGCCTTGGCGGCCTTGTTGGCGGCGATCGCCTTCTTGAAGTTCTCCGTCTGCTGCTGCTTGAAGGCAGCGCGCTTCACGGCGGACTCGGGGGCAGGGACAGCAGGCATCGTGCGAACGGTTTCTATTGACGTGTGTGTGAAATCGTGTATGTGTATAGTGAAGCGTTTTGTGGTGTTAACAAAGTTAGCACACAAAGCAAGAAAAGACAGCACAAGTATCGTAATAGAATGAATGTGGAGAGAGCGTGAGAGATGCGTGATTGAGAGAAGTGAGTAGGACATCCAAGTGGGGGAAAGAAACGAGTTGGCATTCATTGTGATACATGTTCATGGGAAATGACCAGCACATCACTCTGCGTATGACACTAAACATACAACCTAAGCAGGCGCATGAGCATCAAGCGCACACATCATTGTGTCACGTCTCGGCACGACAGACGTCAAGTGGTGTGTTGTCAGAGCAGCAGAATTGAAACTGAAGATGGAGACCCATGCGAAGCAACAGTTTGAACTCTGCAAACCCCGCACCCCCTCCTGAGTGACTCATTCACACTAACTATCGGACCATCACGGGAAGCGTGACAAGGAAACCGACATAAAGCATCCGAAGAGCACAGCGAGGGAAGCAGAAGGTACAACTGGCATCTTTTAAAACGTGGAGTTTCTACACCCTTCCCAGTTGTGCTACTCTGAGAATGTCATTACCATCATTGGTTCTTGGCAGGTCTTCTTTTTTTTTTTTTTTTGAAGGGAAGAAATAAAAATTAAGAAAAATGACTCAAGCAATGAAAACAGGGAAGAAAATAGTCAAGTAGAGGCGATGCAACTGCTTTAGATCATGCGAGCGAGGAAGCGGTTGATGAGGGTCTCGCGGTTGCCGAAGTCGCCACCCTCGACGAAGTGACGGCGCTTCTGGCGCATGCCGCCGGCGGGCGGGGCCAGCTTGAAGGGCCAGAGACCGTGGGTGACGGTGCGGAAGTGCTTGCCGCAGGTGTAGATCTGGTTCACCACGTCCTCGGCGCACACGACGTCGTCGGTGTGGTACTTGTCCTTGATCAGCTGGTTGTCGCTGATCTTGACGCGCTGGCCGTTGATCTTGAGGTAGCCGCGCTTGTACACCAGCGCGCGCACGGTGCTCAGCGACGGGTAGCCGTACGCGATGTAGGGCTCCACGGCGCGCAGCATGTTCTGGATCGGCTTGTTGAGCTTCACGAACACCGTGTTGAAGATCTGGCGCAGGCGCAGAAGCTGCAGGATCTTACGCTGCTTGGGGTTGACCTTGGCGATACCGCGGATGCGGGTCACGACGGCAACCTTGGGCTTCGCCTCGAGGTAGAAGTTGCCGTGGGTCGCGGCCTGGCGGCGCAGCGTCACGAGCTTCTTCTCGGCGCCGCGGTACTCGCGCGAGTACTTGAGACCGCGCTGGTACGCCGTCTTCTTCAGCGCAGCCTTGGCGGCCTTGTTGGCGGCGATCGCCTTCTTGAAGTTCTCCGTCTGCTGCTGCTTGAAGGCAGCGCGCTTCACGGCGGACTCGGGGGCGGGGACAGCAGGCATCGTGCGTGGTATTTTATTCCCTGTTGTAAGGTGATAGACAAGAGTATCAGAAACATAGATATATAAAAAAGAAGAGTCGAGGGAGTAAGTGGTTGCGGTTCATAGTAGGTGGGTAAAACAAAGAGGGTGAGAGTTAAGTCATCACCCTATCCACCAGAAAATGATAATAATAATAATAATGAAGAAAGCATCACTCATGTATATGACCATTCTCTTTTTTTTTTTCAAAATTCGAGTCATTTTTTTGTTTGTTTGAAAACAATCACGGGAAGGATCAGTCACATCTACGTTTATTTTTTTTTTTCGCTCACCCGAGCTTCCAGTAGTGAAGGCTCGGTTTTCAATCATCCAAAAAGGGGAAGAGAAGCTGAAAGAAGATATCTTTGTGTAGGTGTTATATATTGACACACACGCACACACACCACACACACACTGGGAGGCAGTAGAGAAACTCAACTCGACGTGAAATTGAAGTGTAGAGGGAGAGATGAATCGAGCAGGATTGAATACAGTGGTCAAGGACGAAGTTTAGGTGCGAAATATAGGAGGCGGACGAGTTAGAATCTGCGCTTTTTGTGTGTTGATCGACGCTGCATTGTTCTTGCCAGGAATATCACTGGTGCGGCGAAGATACACCATCCGAAGACACAGAGTAGCATCATAGTGCCGCATGTCGAGATGAACTCCTTTAGTCCAGCTTGAAAGGATGTCTTGACAACAGTGATCGAAAAGGTTGTTGCTGTGTTTGGAAGAAGAAGAATGCAGGCTGCTTTATGAAAGAAGGGCATGAGAAGAAACTCCACTGGCGTACAGAGGAAGTTGACTGTGCTTGCAAAAAGTGTCTGAGGAACGTTGCAGGCTGCTACCTTGACAAAGAGGAGCGTCATGACAGTGGTGGCCATTGGTATAGGAAAAACACCTCCCGTGAAGCCCACAAGAGCAGAGACCACTATTTCCACAAAAGTCAATCGACTGAGAGGCTCAAGCAGTTTCTCCTCATAAAAGGTGCGCATCCGCACTTTCAAACGCTCCATTCTTCCTCCGTGGTTTTCTGGTGAGGCACGCGTGTGCTCGGCCGATTCGACTAGATTACCACGTGCCGTGTGCAGCCTTGGTTGTCCACGAGGAGTTCTTGCCTTGCGTGACGCACTGCGCGTGCGCCGGCGTTCCTTCTTTTTTGGTGGAATTTTGGCGGGGCAGTTGGAGATATACTGTGCTGTGGTCAGCAAGTGAAACCGGCAATTTCAACCGAGAATGCAGCACTGACGCGTCGTGTTTTCTTGTCGTTGCTATTACTGTTAGTGTTGCAGTGTGCGAGTCACTTTTGATTGGAAACAGCACTCTAGAGTTAAAACACCATGCATAGAGGATGCAGAGGCAGCGTGGTTCGAAGTGTGAGAATTCCAGTGAAGAACAAGCGGGAGTAGGGAAGGTAGAGATAGAGCTGGGGATGGACACAAGCAGAAATAATCTTTTTAGCAACATGTTGAACAAGCGTCCAGTTCTCAAGGAGAAAAACGCTGCGTAATGATTTTTTTTTTTTTGCAGAACTACACACCTTTCTGCGCAATTCATTGATTTCGAACAACTGGACGACACTCGACTTACACAAGAAGAAGTACCTGACATGTCGGTGATGGAATCTTCTACCGGTGCTTGACAGTGTTTATCCGTTGTAAAGCAGTTCCAATGAATAGTTTTTCCCATTGCGAGGTGGCCAAAAAATGGTAATGGGGTTCGTTGAAATGAATTATGTGTGAGCAGACATGACCGTCGGACGATGAAAATAGTGTGATTATTCGATACTGTGAACGTGTGTGTATATGTCAAAGCTCTACAAGCTACAGCAGATGCTCACGCAGGGAATGAGAAGTAGAAAAAAAAAAGAGCAACACAAAACAGAATGATCGCCACAGTGTTAGAAGCATAAAACAAAAACAAAAAAGAAATGGAAAGCAATTTATGTATAATAACGCATATTATAAACAAAGCGATCGAACATAATAATGAAAAGAGGAGACTGAAAACAGCGAAATAAAACATTATGTGGGAGAGGCACCAAGTGCTGTGCTCTAACTGACAAATAGAGGGGTGCGTGAGATTAGAAGCATGATCCTCAGACTGAACACGCGAGGGGTACTAATGTTAGGAGGACACAGCGTGCCGTGTCGCACAAGAGAAATCTTATCACTTGGCCACAGGCATCGTCTCGCCGTTTTCTTTGAACTTCTTCCGCAAGCGCTTCTCGGAAAGGATATCCGCGGCAACCTCGTCACTGATCTCTTGAGCCTCCATGACTTCTGGTATCCAGTGCATCAGCATCCTCTCTATGCCGCTCTTGAGAGTAATGTGCGAGGAAGGACACGACTTGCAGGCGCCCTCCAGTAGGAGAAAAACCGTCCCGTCGTCCATGTCGATGTAGCGCACGTTTCCGCCGTCGGCACGCAGCATCGGGCGAATTCTCGACGCGAGAAGCTCCTTGACGGCGAGCACGACCTCGTCGTCATCCTCCTCCGGCTCAGTGTCGTCGTTGTAGCCAATGAGCTCCTCCTCTCCCGCCTCCGACAGCACGTTCTGCTTGCTCTCCGCAAATTCAATGATGACTTCGTTGATGATCGGAATCAGCGTATCCCACTCTACCGCAGGGCTCTTCCGGATCGTCACGTATTCGTCGGCGAGAAAGATTGCCTCGACACCCTCAATGCCGAAGAGGGCAGCCGCCAGCGGGGACTTGTAAGCGTGATTCACTGAAGGGATATCCATCGTGTACTCAGGCTTCAAAAATGACAAATCCATTGAGAAAAAGCGCAAACAGTCGGGGTTGGGCGTTTTGTTGTTTTCGATCAGGATGAAGCACCTGGAGGCAAACAGAGCAGACGGTGGAGCGGCCGTACTCAGCGGCCCAATGCTACCGCAAGCGGAACGGAGTTGGCGCACGCCTGCATGAGCGGACCGGAGCTTACCCGTGTAGCGACGAGCAACGCTGCGGGAAAGTAGCAGAACAGTCGCTTTGCGGAGCATCCGGATATAGAACGCGCAGTGCTGGGGATCAACACAAGAAGAAAAAAAAAAGAAAAAACAGCAGAAAAAAATAGTCAAGAGATAACGTAGAGTTACAAACGCAGCGAGCGAAAGTAGGAGAAAAAAAATCAGGAAGAAGAAAATAATGTGTATCAATTATTTTCTATTTTGTCTGTGTCTGTGTGTGTGTGTGCTGGCAGTGTTTCAAACTAGCTATGAATGAATAGAGTTCTTCTCTTATGCTCGAGAAGGGCAGATGCGTATTTCAACGTTTAAAAAAAAAAGCGCGACAACAAAAGTGAAGCGAGTAAGCGGGAAAGGAGTAAAGAAAGAAAGAAAGAGAGAGAGAGAGAGAGAGAGAGAGAGAGAGAGAGAGAGAGGTGGTAAAACTCATATGCGGATAATTGCAAAGATGCAGCAGAGCCCACAGTGCTGAAGAAGCGACACGTGTTCAATTTTTTTACGCAATAGAAGGACCAAAGAGAATGCTTGAGGAGAGAACGATACCAGACAGCATCATACTTGCCCAAACGTCAGGTTTTTTGGACACCAACAATATTTCTTTTCGTTTTCTATGTTTAACATCAGTTAAAAACGTCATCGTTTTACACACAAGCAAAAAAAAAAAATTCGATCGACACACCTTTCATTACTGTGTTGTTTTTGTTGTGTGGGTGTACTGGACTGGATAATCAAAGACAGACTAAACAAAATAGGTGACGGCAATCTCCTTACCTCAAACAAAGGAGGAAGCAGTGATCAGAGAACAGCTTCACAGCAAACGAACCTTGTGGATGGTGTGTGTGTGTGTGTGTGTGTGTGTGTGTGTGTGGAGGCGGCTAGATATAGAACGGGATCACGGCGTCACCTAGTGGAGTAACACCTATGATTCGTTGGACAACAACGCATTTTGAGGTTAGTAAGTAGCCCATCCTGTTCAAATAGAATTGTAGAAGATGTCATGCAAAACTATGAGCACGCACACGTTCGGCGGCAGAGCACTGCAGTACGACGTAGATGAAAACTCGGTTGTTTTTGCTGTTGTTTTTGTTTGGCGGCGAGGACGCTATTCACTAGGCCGTGACCTTGACCGGGGCGTGATTAATGAGAAAATTTGTCACCTCCTCGGAATCAAGAAAGTCATCGGTTGGCTCAATATCATCAAGGTCAGGGCAGGGGAAAAAGAGAATGGCCGCGACTTCCCCCAGCTGCGTCAGGTTCTGGCCAGTGACGTGACTGCTAGAAAAAATGGACACTTTAGGAGAGCCCGATGAGCGCACCAGTTGAGAGAGCGCCAGAAAAAAATGTCTCTCGACAGGATTCGGGGAGCGGAAGACGGCGTCGCTGATCATGAGTATTTTGACGGCTCCCGAAAGCGCCGCGTGATAGACCAGCTCAGGAGTGTACACGCAGAGGTCTGGGTTGGTGTTCATCGTGTGCTGGAAACTGTCCCAGAGGCGAAGGTCGTCGGCGCATTTCGTCATCATGATGTGGTGGGAGACCTCCGGGTTCCTCAACGCCTCCTTGACGGCGCCAACGGTGTTGGAAAACACCTTCACAAGCGCAATCTTGGAGAGACTACGGAGCATGGCATACTTGGGGCCCTCATCAAATCGCTGGCACTCTGTCTTGCAGTACTGCAGAAACTCATCTTTGACGTTGCCCGGCGAGCAGAAGAGTACCAACTTGACCTTTTCAAAGTCGATGTGAGTCAGGGCCGCGTCAAGCAGCGACTTGAAGAAGCGATTAATAGACTTGTCGCGTGAGGCGCCGTCGCCGTGACGCTTCTTGGCGATGCTGACGCGCACGTTGGCCTTTTCGAACATGTACGAGGACGTGACCATGAGCACGCGGGCCTCGCCAAAGTCCATGAGCACCACCACCGTATCAGCGGTGCTCTCGGAGGCGGTCGCCTCCTTGAGCCGCGCCGCGTGCACCTCCGTCCACTCCGTCTTGGTGATCTTGACTTTTTGCGGTGGATCAGAGTGGATTGTGAGCGTGTGATACTGCTCCAGCATGACGTGTTCGTTCTCAACCTTGTTGACGCCGCGAATGCGGATCTCCTCTGGAGAGAAAGTGATCTCCTTGGCCTCGATACACAGCACCATAGATATCACTTCAGCGTCGTGACTACCGTTAGTCGTCTCCTTTTTGACCTTGCGCTTCGTTTTGGTGCACACAAGATCTCCTGGAAGAATGAAGTTGTACAGATGCCAGAGGTCCTCCAAGATGCCCACCGACACGGTCACCTCGTGTCCACCGTCCGGCAGACGGTCATGTTTCAGCAGTCTCATTTGAACAAAGTATTCCTATTCCGTTCAGCGCTCACTCAGAGCAGAATCCTTGGTGCTTTTCAGAGGTAAAGCACCTCTACCAGTTTTCCAACACAAATGGAGTTAAGTATTTAAATGATGATTAAGTGTTCTGACAACACTATAATGGTGTTAAGTGCAAGAAATGTAGCTATGTGAAAGGGGAAGGGGAGGAGGGGGGGGGGGAATAATGTATTTAGTTGTTGTTTTTAAATTTGAATCAAAGAAAGTAAACTATACCAAAAGGGGGAAAAAAAAAAGAAAGAGGAATACCAACAGGAGACTTTAATTTTTGATAGCCTTTAGACTTGTGATCTCCGTGAGTCCTCTCTGTTTAAAACTTGTACGTGCGTCGTGTGGGTGTGTGTGTGTGGGGGGGGGGAGGGGAGTGGAGAGATGAAAGTCATTGAGCGAAGTGTCGAGAGCAGGTTTAAAAGAAAAAAAAAAGACAGAAAAGAGGAGGAACCAGAGAACACATAAAATGTGGTAAACACCCTTCTTTTTTCTTTCTTTTCCAAGTAGATACATCCAGTGCACAAGCGCCGTAAAGGAAGGAGACGCAAATAAATTATTTTTAAAAACAGTTAGTTAAGAAAAAAAAAAAAGACATTAGACTCGCCAGGAAGTAGGAGAAGAGATACTGTAGCTGGTTTCCTCTCTTTCTCCACTGGGCGTTTCCCCAACGGCACCATCTTGTACGCTCTGTCAAGGCGCATCTTCACTGTGTACTACTTTTTTTATTTTATTTTTTTGCTTAGAAAGGAGAAGTGTTAATCGATGCGATGATGTAAGTTTCAGTCGTTTATCCACTAAACAATACGCCCCTCATGAGACAACACACGACAGCGAGGAGAAGAAGAAGCATAAACATCATGCGAACGCAGGACGAAGTGTACGGGAAAAAGCAACAGTGGGAGGCGAGTACATTAGGAGCCTGCATTAACCAGCTCCGCGAACTCATTTTGAAGGCCCAGCAGGCGAACGAATCTCTGAAGAGACTCCTGGCAGTCTCCCGGGAAAAAAATATCACGGCACGTGCCCAAGTGATGACCATATCCGACGTACTGAGCATATCCCTCGCTGGAGCTGTCCGACAATTCTTCAGATTTCTTGTCGCGTTCCTCTGCACCCTCCTCAGCACCGCTCCCTGGTGCGGAGGTGCTTGAGGCCTCCTCGGCATCCATGGCAGCGGCGGAGGAGGACGAGGAGGAGGAGGAGCGAGGAGATGAGCTGTCGGCAGAAAGATCCTGTGGGAAGCGGAACATAGCGCCGCCTGCCCGTACCATGTTGAACAACGCACGCGGAATATCCGGACGCACGCGGAGCGGCAGCGAGGCGAAGGGGTGCACCTGCAGAGACGTCCCAATGATGATGAGCAGCTCCGCCCGCTCAGTGTCGCCATCGAAGACTTCGAAAAAGCGCTCCGGCAGCTGTTCACCAAAGAAAACGACGTCAGGCTTGACAATGCCACCGCATTGGGGGCAGCGCGGGATGACACCGCTGAAGGCCAGCTCCCGATTGAGTTCGATGTCGAACGGCTGTTTGCACTCAATGCACGACGCGGAGTTGAACGAGCCGTGAGCTTCCACTAGCTTTTCTGAGGATACGCCTGCCTGCCTCTCCAGACCATCAATGTTTTGAGTGCAACACCGCAGCAAGCGCCCCTCGTTTTCCAGGAGCTTAATAAAGTAGTGCGCCGGCGTTGGCTTGAAGGCCCCCGGCCACAGGTTCATCTCCTGTGCAATTTGGTAGAATATACTCGGGTTTGCGCGCAGAAGGTCCATCGAAAAGGCGTCCGCAGGGTCATCGAGGTTGTACTTTCCGAGATTGTCGTAGAGGCCGCTACCCGGAGAACGGAAGTCTGGAATGCCCGCACCAACACTCGCACCAGCACCCACGAGTACGAGAATCTTACGAATGTCGTTTTGCAGTACATACTGAGCCAAGTCAGACAAATCCACCCCTCCCAAAATGTGAGGTGCTGGTCCTGACGCAGTGCCACTCATACCGCACCCAGCAACAGTAGTTTTCGTTCGCACAGCGTTGCAGAAACTGGTGTTGATGAGGTATTCCTTACCTGTGTAGATAGCTGATGGAGAGGGATGACTAGATGTCTGTACACAGTTCACACTTCACGACAAGAGTCGATAGAAACAAAACAAGAAGAAAAAAACGAAATGCATACATCGCTCAAAGATGAGTTGTGAATTACCCAAGTACACGTTACTCATTTATTCACAAAAGCTTTAAAAAAAAAAAGACAAGTAAAACACAGCAAACACTAACATAAGCACATGGTTGCGTGAGTGTATAAGTGTGTGTGTGTGTGTGTGTGTGTGTGAAGAGGTGACTGCAGAGGATTCACGTACAGAAAATTCAACGTTTTAGAGTTCTTTGAACAATAATGGGAATGGAAAGAAGATGTGATTGGGTGAACAAGAAAATGTGCGACGCGCAAAGTACGAAAAGTAGAGGGGGGGGACAAAAAAGTAGCTGCTGTCACAGGCGTCATTAGATGTGAGGCGCGATGGCGCTTTCGAAAATTTCGTCGTTGTGCTGCAGGCACCACGCATGTGGCACTGTAGCGTCAGAGCACATCGTGTACGAAAAAAGACGGGGGCAGAGATCACGAATCTCTTCGGTGAATTCTTGCGGCGCCCAGCCATCGCGGGGGACGTAAAAGAGTGCCATGCGGTGCTGCAGATGTCTCAACAGGTGTTCATCAGGAGCAGTGAGCGAGCGAAACTCATCGAAGCTAAGATAGAAAACGTTCATCAAGAGATTGAAAGAGATGCCGTCTGCCAGCTGACGGCGGGTTGCAGCGTCAACGTCTTTACCCTTCGCATCGACGACGAACCGACGGACAAACCGAGGCAGTAGTGAGAAAAGCGTAGCGGCTGTCAGCGCGGCGGCCCACTGAAGCAGTGGTATACCCCAGTAAAACATCTGTCTCCCGTTCGGGGACTCGGCGATGCGGGAAAGAACGGGGCACAACCCAAAGTAGAGCTTGAATTCTGGGTGCCGCGCGAGCATGTTCCAACCAACAAAGCCACCGATGCTGTGCCCCGCTACATACAACTCTCCGTTGTAGTCTGTTATGTGACTCGAGTGGAGAACGGTAGTAGTAAAGTCATCAGCAACATCAATTTGGTCCTGTAGATCAAACAGTTTTCCCTTGTTGAGGTTCGCAAACGAGTGACCGGCAAATCCCATTACTAGCACGTCAAATCCTTTTTCATCAAGGATACGGACAAATTCGCGGTAAAAGACAACGTTACCAGGGTTGCCCGGGAACAAAATCATCAAGCGGTTCCGCTGTCGCTCGTCCTCAGAGCCCTCATTGGCATCCGTCTCGTCGACCACCCTGCCTCCTGCACCGCTGCCCGAGACCAAGCTTCGCAAGAGACCCCTGCGATTCTGCAACACTTCCACAACAGCCTTTTTGTGTGTGTTGGTCTGAAATGTGCAAATCGATGGCATAACAGCAAGTGCGATATGTGTGTCTTTGTGTGTGTGTAAGAAGGAAAACTGAACTTTTGACATGCGTACGCACGCATACGCAGAGAGAGAGAGAGAGAGAGAGAGAGAGAGAGAGAGAGAGAGAGAGGAGGGAGAGAGAGAGAGAGAGAGAGGTTAGGGTGAGAGGTTAGCGTGAGAGACGGTTGAAAAGAACACAATTCCCAGTCGATCAGGATGGATCTGTAGTGCAATGAAAGCACGAATTTTAGTAGTGGTGGAACAGAAAACACGCAGAAAAAAAAGAAAATCTTTTTTTTTTTTGGCTCGGAGGCGTCCTGTAATTCTGCGGATACCACTTGAAATATCTCAAAAGTAATGAAACTGGAGGTCAAAAAGAAAGGGGTGGGGAATTTTTTTATTATTTTCTCGACGTGCGTATGCATGTGGGAGAAGTGCAGATATCAAGCAATTTAATAATATTAGGATGATAGGTCATATTATATATATATATATATATATATATATATATATATGTGCGTGTGTGTCCGCAGTGTTTTTGTTGTCTTATTTTAGACGCAATTGTGAAGGCGGAGACTTCAGGAATTGCAGTGAGAAACCAGTTACGCAAGACAAAGGTCCAGCCCCGCACCCCTCACCCTCACTTGAAGTCAGTGTGAGTCACCTCGACACCAGGTGTCGAGTTCGCCAAGTTGCTGAAGTACTGCAACAGCGTTTCTTTATCCTCTATTTTCTTGAACCACACCTCGATCTTGACGCCATCGTTGTGTGAGCGCACCTTGGCGTGCGTCATGCGCACGAGGTCTGGCACACAAGAAGGGTTTTTGCTGCTGAGATCCTCCCCCATCACGGCGGCTAGCACTCGCGGAACAATCGCTTCGTGCTGCGCAACTGTCTTGGTAAATACCAAGATGCGGCCACCATCGGGAAAGTTCTCGAACTTCGGCTCGATTCGATCGCGGCCAAACGCCAGGTGGTTTTTAAGAGGCAGCAGATGCAGCGGCGGGAAAGCGTTAATCATAGCAAAGAGTTGTTCAATCGACGTCACCCATCCGAGATCGCGTTGACCATTCTTGTCGCCGTGCGGGGGACAGTAGAATCCGTACCACTTGTCCTTGAGTTCGTGCTCCTTGTGGCCTTCGGGCAGCTCGTTCGACTGGGACAGCATCGTATGGAGGCACAGTGCAGCAAAAGGAGGAAAACGACGTGAGATGAGAGGGTGTTTTTTTTAATGTTTTTTTTTTTTTAATAGAGATGTCAGAAAACCTGAAAGTGGCGAAGGGCACAGCAGAGAGCCAAATAAATGGAGAGTGTTGATTACAGCAGCAGCACGGAAAGTAGAAGCAAAAACAACAACAGCAACAACAAAAAAAAGAACACGTTTGTATCGCTTCTAGCTATGCTTTCTAGTCTTCCTTGAGCTTTGCTGAATTTCTTTTAAACTTATAATACGACTGACACGGGTGTGGCAGAGAGAGAGAGAGAGAGAGAGAGAGAGAGAGAGAGAGAGAGGTAGAAAAATAAAGTAGTGATAAGCGAAATCTCACTGAAGCTGAAGGCTGTGGTTAGTCCTTCTCTCGATGAGGATGTGCGCTGGAATACTAGAGATGAACGGTGTACAAGATCGAGGGGGTAAGAGAAGGGGAGGAGGAGGGAAGAGAATAACATACTCCGGGAGATTTTAGCAGAGGAAAGACATGAAGAACTGGAGACATGTGGAGGTCAACGCAGGTGAGTTCTAAGACTGTCCGCAAGAAAACCGATACGGCAGAAGTGCATCATTTCAAAACGAGTTTACGAAAAGCAGGACATATGCTGGAAGGGAAGAGGCGAGGGGAGTGGGAACTAAAGAGAAAACAATGTGAAAATAGTGCTTTCTCGAGAATGAAAAGCGGCAGAGCTAGAAAATGAAAAAATAATAATAATAATAATAATAATAAGGAGAAACGCGTAGATGTCGGCGCACGTGACTGACGGAGACCACAGTCTGGAGTCACTCACTCAGTCCACCTCTTCAATGAGTTGCCGGGACGCACGGTGGAGTACTTTCACGACCGCGTTGCCGTGCGCACGAATCACTTGCTCGTGCAGAGCGTTACTGTCCGCCTCAACGTTCGCAGCAGCAGCTGTCAAGTTTTTGCCGAGCGTGAGGGGATCAGAGTGTTTCTGTGGCGGTGTCATTGGCAGTGGCGTGTAGTGTTGCATGGCACTGGCGATGCGAAGCACGTGAGCCAGCTCAACGTCTTGTAGCACCGCGCTCAGCTGCTGCCGCTCGTTTAGCATACTAACGATTTGGGAGAGCATAGAGGCACAGGCGGCCTTGGCCATCTCAATGGTGGTGTGCTTGAACACATCCTCGCACAGAAGGCATACCAGCGTGAGCGGCACGCGCGGAAACAGGGCCACTGTGACGTGACCAATGCAGTGGAGTGCAGCCACCTGCACCACCGCCTCCTCCTCGCGAACTGCCGGCGAGATCTCGCAGCACTTGAAAGAGGGAGGCAGCGCTGCGACTCTGAGTGACCCACCCGTCGACATTGCGCAGCGTTAAATTGTCCGTGTCGTAGTCACAAAGCGCCAGCAGCACGTCGAGAAGACGCACCTTGAGTCGACCGAGTTTGATCGGCTCGAGTGCCGCGAGCCGCAGACGCGTCCACAGTTTGCCCGAGACCCGAAAAGCACGGCGTGTTGCGGTTGGGGCGGCGGCTGGCTCCACCGCAGGTGGCGGACGCGTCTGCAAAATCGTGCATAGACATTCGGCGAAGAGGGATGAACGGTCCGAATCGTAGCGCTGCATGGCGATCCAAAGAAGACACTGGATCGTCTGGGCAGTGACACACACGTCATCCATGGTGTACAGCACCCGCAGAAGCTCCATCATCACTGGACCCCCGACCAACTGTAAGGCCACGTCGACGTCTACTACGCCACGAGCTCCGCGCAGCAATACATTGGCGTCTTCCAGTGAGCGCTGCAGAGGCGCCAGGGCAAGGGTAGCGGACGTCGCCGACTGCGTGTCGACCGCCGTCGCCAGCTCGGCGCTGGCGGCTGCCCATGCACGCTGTAGTCGCCGCAGGATCGCCGCCGACGTGTCCGCGCCATCTGACGTGCCGTCTGTGACGACCTTGCTGTCTGAAGCGGCTGCCGACGCTCGGGTCTCCTCGAGGACACCCATCGCCGCAGCGACGACAGCCGCCGTCGTTTCAGCCACAATCGACGGCTGCAAAAGCGCCGCATCATCCTGCGCGGACGTCCTCTCGCCGAGCTGGTCGTGCGCTAGTGTTGAAAATCGAGAGGCGCTGGACTCGACGACCCGCTGGTACCGTTGCAAATCCGTCTCCACCCTTTCCAGTGTCAGTAAGAGCTCAGACGCAGTGTGTGTCTGGGTCTCATCGTGCTGAAGAGCTTCGACAAAAACACGGAAATTCTTTGGCTCCAAAAGTTTCGACGCAACGCGCGCGGACCATTCCATACACAGCGGCGAAAGCGGCGCGAGAAGGATCAGCACGGACAAGACTTCGCTGATGTGTGAGGCTCTGCCGAACACAGATGCGGCGTCCGCCTCTGCACTGGTACAGAGGTGCTCCACCAGGCGCAGAAGTGGTGAAGCCTCGGAGGTCTCCATCTCGTTACGTTCGAGAGCAGCAGGCCGTGGTTGTGCCTCTGACTCTCGCCGCGCCACTTCATTTTCGACGCCATCAACGCTGAACTGCTGAGAAGCGCACTCCTGACAGGCACGACGGAAGAGCAGAGCTTGAAGATCCACAGGGGCAACCGAGTACACGTAGGCAAGGCCGCTGCACAGCATCAACTGCAGCTCAGGACGGCTCAAATCTTGCTGCTCAGAAGGCACCGCATTGGCTGACGCACCGCGGACCGACAGCATTTTCATCCGCTCGGAGGAACTAGTCTGTACATACATGCATTTGGCACCGGATCCGCTGGTGCCCCGACAGAGAGAGACGGCAATCGAGGGAAACATCGACTCCAACTGCGACAAGGAGCGGAATATCTCTATTAAAACATTCCTGTAGGTCGGTGTTGTTGGCGACGGAGTTGTTGCGTCAACGGACTCGCTCACCACGGGTTGCTGGCCCGATCTCGCGGCGCGCTCACCGGTTGCTGTGCTATACGGTGCAAGTAATGAACACAAGTTAAGAAGGCCAGGGGCCGTCGCCTCCAGCACCACAGATAGGCCAGAGCGCCCAGCCCCACAAACGCAGCCCTTGACGAGCGAGAGTACCCGGCACAGCGCTTCTGTAACAGCCTCGTCGGGGTTGTGCGCCGCGATATTCAGAGAGCGTAGCGACAAGGCAGCGAAGCCAGGGGTGAGAAAATGTTTATTAAAGACGCAAAAGTCCCTGTAGGCCTGTGCAAACCGCGTTGACTCTGACCGCGGCGGCAGATGGGCGAATCGATGCGTGAATGACGCAATAAAGAGATCCAAGCGTTCCTCAAACGTTTCTTTTGGGAGCATGTGAGCCTCCTTGTGGCGAAGCATGCGTCGATATGCGGGTTCTTTTTCACTCGCTGCGTTTCCTGTGACGGCGGTGGTGGCTGTTGAAGTGGCGCAGTCCTGCGTGCTGCCGATAGCAGCACTGGTGGCAAGACTCAGTATCTGTGAAAACATCAATTTCAATTCCTCCTCTCTACTGACGTTGCGCACAAACACCACTGTGTGCGAACCTTCCCCCACAGTCTTTGACCAAAAGCCGTCCCCACAACTTGTGGAGACCAGCGTTACAAGACGAACAACCGCCTCTTTTGTGTACTCGTCGGAGACGCGGTCGTCGAGCAGCAGCACGTTTAAAAGAGCCTGAACTCCCCCGTACCCACGCAGAATACCGTTGAGAACGTCGACGACGACGCGACGTTTGCAAGCGAATCGAGGAGTGCGGAACAGATCGGTCGGCAGACCGCTTTGCAACTCCCCGTCGTTGTAGTGCCTCAAGGTGTTATCGGTGACGTCTAACAGAGGGTACAGAGCGGCCAAGACGTAAAAGCGCGGCAGGCTTTCATTGTGGCAAAGTGTAAAGAACACCTGCGCAGCGAAGCGACGCTGGGCAACGCTAACGTAGTGCTCGTTTTCATCGGCCGGTGGATCAGACAGTGCCTCGGCCTCCGTCTGAAATGTGCGCTTGCGAAAACCTTCGTCGTCGTTATCCATCAACAGTAGCAGACTCAACAGAACAGGTTGTAGGAAGGTTTCGGTGACAAAGCGGCGTGAACCTGGATTAACTCCGTCAGCTTTTAGAAGCGGTAAAAGCTCGTTGGTAGTCACGCTGAGGGCGAGTTTGTACAGCTTCTGCTCGCTTCGCGGTGCGTCATGCAGCAGAACTGCCAATACTAAATCTCGCAATTCACGCACCGTTTCTTTCGCCGCCGCGAGACGCGCCATCGAGGTGCCGCCGCTCCTGTCCATCCATAGTTGGTGGGGGGTATGAGCTAAGCGTTTTTAAAGGTTTATCGAGAAGCAGAAAGAAAATGAAAAGAACAGCAGAGGAGAGAAAATGAAAAAAAAAAAACAGCAAGGACAGTATTTCAAAGCTCCAGAATAAGCATCAGGAGGGAGAGAAGATAGGCTAGACGACGAGATAGAGAGAGAGAGAGAGAGAGAGAGAGAGAAAGGGGAGAGGAAGACAAATATGAGTGAAGGAATCATCAATGGACACGGAGGGGGGGGGGCATTTATGTCCAAGCCAACTGCCTCAATAGCGAAAAAAAAATGTTATATGTGCCACGCTAAGATGATGAAAAACGTGCAATAGACCCAATCCACTTCCAATAGCCCTTTCATCAAGTGGCTTCTGCAGAAACCAGGATATAAACTCACACACACACACACACACACACACACACACACAGAGAGAGAGAGAGAGAGAGAGAGAGAGAGAGAGACATTCATGTGCAGATGAAGAGAGGAACATGTAGAGAGAAAACAGTCAGGATGTATCTATGTTTTCTTTCACGACGGTAGGGTCGGGTAATGAGTCAAAGGCCGCCTTACACAGTGCTGGGCAATCGTGTGAGTCGCGGTACTGTTTTTCTTCTTCAGCCAGCACCTCGACTTCCCCAGGCCAAACGAGCGGCATCCTCTCAAGACGCGCCTCCGTCGGGGTTGCTGGAAGCACTGGTGCGCTGCCACTGCTGCCGGTCACCCCGTTGCCGACCGCCACCTCGAGGCACAAGATAAGACCCGCGTAGTCCTCTTCCTGACTGAGGTCGAAAAGACACTTCCAGTATGCGTAGCTGCGCTCTGACAGCCAGACGGTGGAGGACGCCTTCTCCGCCACCTGTCGCGCCATCACGACATGCGCGAAGAACGTATCTCGCTGAAGCAGTTGTATGGCTGTTACAAGATCGCGGTAGATGCGGGGGATGCCCACAAGCGGGGCGACGGCGGCGTTGAGCGGCTCGAGCTCTAGCAGCCGGCTCATCAAGTCCTGCTCAGTGATCCACTCCGCGTTCAGCAGGGCCGAGGCGAAGTCGTCGGCCCCACGAGTAGAGAAGCCGATGGCACCGGTCAACTCGAAAAGTTCTCCGATGCATTGAAGTGGAAAAACCATCGATTCGCTGATAAATGCGTAGCGGACACCGCTTCTAGTGGACGAAGAAGCACCGTCATGCATCTTCTCCAGCGGCACCCACCGCACAGGCGATTTCGTTTCCATGACCGTGACCATTCTGCGCTGTACGCGCGCGCTGTGTGAGGCCGCTTGAGGGCTTCTTGTCAGGGCTGTTGATCCCTCCAGTGCGGCACTAGGACAGGCACCCTCCAAGAAGGGCAGCAACGTGTTTTGCACCACGTCAGCGATAGGCATGGCGTTGTCCACCGCCGCAGCGTACGCGTGGTCCATTTTCCGGAGGAGCGCGAGAACGATACAGCGAAGGAGCGGGTTCGTGGAGTAGTTTGGAAAGATGGAGGGGAAGCCGGTCTTCACGCCGTCGGCCAGAAAGTACCAGTCGCCGTCATCGATTTCCTCCAGGCGGCTGGTGATCTGGTCGCGCCACTGCGCACTCAGCGCGTACCACCCTAGCTGCTGGGCCGCGCTGCGCGCACTGGGGCGGACGACACGGTAGGCCTCCATGTGTATCGCAACGATCCGACGAACCTCCGCGATGTTCGTCACTGTCGACAGAGTACTCTGCTTTTCGAAGAGCGCGTCGTAGATGGCGTCGTCGCGGTCAAGCACGTTCCACAGCAGCATGCGCGCAAACGGGGATAGCTTCTCGAGGGAGCCGTAGGTGTCCAAAAAGTGCGCCACAACAACGTACGCGCGGTGCGTCAGCTCCTCATCGACAAGGAAATCCTCCACTGCATGTGTGGCGGTTTTTTTCGGGTGCGAAAAGATACGGTACTCGTCAAGAACGGGCTTACGCTTCCGGGGCTCGACAAGCTGGATGCGCGTGTTCACCTCCGGGTGTGGGTGCGGAAACGGAAGCCGGACCTCGTACCCTGCGCGCGGGTGCGAGTGTTCCTCCTCTGAGCGCTTGTCACCTTCATAACGCGGCAGCATAGGAAGCGCGAGCGTTGTGCGTTCACTGTAGGAGTAGTTCCCGATGTCGTCCGCCGCACGAGTGCTTTTCGATACTACGAGGCGGTGGAGCGCGCAATCCTCTTCACTAAAGCCCTCGTCGCTCAGCAAGTGCACCAGAAGTTGCGCCATTTCAGTGGGACTCGGGGGTTCCGCCGCTTCCGTGGAAGAAACCAGCTCATCAAGTCGATGAATGAAACGCTGAGCCAGCACAAGAATTGTGTCATAGCTTGTAGGGGTTTCCATCTTCGAGATGTGGCGCTTCCCAGAGGCCCACGTAACGTAAAGATCTAGTCGTGTTTCATTGACAAGTGCCCGCCGCTCCTCTGGTGAGCCTGCCTTGGCAAGTCGAGTCAGGTCATCCTGAATCACGCGTAGCATACGGTAGTACATGAGCATACTTATCTCAGACCACAAAAAGCAACCAAGCGTGGGAGTTTCTTTCGTCGACTCCGCCTCTCCCCCGGTGACAGCATCTGCCTCGTCCACGCGTTGGCGCTTGCGCGACATCTCTATATTATGTTATGTAATTAATTTCTTTTCTCTCCCCGTCGCATCGAAGGCGGAGATTTCTTTGGTCAGATATCCAGGAGAATGAGGTATTTCTGAAGTGCTGCGTCACTGTATGCTGTAGTGGGGAGGAAAACAGATGCACGCAACGATTTCAACGTGAAAACAATCTATAAATGTTTCGAGGAATATGCGACGGTCTCCCCTCACTGTACGTCTATTTCTATTTTTATTGCTTTTTTTGTTGTTGTCTGTGTGTGTGTGGGGGGGAGGGGGAGTGAAGTGCTGAGAAAACTTTAAAGTGGAGAGGGCCGTAGAGTGAGAAAATGAAGCGATGAATACGGAGGGGGGGGGGGGGGAGTTACGTACAAAGCAACTAGGAGGTTGAACTTAGGGCAATCATGTGTCGCGACAATATCCATGTACCTTAGTCATTGGAGACTCCTGGTAAGGTTCTCGTACGTAGTAGTAGGCGTGCTCTCCCATACTACAGCAAGTTTTATTTTCCACCTACAGGCACCGGGGTCTGTGTCGGTTATTCGTTGTGCATAAATGTCTTCTTCTTTTTTTTTTTCACTTTTATTACGCTGCATTAGCTTGGGTTGTGGTGCTATTTATTCTCTTGCGCCGCATTAAGAGTGACAGACAAAAAAGAATCATGGTAAGAGAAGCAAATATACAAACAGAAACAAACATAAAAAGAAGTGTGTTATTAATCGGCTTACCATTGCTGTGATGATGAGTTTATGAGGTGTTTCACACCTATTAGATGTAGTCGGGGAGCGAGTCCTTCACCTCTTGCACAATGCGCAGAGGAACACCTTGGAATCCAAATTCCTCAACGATGGCATTCTTCATCATTTCCTGCAGAGCTCTCGGGAGGAGGTTTTCATCGTTCTTGGTCTGCAACTGCAGCAGAAAGGTTGGTGGTCGTGTGTTGATCTGCGTGATGCGTCCCACGCGTGCGACGTGGTAGGGAATAATAACGGACTTTTCCATCTTGCGCCAAAAGCGCGTCAGCTCCGCCCGCCGAACCCGCTTGTTCCATGTGTCGTACAGCTGCAGCGCCTGGTCGAGTAGCAAGGTGAGGTTCATCCCCGTGTGGGCGGACACCACCACCGCGTTGCTGTACTTGATCTCACGCACCTGGCGCTTGATCTTAAAGTCGATGGCCTCGGCGGTTGCACTTTGATCCAGCACCGCGTCCCACTTGTTGGCGCACAGCAGAAAAGGGCGTCCTTCAGCCGCCACCTTGTGCAGCACAGACATGTCGTACTTGTTCGGGTGTCCCTCCGTCGCGTCGAAGACCACGATAACGACGTGTGCGAACTTGATTTCGCGCATTGAGAGGTCGTGAATGCGCTCGATGAAGGCGCGGTCGCGCTTGTAGCGCTGGCGTGCCAGCCCAGCGGTGTCAATGAGCTTGAGACGCCGCCCCTTGTACATGCAGCTGATCTCGACGGGATCGCGCGTGGTGTTGGCCTCGTCCGCCGCACGGTTGCGCTCCATCCCAACCAGGCGATTGATCAGACTCGACTTTCCGCTGTTGGTTCTGCCCACGATCGCGACGCGGATGAAGCGGTCACTGACGTTGCGGTCGCGGATCTCCTCCATCGCCGCCTCGTCGCCGCGCATCGCGAGGTCCTCGATGTCCCAGTCGTTCTCGGTAGAGTTCATCACGTGCAGGTGGTAAAGCGGCTCGATCGCCGCCGCGATGCTGTCCAGTCCCTCCTTACGACGAGCCGACACGGGGATGGCGTTACCGAGGCCCATCCCATTGAACTCCTCGAGTACCATATTCTCGTCATCCTCCGGCACCAAATCCATCTTATTCGTTATGAGCACAATCGGGAGCTTCTTCGCCTCAAGGTACCGGGCAAGATTATACTCCTCTTCGCTCAGGTCCTGGTCGACCGCCGTGACAAAGATCACCGCATCCGCCGTCTCCACACTTCGAAAGGCCTCCTCCACTATCTTGCCCCCGATCAGGCCGGGCGTATCGATAACGGTGAAGTGCATCCCGTTCAGCGTCGCGTGACCTTCCACCGAGTCGCGCGTGATACCTTCAAAGTCCTTGACGATATTCTGCCTGCCGCCGGCGTCAGCCTCTGCACACAGCCAGTTGAACACCGACGACTTCCCCGAGTTCATGCGACCGACCAGCGCCACACGCAACCGCTGGTCGCTGAGAAGCTTCACAATAGGTGTCCAACCTGAGACCTTGCGACGGTGCTGCTCTGTCCGCTCCGTGTCAGCCATCGCGGGCGACACGTCGTTGAGCACGTTACCACTGCGCTTCACCTCGTCAGCCCAGTTAAGGTGCAAGCCGCCTCGAATCTGATCACGCCGCGGTAGGGGATTGATAGCATCGCGCGCCGTGTACGGGGGCACGGGGCCGCTCTCCGATGAACCCTGGTGCGCCGTGGTAGTAGTAGTATGGAACCGCAGCGCTTCGGTGTAACAGTAGTGTCCTGTGCGGCCCCTCGCCGCGGCCCTGCGAAGGAAAGAGTCGCCGACATGTGTAATGGCAATGTGCCGCATGTGAATGACGTGCCTGTAGATACCTTGATGCTTTCCTCTTTGTAAATATGGACGTTCGTACTACTTCAACAGCAAGAAGGAAAAAAAAAGAAACGCACTGTTCAAGTATTCTCTTGTTTCGTTGCCTTCGTGGCATCAAACCAAAATGAAGAGGGGAAACAACCAAAGAAAGAATAAAAAGCGGATATTCCAATATAGACGTGATGGTGTAGAAATACACACATAGTGTAGCACGGGAACACACGTTCTTTGGTAGCGTGTGTGACATGACTGAGTGTTGGAAATGATCGCTGCAGTACGTCGTGCTGTTCGGCTGAAGTTCCTGTTGTCATTATTTTTTTTCGAAGCTTTTGGAAGCTCCGAGACTGAAGGCAACACTTGTGGCGCAAACTCATTCAGAGAAAATTGGTTTTTTTAATAATAATAATGCAACACTGGAAGAAAATAGATCACATTTGAAAAGGAAAAGGACGATTATAATTGTGTGTAGTAAAAAGCAAGATTTACAAGTATGTCCTCGAAACAGTGGGTGATATCAAGAGAAAACAAAGAATAAAGCACACAGACACAAAGGAAACGAAGAAGTGAAAAGAGAAAAGTTAGAAAAAATCAAAAAAAAATATCAACAATCAAACAAAAGACGTAACGATTGTATGCCACTTTTGATGTTAGAAGTACGTGTGAGAGCCTGGTGCTATTACCAGCGTGTGGTGATGACACCCGACCCGTCGCGCAGTTGGTGAAGACGTAGGTACTTGGCCAAAGTTTTCAGGAGCACGACGACGGACACGGCCGAACGGTCGCTCACGCCTCACCAAGGTACTTCTTTAGACGTGCAGACACAATCTCCGCTGCCCCTTCATTCTTTGCGAAGGTCTTAGCATTCTCCAGCAGGTAGCGCGCCTCTGCCTTTTCGTCTGGCACCGCGTCCATGACGAGGTCCAGCAATTCCATGTTCGGCGTGGTGCGGTTCAGTTGCCGACGCACGGCAGTGTTCAAGGCGCGAGCGTCCGCCGGGTTAAAGCACTGATGCGTGATCAGCGCCTTGACCGCCGCGACGTCCTCATGATCGCAGGCCACCATAAACAGCGGCTTCATGTCACGCGCGGCGATGGTCCCGGCGGGGTCCTTCATGAGGCCAAAGATCTCATCCAAGGGAAGAGTGCTCGTGTGCAGAACGGCGGCAGCGGCTAGCGTCGCGAGGTTTCCATCGTTGCCACGGCGAGCAACTTCCATCGCCAGTCCAGGCTCCCATTGCCGCTCCACCAGCTCGGCGAACACGGCGTCCTCCAGTGGTTCCGACTCGAACTCTTTCTTGGAGAGAAGCGCACGGGCACCTGCGGCGTCCTTGTTACACAGACACTCCTGCAACTGGTAACTGAAAGGCACAGATTTTCCTTGACCCATTTTTTTTGTTGTTGTGGTTGTTCTTTTGCACAGTGTGTTTATCCCCCAGCGAAAACGGTAATAGTAAAGACGAAAAAAAAATGTCTTGTAAAGATAAAACTGACTTTGCAAGTGTACGAAACTGGTGAGCGCTGCTTGGTAATTGAGAGGTTTGTTGTGGTGGTCGACTAAACTAGTATGTATGGCTATGATTACGATATATGGTGAAGATTATTATTATTTTTTCTGTGTGTGTGTATAAGTACGTGGTAGAGTGCTGAATACTATGACTGTAACGTTCGCTGTATGTCACAGGTGATACCGTTGTTTATAATACAAAAATGGGGAGAGAGGAGGAAGGGTTAACTCAAGGGGCAGCGAGAAAAAAAAAACGGAGGGTCAATCACGTGAGATTGTGGAATCGAATGAGCAAGTGCTAATTGCCTTTCTCTATTCGGTTGCTAGCCATGGACAATAGTGCACACGTAGGAAAGCATCAGCACTTCAAATTCATGAATTTTTATGTATGTGCCTTTTTAGCTTTGGTTTATGCAGTTGCTGCTCAGCATAAGGGAGAACCGAGTGATCTTTGGCAACGAACGTGTTCCACGTTGCAGATACGCAAAAGAATAGTAACGCACACACACAACAGAAAAAAAAAAAAAACAGACTCTTGTAGCGGTGCGGAAACTTCGAGACTTCGCAAACAAGAAAGAAAAACGAAAGATGTGAGGAAACGGATCTCAGTCGGTAAACCAACCCACACATAAAGCACGTCCTGCAGCAGTTCATCAACGGTAGTTGATTTCTAAGCGAGAAAGAGCAGCGGGAAGGGAGGCGAGAGTGGCACCATACTTGTTGCTGTTGTCGTAAAGATCAAAGAGGGGAACAGCAACCAGCTCCATGTCAGACTGCGGGTTGTAGAGATTGAAGTCGATGACAGAGCGGCAGTTGACGAGATAGATGGTTTGGATCTCCTTTATTGATTGCCGGGGAATGTGTGGGGGCACATACGGATACATGAGTGAGTTCAGATGCGGCCGAAACCACCGACCCACAACCTCTCCCGCCCAGAAGGGCCTCTCATCGGCGGGGGCCTGAGGAAAAAGGATCGTCTCAGGGTTACCACTCCCGCCACCGCCGTCGTCCCTGTCCGTATCGCGGTCTTCATTCAGGAGTAGCTTTCGCAGGTGGCGCATCAGCCCTCGCTCCTCCGACTCACCAGCGTTGCACCAACCGCCCGGGAGCGAGAAGGACACGTCTGCCCCACTGGCGGGCTGCGTCGATAGCACGCGCGTGCCGTGTGCGTCGATGTTGTAGCGCTGCGTCGTCTGCTTCAGCAGGAGTACGTGTGGGTGCTGGTGGACGTGAACGAGCAGCACACCCTCCACCGCACGCACTGGTTCTTGCTCACTGTGCCACCGTTTTTTCAGTGCGTTCAGCTTCTCCAGCTTGGGGTTTCCTCCGCGTCCCATCACTGGGCCCCCCGCCATCCCGTCGCGCGCATAGACAGCCACCCCCGACTGGGAGTACTTGTCCAACGAGTACACATCAATTTTTGACTTCATCAAGAAACAAAGAAAGAGAGAGGGAGGGAGGGAGAGAAAGTATGCACAAGCACGGACGCGTCGCGTAAAAGATAGACCTTCGAACTTGAGGTACCCCGAATATCTTAGTTTCCTGCTCTCTTTTCTATTCCTATCTAGGGTGCTGTAAAGAGACAAATTCATGTATGGATTTTAGGTACGTTGTGGTTGTATGATAATGAGAATGCGGTGAGAAACGGTGAGGAGAACTTTTTTTTTTCAAATCGGGAATAGTCTTGAACACAATGTTACGTGTTTCAACCACAGGATACTACCTGTATTACATGAAACTACTTCGGGAAAAAACTTCCGTCGTGTGTAGGCATCACATGGGAACGAAAACCTGTCTGGCGCTGTGCTCAATATGCATCAGTAAGGTGGAGAACCCAACGTGCAAAAAGGCTAGTAGAGAACGGGAACCATAAAAACATTCATTTTTTTAACGATCCGTCATATACATTTTTCTTTCAGAGCACTCCTGGACGGGCGTTGCTTTTGTTGTAATTGTTGTTCCTATTGCTTCTTGCTGAGAGAGAGGAAGAGAGAGAGAGAGAGGGTGAGCGAGTATGAAGGTGGAATCCAGATGCAAAATGCTGGGTTTAAAGAAAGTCAGGAGAGAAACACAGCAGAGGAGAAAGGGAGGAGACGCAATCTTCCCAGTCGCAGTAAAGCAACGAGAAAGACGCCATGGATAATCGAGTGCAGGAACATGCCTCGAGAGGAAAAAGGCACGATTCTCCAAAGCACTCACTTGTACCTGCGAAAGTGGTTGTACTGGTTGGTGTCGGGAAAGCAAGCGCTTTCGGATTTGCTGCTCGTTTCTAAAATGCGGTTGACCTCCGCAGACAGATCGATGATCTCAGCAACCCGGCTCGAGCCGCAGAGACGGATCTTGATGACGCACTCCGAGGGGATCTCGATCTTGTAGGCGTGCTGCGGGGCTACCACCTTGTCTTCGTCGGTGACAAAGTACGAGTAGAGACCCTGGAGCAGATGCAAGTGCGAGACGACGAGCACGGGGCAGTTGGCGGCCTGAATGTCGTGGATGTGCGGCTCGAGCCGCGCGTTGAAGACCTGATGAATACACTCCCCGTTTGGCCACGCGGTGTCGTACGGGTCGGCCCGCATCGCCTGCAGCGTGCTCGGCATCGTGCGCTTCACATCGCTCAGCAGCTGCCCCTCGCAGTCGCCGTGGTTGATGTCGTCCAGTGTCGGAAAGTACGAAACGCGGCAGTCCAGCTCCATGTCGGCCTCCGCCGTCACCGGGGACGACCCGGGCGGGCGCTTCAGAGCCTCCTCCGCGAAGAGGGACACGGTCTGGGTGCAGCGTCGCGCGCAGCTTGTCATCACGTACAGTGACTCCGGTGGGCGAATCTCCTTGTTCTTGAAAAAGTTGTAGAGCGCCTGGCTGTAGGCCAGCCCGCGGTCGGTCAGACGGGAGTTGCCGCCAATGCGGCCGGACACCATGTCGGCATACTCGCCAGCGCGGGTCAGATACAGGTTGTTCGGCGAGTGACTGAGATTGTGTAGCATATAGGCGAGGCGCGTTGGCATCCACCCAGTAATCATGTTGAGTGAATAGGTGTGATTATCCTCTATGCGAATAAAGGAGAGTTCGCCATCGGTGACGGCGTTCATCGAACGGTACACCGCCTCGTGCTTAGCCAGCAGAGCGTAGTAGCGCTCAACAAAGTCGTCCGGCGCGTTGGGGATCGTCTCCTTGGCCTGCAGGATGTTGCGGCGCACCTGTTCCTGGTCGTTGTTGACAATCTCGACAAAGATGACGCGGCTTAACTTGATGGCGCGCGTTTCGCGAATCGCACGCACGAGGGCATGTCGCCGCGCGTGAGTGGTCTGCGTCCCGTCGAGCACCGCGACGCCACCGGTGTGGTTCACGTACTTGGTCAGGTCCTTGGCAAGTTGGTGGGCGACGCGCATCTCCAGCTCATACGGCGAGCCCGTTTCACCGCGAGCCAGTACGCGATTCTTGTAGACGTGGTGTGAGAAGATCGTGGAGGTGAGGCCGTTCCACTGGAAGTAGCGCCGTATCTGCTGCGCAACGTACGTCTTTCCCCGCGCAGGCAGACCGACCATCACGACAATAAGGGAGCCCACCATGGGTTG
Source organism: Kentomonas sorsogonicus (assembly GCA_030347455.1). Classification (NCBI taxonomy): domain Eukaryota; phylum Euglenozoa; class Kinetoplastea; order Trypanosomatida; family Trypanosomatidae; genus Kentomonas; species Kentomonas sorsogonicus. Next base: position 100,107 of record JAQOSZ010000302.1, read on the forward strand.
CGGCACCGTCGAGAAGTCCGGCTGAATGGAGGACTCGGAGCTCACCTCCTCGTCGCTGCTCGCTTGCGCTTTCACGGCGTCACCCTTGTCGTGTCGGGCGTAGCCGCGAATCAGCTGCACGATTTCGGTGAACCCGTTCTCCTCGGCGAGGTCGCAGCAAGTCTTGCCTTCGCGGTCGACAATGGTGTAGTCGGCGCCCCACTCGAGTAGAAGGTTTGCGACGGCGGCGCGCCCGTTGGTGCAGGCGATGTGCAAAAGCGTGCGGTCGTCGTAATCGCGAGTGTTGGGGTCTGCGCCTCCCTCCAGCAGAATCTTGACACCCACTGAGTCGCCTTGTGCGACCAGCTGGCACAGCTCCACCATCAACATGTGCACCACCGCTGGGTCGATAATTTCGGCCGTCGAGAGGTTCGCTTGCTCCGCCGCGTTGGCGCTGGCAAAGTCCTTGGCGCGGAGCGACTCGAGGTGTTGCTCGATGCGGACCAGCTCCTCCTGAATTGCGGCCATCTTCTGAAATGAGATGGGTTTCTGTTTCTTTTTGATATCCGACGACGGCTGGAATGCAGCACTCTTACTGCGAAGGGTGGAGCCCCCGCAGGCATTTTTGCCGTCAAAACTCATGGCTCAATTCCTGTAGCCCAAATGATTGGTTGGGGGGAGGGGAAGAGGAGATGTCTGGTGAGTACGAATAAATAGACGTAGGGCAGGAACTTGGTCAAGGTATCACTCGCGCCAAATGTTTTCTTGTTGAACTGCTGAAATGATAGGAGTTTCCTTCAATTCCGCCTCGCCCTTGATCAGTCTTTGATAGGAGGGAATGATATAACGAACTGTAGAGAGCTAAACGCGTATGCGATATGTGTTTTGAGACGAGGGGGGGGAAGAAGGTTTGCAATGTTCTGGTCGATAATGTGAAAATAGTGTAGTATCTTCAAGAAGTACGTCCTTGAAACACACGCGTCAGAAGTATATTGCTTTGTTGGTTGTTTATCAAATCAAGAATGTGATGCGATGATGGAGAAGGGAGAGGGTGGGGTGAATACATTGATGCAAATAAAACACAAATATAAGGGTTGTGACGTTAGCGCAAGAACACTCTCATTAGCAAAATAAAACACACAAAACTAAAAAAGAAAAAGCAAATACAACATATGTGGTTTCGCTTAAAAAAAAAAAAAGAGGAGCTATCGCAAGGTGAAGGGGGAAAACGAGACAGGAAAAAAAAGAGCAGGTAGAGGTCATGACCAGCAGCAGGGATAAGATTTTGAGTGCTACTTGGTGTTCTTTTTCAACTCGGGGATGCGAAGAATATCATTTCTCATCACAAACATGTTCACTTTCATTCGCTTCAATTTTCCAGTCTACGCTTCCAGTTTTCACTTTACGTACGTTCGTGCTTGTTCCGGAAGCCGTTGAGGGTGTTGCGGAGAAGCATGGCGATGGTCATGGGGCCGACTCCGCCGGGGACGGGGGAGATGAAGCCGGCACGCTCTTTGGCGGTTTCGAAGCACACGTCGCCCGCGAGGCGGTATCCATTCTTCTTTGTCGCGTCGTCAACAGGGGTCGTGCCCACATCAATCACCGCCGCGCCCTCCTTGATCCACTCGCCCTGCACGAAGCCTGGCTTGCCCATGGCGGCGACGACGATGTCGGAGTGCGCGACGATATCGGCAATGTCGTCTGGCGGGGTCGCCGAGTGCACGACGGTGACAGTGGCGTTGTGCTTCATCAGGAGCGCCGCGGCCGGCGCGCCAACGATGTTGCTGCGCCCGAGCACCACAGCGCGTTTCCCCGCGATGGTGACGCCGCTGCGCAGCAGCAGCTCCACGACGCCAGCGGGCGTGCACGGCAGGAAGAGCGGCTCGCGCCCGCGGCTGTGCAACAGACCCACATTAATGGGAAGCAGCGCATCGACATCCTTTTCGGTGGCGATGCGGGCGAGCGCGCGGTTCTCATCCAGGTGCGCCGGCAAGGGCAGTTGTACCAGGATGCCGTCGCAGTCGGCGCGGGCGTTGAGCTCCTCAATGTGGCGCTCCAGCTCCTCCTGCGTGGTACTCTCGGGAAGCTCCAGGTTGAAGCTCTGGAAACCGCACTCCGCCGCCGCCTTGTGCTTGAGCCGCACGTACGTCTGGGAGTCTTTGCGCTCGCCGACAATGATGGCGGCAAGCCCAGGCACGGCACCGCCGTGGAGCTCGCGAAGTTTGTCCACCTCCGCCTTGATTTCGGCCCGCACCTCTTCGGCTATACGCTTCCCATCAATGACGGATGCAGGCATCAACAAGTTGGGGCACAAAGGAGGTAAACCGAATGTTGATATGCAGGCAAACAGCTAGGGAATCTACTCGTTCTGCAGGAAAAATTCCTGATTAGTACAGAGATCTTCTTCAAAGAGGGGGAGGGGGAGGAGAGAAAGAAAAAAAAAATTCTAGAGCTGGTGTTACATTTGGTTTTTCTCTACATGTCCGGTTTTCATTACGTTAAACGAGGCAGAACAACCCAGTTTTTCCGGCGCTTTATTTGTACATCTCTATGATTGGTGAAAACGAGACGAAACGACAGCATCGCTGAAAGTGAAGAGCATGTGCAACGCTTTTATTCTTATTTTTTTAACGTTGAATATCACATATAGCACGTGTACAGTACTATTACTTGTACCGCATCTAATACGAGAGCTGACAAGATACACTTCGGCAACTGTTTACAGTATTTCTAACAGACTAGCTATATCAGCGTCGCATTGCTAGTAGTAGTAGTAGTATCAACAACAGAACAAATTAAAGGAGAAAAAAAAAATCACTGTATTATCTCGCAAGCAGTGGATATGCGAATGCATCAGAATAGAAGAGGAAATGAGGTACACTGTCATGCGGGGATGTTTTGAAAAGGGCAAACGTGAAAGTATTCGGAAATCGGAAAATTGTATAAAGACAAATTCTCAACTACAGAGGAGCTATCTATGTAAATCAACGGAATGAACCATTCGAAAAAAAAAGTGTATATATATGCAATGAGCAGACGCACAGTGCAATATATACGTGCGTCTAGAAAAGACTGATAATATGCGTCTAAAGAAAGCAATCCTGTTTGTTTAGCGATTTTGAAACAAGCTATGAACAGAGATAAATAGAACTACTACTAATAATAATAAAAAGTTAAAATAAGCAAGCAGTGGTGGTTCATAGCTTTAATCATCCATTTGAAGGCGAGGAAAGCTACAACAGACCCAAACCAAGAGGCAATAAAAGAATATTTTCTTTTCGCAAAAAAAAAAAAAAGTGCATCTATTCACTTGTTTGCAGACAAACATGTGGGTTGCTGATGTCAATTCATATCGTTGAACAGCAAGAGAGGGGAGAGAGAGAGAGAGAGAGAGAGCAAAGATTATATATGCAGAAAACTGAAAGTTAAAAGAAAAGAGAGAGAGAGAGAGAGAGAGAGAGAGGGGGGGGGGGGAGAGGAAAACAGGGAAAGAGGTGCAAAAACAGTAAAGACAATGAATAAATGGTAAAGTTAGAGAGAGGCAGGGTGGATATGTGACGCGCTCTCGTCAGCTTGGTTACACTGTTCAGCACCTCCGCTATCAGACAAAGCTACGTAATGGTGTGCTTCTTGCAAATACGCAGAGTGAATACTTCATGATCCTTGTAGACAGGTCATGCAGCTTGCGCTGCATCATGACGTGACGCACCTGGCGTAGCTAGCTCTGTTACGGCTCGTGGGAAGAGATTCAAAAGAGTAGTACAAGTTTTCTCTCGTAAATGATAGATGTCTAGAAAAAGAAGAAGACATATGCCTCATCGGCGTGGAACCACTTGGCACAAAAACACAACAGGAAGAAAAACAAGAGACGTTACAGTAGAGAGGTAACGACTAGGTGTATATAATGCTAAAAGAGGAAGAAAAAAAAGGGAAACAGGTCCACACAAATATATGTTTGAATGCGGCTGTTTGGTGGGCCGAGAGGGAAAAGGCACAAACATCAGGGAGAGAAGAAAAAGTAAAAAGAGAGAAGGATCAAAACAAAGAAAAAAAAAGTATGTTTCACAGTCCCATTCCGATAACGTCATGAATATACGAAAGGAGGGCGAAATAAGAGAGAAAAAAAAATGATGAGGAGAGACAGAAGGATATATATATAGAGAGAGACAGAGGTTGTAGTTTCTTCTCCTCACGTCGTGTTATGTGGCAATGAAGAATTAAGTTTTGTTTCACCTTCCCTCAGGTTAGCAGAAAGACAAAACGGACAATGGGAATCTAAAAGGAAAAAAGGCTGCAAAACAAGATGCATCTATAAAAGGATCAGCAATGTAGGTGTTTGGATTCACACAAGCGGAGAGTCGCATGAAGAGAGAGCGAAAAAGAGATAGATAGCAGGGGATGGGGGAGATCAAAGGAAGAATAAAAAGGTGAAAAGAAAAAATAACAAATGACGTGTGATGCTTTTTGGTGTGTAGGCAACGATCTGACTCCACAAACCTCGAGACGTATGCCTGTGAACTGCTTTATCTTTTTTTTCCCCATCTTCGATGTTTCATCGTTCGAGACACAATACGAGTGAAAACGAATATCATGTAGTATTAGGAGGTACTCATTACGTTAAGTTTGACAAACGGAAGAGTTTCCTAGTTACATAGTGGGTCGAAGACAAGCACGAAGAGCAGAACAAAAAAAAAAATGATGGTAAAAAATTCTTTTACGAGTCTTCACCACTTAGTTATAAGTCATGTATGCCGTGTAGGAAAAAAAAATAAAAAACTTAAAAGTATGAGAGCAAAGAAGGTTTAAAGCAGGAATTTAAAAAATAAAAAAAGAGGAATAAAAAAAGAAGTTTGTGACAAAAAATTGAAAAGAGAAGCGGCAAAAGACTAACAAATAGAGAATAATAATAATAAAAAATAAGGAGCAAGCATGTGAAAACACGCGCGCCATAGAAAAGTATGGGTTATTTTTATGCCTTTTTTTTCCTATTTTCTCCATTTTCTTTTCCTTAATATATGAAGTGGTGCTTGTGTCTTGAAAGATGCTAACAATAAAAAAAAAGGAATGAGCAAAAAAAAAAAAAAAAACACGTCATAAAATAATAATAATGAAATCTAGCGGCAACCATAGTTAAAAGACAGAAAACTGATGCTTCAACAATCGTAAAAGGGTTGGGGAGAGTCGACGCTACGCAGGAAAAAGGTCGCGGTAGTTTAACACACTGGCGTGGTGGTAGCTGCCACTTGAAAACGTGCTCCAGACGGCACTGGGTCTGTCCTTTGGGCGGCACTGGTCGAGAGCGTCGAGCACGGTGGGGATGAGGTGCCGCACCCCGTCACTCGACTCGCCGGTTGGCAGACCGCACGCGCGCCGACTGATGTGCACCGCGGCGGCCGCGAGGAAGGTCTGGCGGAACTCGCCCAGCGGCGTCATCAGCGTGATCGCCGTGGTGATAAAGCGCACGATGTCCTGCTGCTCGCGCGTCGCCGGCGGGTCCTGCTCGAGCAGCAGCGCCGACGCTGCGTGGCTCACCGTCGCGGTCCCCACCGTGTAGTCGAGCGTCTCGAAGATGCGCTGCTCGGTCGCGAGGAGAAGTCCCTCGGTGAGGGAGCCGTTTGTGCACTCGAGGATCTTCTTGACCTCGAGGCCGTAGATCTCTTCGTACTTGGAGGCAAGCAGCAGCGCCGCGCAGCCGATGACGCCAACGTGCGAACGGCTGGCGCGCGTCGCGGCCATGTAGCGGTCCATGAGCGCAACGCCGAGGAAGTACGTCTCGGGGCGCAGCTTTTGGCTCCCCAGGTAGTTGTTGGAGAAGTCAAAGAGCGATTCGCAGATGTTACGGCGAGTGTTGCCGGTGAGGAGGTTTCCCTTGGTGAGGCTGTTAATGCTTGTGTAGACTTGCTCGTCCATCTCGATCAGCTCGTCAAAGGCCATCACGAACCCGCGCGCGGTGAAAGCGCTGACGCGTTGGAGAGGAGGCACCACGCGGGCGTGGAGACGGGCGCAGAGCTCCGCACAGTCCACGATGTCCGTCGGATCACTGGCGGGCATGGTCGCAAGCTCTGCGGCAATAGCCTCGCAGCACACGGGGCCGAGGCGCTGGGCGTACTGCTCGACCGTCTCGCGCTCCACATCCTCGCCTAGGCTCGCGGCCAGCTGCAGCCAGTCGAGAAAGTCCTGGTACGAGGCCTCACCGCCCTGGCGGAAGAAGTCGCGCTTGAAGCGCAGCACGTCCATCACGCGGGTGCTGAGGAGCACGGAGCCTCTCTCCCTGCTCCAGCGTGAGTGCAGCGGCTGCAGCAGCCGTGTTGCCTCATCGTCCGCCTCGTCCATGCAGGAGTCCAGCGTGCGCTCCACCGACACCGCGAAGCCGATCCCGCGCGCCAAGTCCGCGGCGGAGCTGACACGAGTCATCAACAGGCGGTGCAGACGGCGCTGGATCTCGTGGAAGGAGAGCCGAGCGTTGGCGGTGGTGGCAGCAGACGCGTCGGACTCCTCATTTTCGCCGCGTCGTGTGACAAAGCGGCGGACAAGAACAATCTTCTCACCGGGTTTGGCGTGAATCGGGCCGTTGACGTCGACGTCGGCAAGCATGATATTGATGCTTGAGAACAGATACGGTTGCTTGTGTGCCTATCTGGGTATGAGCTTGTCCGTACAACAATGACGCTGATCCTGCTGCGTGCCAGTTCACAACCTACAAGTATTGAGTGTGTGTGTGTGTGTGTGTGTCACTACTAGTCGTTTTCTGCTCAAAAAAAAAAAAAAACCAGTAAGATACAGTCTTTGATGTGCTGAGCGATATTGAGGTGCTGATCTGTATACTATGTCCGTTTCCCGTCAGAGAAACGTACAAGCAATCAAGGAATTAAAAAAAAAATGTTGACTATATATATAGTGTTAAAAGAAGATATTACAAGATGAGTTTTATTCTTTTAACGGAGGAGGGGAAGCGGAAAAGGAAAAAGAAGCGAAAACAAAAGAAGGAAAGAGAGAAGGAGAGATAAGAAAAGGAGGGAGGGAGGGAGGAAGAGAGAAGATAAATGATGTATGTTTTTTATTTATTTATGTGTGTTGGTCTTTAAAAAGAAAAAGGTAGAAGAAACGAAGACGATGTACGGAGTCTGGATGAATTTAGAATTTTTTTTTCCTTTCTGTCCAGAATGTTATATGCCTTCAAGCAGCCGCTTCGTACCGTAATTGCTTTTCTCTGTTTCACTTCTTTAGGAGACCTCGAAAAAACTGCTAGATATTATATGTATGTATTGTCTTGTTACTAATAGTTGTTTAGGAACTTATGCGTTGATAACTTCAAATTTGCAAAATGAAAAAGAATAAAAGACGGCGAGTTGAATAGAGGCATTGTACAAAATGGAGGCGGTCACACATATTGAAAAAAGACATGGAAACATAATATTCAGACACGTTTTCAAAAAAAAAAAAAAAATACATGCATCGAATGGATTACGATAAAACAGGAAGTAGCTTCTAAAGTCGCAAATATACGGAGGGGATCTCATCAGCCTCATCCAGAAGAAGACTTCTAATATGATCAATGCAGATTAACAGAGTATTGTTGGGCCTGTACGTATGTATTCCGACTGTATGTTTTTCTTTATCCTGCATCTTGCTTACTATGTTTTATTCAACAATTCATGTTGAGGGGAACGGAGGAAGGAAGGAGAGAGAAATGTGTGCTCTGGAGGGCAGCGAGCGAGCGCGAGACAGCCATGGTTGGAGAACGGTGCTTCTTCTCTTCTGCGTTCACTGCCCAAAATGAAAGAAAGAGCAAGGTAAGAAGCATCGAGAGGAAAAGAGAAAGATAAAGGTACAATGCGGAATAAAAAAGAATGTAGCGAAGCAAACGCGATAGAGAAGTTTAGGAAAATAGGTGTTGATTTCAGAGCACTGTTAAGCAAAAACAAGAGATGATAATACGGGTAAAAAAAAGCGCAAAAAAAAACAAAAAACTGCTAGTGCCTACATGCCGTCACCAGTTTGAAGCGAAGTGGCAACAAGAGTCGTGGAGAGACAACAACAACAAAAAAAAAGTCTTTGCAGATTTCAAGAAAGATTGGTCAAATCTGCGCCTGATTCTGGCGTCTAATATATATGCATACACGAGGTGAGAAGCAGCTTCAGGCAAACGGTAAGTTGTGAATGTTGATCAAGTGCGAGAAGAAGATATCCTTGTTTGGGGTAACAAGAACTGTGGCGCTGCGGTCGCCCTGGTAGGGGCGATACGTTTCGCCAATGCGGCTCAGCGACGTGTCAGTTCGCACACGCACGGGCACAACCGTCACGGCGGTGGCAGCTCGGAGCACCACATCGGAGAAGTACGCGACGTTGACCAGCTCGATCGGCACCTTGGATGTGGAGCCGAGGGAGGCGTAGTAGTTTTTCAATGACTGGGCAACGACACTGTCCGTCCTAGTCGTGCTCTGCGCCAGGGGCTGGGTGACAACCGTATTGTACGCCTCCGTAGTCCACTCCAGCGCAGAGTCGATAGGGGCCAGCACCACCGGTCGTCCATGGTCTCCGCGCAGCAGATAGTCGGCGGCATCCACGTCCAGAAAAACATTCATTTCAGCATTCTTGTTTGACTCTAGATAGTGCTCGACGTCGCCGAAGGTGTTGAAGGCGCCGCCGGCGACGTAGACCGCAGAGATTTTGCTGCGTACATCGGTGGCAGCTTGCAGAAATGCTGCAGCGTCAGTCGCAGGGCCCAACACTAGAAAATTCGCGGAGTTGGAGCGCAAAAAGTTTGTCAGCGGCTCCGTGTAGTTCAAGGGCTCCTCGCGGTCAATAGTGGGAGGCATCAGCTCGGCGGCGCCGAATAGCTCGTCGGCGTTTTTCTTGTTGGCCGCCTTCAAAACAGCACTCGCCGCACAGGTGGCGTTCGCGCTACTGGAAAGAGAAAAGAGCGTGCAGTTGAACGTCTTGGTTGTCATGGGGGAGGGCAAGCCGTAGTAGACCGGAACAGAGCTGGCGTAGCCCTCCGAGGCGAGCAGATTCAGGAAACGTGCCACATTTTCAGCCGCGGCAGCCTTGTTGGAGTTCCACCCGGTGAGAGTCAGGACAATCATGGAGAGACTCAGGTCGCGTCGCTGCGCCAGGTATCGTAGCGCCTCCAGATTGTACGGCATCACTTCCATAAAGAGCACCACATTCGGAATGCTGCGCTTCTTCTTGCCGGTACCGCCAAAGCCGTAGATAACCACAAACAGGAGGAAAAGCGCGAAGCACGCAAACGAGATGCCTTTGATGATTTTGATCTTCCGAGGCTGCGGAAAATCGCACCAAATCGCGTACCAGTCTTTGATGGTGTCCATTGCTAGTAGTGCTACGGACAACGACACGGGAATCAGAGGGCTGTCGGGGCCGAAAAAGTGCGAGACGTAAATGGGGCGTGTAGTGACGGATTATCTATATACTAACGCACTTTGATATCTGCTAAGACGGCGGAATTTTGAACGTGAAATGGATTGAAACGGTATTGCGAGAAGAGGGTCGGGCAAACACTCGTACATCGATAGGAAAACGCACACGCATTAGAAAGACGCAAATTGAGGAGACGATGCGATAGAGGGAACCAAGATGATCATCGTATTCACTTCCAGCAAAGGCGTCGAAAAACGGGAGGGCGGACACGGTAGTTTGAGAAGAAGCAGATGAAGATGAACGTGACAAGAAAAAAGAAAAAAAAGATGATGATGATGATGAAGAAGAAGGTAGCAAAGCAAAAGGAGGCGGAAAAGAGAATGCATCATTGTCTCTCCACCTCAGCCTCGAACTGGAAATCGCACGGGGAAGCAGAAGAAGAGAGAGGAAGAGGGGGAGAGAGAGAGGGACAGGAGAAGAAGAAGAGCAGGAGAAAAAAAAATAAACGACCTGAAACCATGTGATACGGTTTTCGTAAAGAAAAGAAAAAGAAAACTAATCAAACTCTTCCTCGGTGACGACAGAAAAAGTGCGAATGTGCTGAAGAAGATTTTGGTTAGTGACCAAAATCGCCTTCAGTGAGCGTCCTTGAAGCAGTTCTTTCTCTTGCTCATACGCGCGGGCGATGGCGTTGTGAAACCGCGTATTGTACAGAAGTATCTGCATGCATGCCTGCGCGGTAATATCGCGGTCCTGTGCAGCGTCTCCGATGAGAGAGCTGACCATCTCCCGGACAGTGTTCAGGAACGTCTTCCAGCGAATAGCAAACTGCTCAGCGCAGCGAACGATCTCCGCAGGACTGAAGGCGTCGTCGTCGTTGACAACGTTACAGAAGTCGGGCATGCAGTGCTGGAGCACAGCGTTCACAAATGTCGTCTTGCGCTTCTCGTACATCTCGCGCAGCGACTCAAACTCGGACTCCTGTGTGCCCAGCGTCGCGTCATCGCCCTCGGGGTCCTCACCAAAGATGGGAAACAATTTGGGCTGCTGAAGCATGAAATACATGTTGTTGAGCACAAACCCATCCTTGAGTTTTAGCATGTCAGTCTTGAGCGCGGCGCTGCTGCCACCGTCCGCCGTTATCACCTCCTTCGTGATCTCCTCCAACAGGTGCAACAGCTCTATGCGCATAAAGGCAATGTTCCCACGCAGGGCCGTGAACTGGCTCGACGTGTCGACTGCATCCTCCGTCTTCTCCCTCTCTATGATGGCGAGCGCGCGGGCCATGACATTCCGTTCGGAGTCATCACTCTCGCCACGGGACTCCGCAGCAGTGACAGCGCTTTGTCTCACCCTGGTGTCAACGCGCCCGTTGGCTGCAGTGTCACCACTAGCGTCGTTTGCACTGACCTCGCTACAGTTGCTACTACGGCTGCTTCTACTACTGTTGCTAAAATCGGCGCCATACGAAGCACGGGTATTGATACGCTCGACATTGGCGGCGGTACGGCGTTCAGCACCACCAGCAGCCTCACGAGCTCCCACTGCGGCGGACCTCTGCGCAGCTGCCGCCGCCGTACGCGCGCGTCGCTTGTCGGCGATGAGGGCACCATAGATGATGCTCAGTATAGTCGACGAGAATTCCGTGAAGCATTTAGTGATTGGGTGCACGAAAGACATCTTCTCCTTGAGCGACCCCAGGTGCGAAAAACTGGAGAGAAATGCCTGCGGGGTGGCGCAGCGAAGCGAGACCAGTTGCTGCTCAAACGTTTTCTTGAAGGCTGGCCAAAGCTGCAAGAGAAGCGAGTCGAAAAAACCGTCTAAGCATCCCAGCTTGCGGTTATGGTGCATGAAAGAGCGGTAGTCGAAGCACAGTCTGATCAGAGTGAGAAGACCGTAGCAGTCGTTCTTGGCGTTAGCGTTGACATCGGCGTGTGGGGTCTGGTTCAGTATGCTGCGTACAACGCCGGAGCTCTGTGTGAGCACCACCTCGGACACGTAGTCGACGATAAACTGAATGACCGGCTTGAAGACCTCCACGTAGATGGACATGTCACCGGAAAAGAAAGTGAAGGTGAAGAGGTACTCGTGTGTGACAACGTCGCAGAGCAAGTTCAGCATCGAGCGAAACGTCTCTTCGTATACATGCTTACGGTTGTTTGACCGCTCAACGGTAGGGATCAGCGGCTGTCCAAAGATGCGAGAGAAGATGGCCGCGCGCTCCCCAAGACGGTACGACATGAAAGAGCTGTTGTGTTTAATGCTCGCCAGATGCGGCAGCACGTAAAGCGCGTTTCCTGTGGAAGGCTGGCCGAGTGATGTACCGTTGCCGCCACCACCACCGCTAACGACCGCGCCAAAAAAACCGCTGGCAGCCGCGCCGAGCGCGCTCTCCGTGACGGTACTGAACTCCATCGTGTTGCACTGCACCACATACTCCTGCATCTTGCGCAGGTACAGCTCTGACACGATGACGCAGTACTCCTGGCGAAACTCAGCGTACAGAGCACGCACCACACGATAGGGGAAGAGTGCGTTTTGGCTATAAATGTGCCGGAGCAAGGGTCCGGCCGAGCGAAGGAAGTGCACGTAGAATGAGAACGCCTTTAGTGAGTGTTCTTGCTGAATGCAAAAGTTAGTGTTGTTCACTGTCAGCAGCAAAATCTTCTGAGAGAGAAAGGCTTTTATTTTGATGCAGGCAAAGAGCGTCAGTCCATCAATCACGGTAGCGATCTGCGCGTACGCCTGGCTCTCGCCAAGGCTCAGTTGAATGTCACGTACGAGTTGCTCATCCTCCGCGAAATCGACGCTCATCCACACACTACGGCGGTAATTGAGAAAGTTCAGCAGCTGCTGTGCGCACATTCGAAATTGTGTACCCAGCTGCTCCGGGTTCGACTGTGTGATGACTTGCACCACCTCAGGCGGCACCACAAACTGCGACACAGTGTCCCACAGGATCTTCTCGGCAGATCGGGTGTTACGCAGCTCAACGGCGGAGCTCGCAAGCGTGCTTCGCACCTCCTCAATATCAGCCTTGATGGACGATAGACGAGCAATAAACGTCTGCAGCACGTCCTCGGTCTCGTCGAGGATCTTGGCAGAGGTGTTTTGCACCTCCAGCAAGCCGCTGATGCTGTCCCCGCGCTGGAAGAGGAACTCCTTCACGAAAGCATCGCACACGCGCTGCAGCGTCTGTCGTGAGATGTTATCATCGGCGGGGTTCTCGATATTTTTTTCAATGAATGCGTCGTTGAGCTGGATCGACTCAAGATCAGCCAAATCGTACACATTCGTTTCCTCGTTCATTTATCTTGACGCGGCGGCTGCCGTCTCGGAGTCGGTTCCGTCAGTATCTGTGGCAGCTTTCCTTTCTTTTTTTCTTTTTCTTTTTACTTCAGTGATTGCGACTTTCCTATTCCTGTGTATTGGTCAGCGCATAAACGATGGTGAGTATTACATTAGTAAACATATGAGGCAATAAAGAGACGTGCTCAAGACAGAAAAAAAAAAGCGTAATGACAAAAACACAAAGTGGCGGTACACGAGCAGCATGAGACGGAATCAAAGCGAAGGAAGAGCTTCAATGATAAGAGAAGGGCAAAAAAAGAAATAATAAATCAATGAATAAAGACTGTGAAGAATACTATTAAAAAGTACAAGATGTGAGCAACAAAACACCGGTTGCAAGGAATCTCACGCGTGCGACGACGACAACAGGAAAAGAAAAAAAACACTGAAGGAGACTGAATGTGTGTGCCTGTGTGTGCCTGTGTGTGCCTGTGTGTGTAAAAGTGGCAGCTTACGCGTAGAGGACTGTGTCACAACGGACGATGCTGCAATGATAAGCAAAGCAGACGGAGCGTCACTTTTCCGCCCAGAGAGTGATCTTCTTCATCATCACAGAGTCGGTCTCGGACGGGGACCGAGGCGTGGTGGAAGTTCCGATGTTCCGAGTGATGGTTGCGGCGACATCGTCCCAAAGAGCCTCCTCGGCGGCCGCGGGGCTGGCACCAGAGGACTTGTGGAGTACTCTAGTAAAGCGTCGCAGGTTTGTGTTTGCAGTGGCGGTGGTTTCGCCTCCTGGCACTTCGACGAGTGATAGCGTCAGGTGGTGAACACAAAGCCCTGCTGTGTTCTTCTCGCTGCGCTGTAAGAGCAAGGCCAGCGAGAAAGAACCCACAGTGCAGCTTGCGGAGGTGTTGTCAATCAGTGGGAACCCAAGATAGCGATCAACAAAATAAAGACAAAACGCCTTGTTATCGGAGAAGGGGACGTCGCCGTTTCTGGTGGTTTCGCTGGCCTCTGCACTTGTCAATGCATCCTTGGCGACGTCGGCTAAACTGGTGGAAGTGGGCGATGAGGCGTGGGCGATGAGACGCTGTGCCGCAGACGCCACACAGCCCAAGATCTGCAGGGGTGGCCACACACTGTGGGAGGGGGCCCACGGCTCGCTGAACACCGTCACGGACTGGCTGGGAGGTGTTTTCCGTTTGACTCGTGAAGAGACGCTTCGCGGTCCCGTAACGGCACTGTACCGGGCCGATAGGCCCATCGTGTGCGAAACAGATAGTTGTATGGTGCCACGCCCCGCCGCCGCGCTGCCTACTGTTGGTTTGCTCGTATCACTACTGGGACCTGTCACGGTACCACCAGACAACACCGCATCCAGCTCGCGGGAACACACCTGAACAAGGGCATCCAAGAGGGAATGGCGACAAGGAGCAGGCGGCGTCGCCGACGGCACTGGTCTCGAAGAAGCTGACAAGGCTGATTTTGATGGACCAGCGGCAGTGGCCCTACGCGGCTTCGTCGCTCTTGGAAGTCGACTCGTGACGGACGGGACGCCAGCGGAGGCCCCCGATGTGTTCTCCTCACCTGGTAAGTTGTACATGCCATCCTCGTGATGTTCGGTAGGCAACAGGAACACGGGAGGCCGTCGTGAAGCACGACTGCCAAGACGGTGATCTTGTGTCGAAGACGGCAGCGCATCACCTTTTCCAGAAGCAGAAAAAGAGCGAGGAGACGCCGCGGGAGAGGATGGCTTGGGAATCCCTAGCAGCAAGGAGTTTTCTGTGTCCTGCGTATGCCTCGTTTTAGGCTCAGGCAGCGCCGCCTGACATACCGGTAGCAACCATGTGGTCAGAGAGACTAGCGCGAGGCGCACAGCCGCTCGCTTGCTCGTTGCGCGCGCCACGATACGAAAGTCTGAAGGCGGCTGGTGCACTTCAGTCGGCTTGACGCGCACGGTATCGACAAAAACGCTGCGTGGAAGAGTGAGGAGGCACTCCCACCGAGTGTCAGCATCCTGACGAATTTTAGTGAGCCCTTCGAGGTATGGGGCGACACCGACATGTCGCTTAATGCGGATGTCCAGGTCACGAAAACGCTGCGCATGTGCATCGGCCAGCCCTTCCTTTGCGGATTCGAGAGGAGTGCCCAGCAGTTCGTAATACGCTGGAAACACGCGCATGGGAACCGCGTTCCACGGGCACGGGGTGGACAGCAGCACCGTCGGCGCGTCCTGGCCGTCGGCACCATCGGACAGATGCCCATCCTCCGTCGTCTTCTGAAGCACTATCTCCAATTTCTCCTCCGACGCGTCGTACACGGTGACGATCACGTGATTTGACGAGACGGTGATAGCTTCCTTCTCTTTCGCACGGAGGCTGTTTGGTGAGGTGGTGACGGAGTGCAAAAGGCGGCGCTTCAGGCCAGACAGCTTGTGGCTTGTCTGATCCAGGGACGACACGTCTGCACTGCCGACGCTGGTGGAGACACGCGTTGACGCAAAGCCGTTGAACAGCGACTGCAGTGAGGTGTTGTGATCGGTCTCCGATCCACTGAGTGCGGCATACTCGTTCACCCGCGCTCGCAGCAAGGCCAACATGGCGAGCAGGCACTCTTGGCGGTTGCCCCCAGACACCGTCTCGAGAAGCACCTCGTGGTGACTCCCGAGCGTCCGTTTTACCAAAAGGCACGCCGGGCCGCCGTCTGCTCCTTCGTCGACTTGAAACGTGCACTGCAAAGAAACACTTGTGGAGTAGTAAGATTGTAGTCGCTCTAACAGTTTCTGTACTTTCCAAACAGCTTCCACGACGCGTCTCGCCGGTTCCGGTAGTGTCATCAAATATTGTTCCGCAATCCAGTTGCGCGACACCTCCGCCACGCGGCCGCCCGGATGTACGCCGGACCACAAGCACACGCGCAGTGTGTCGTTTATCTGCAACTCCAGTCTGGAAGGTCCAGTACGCGACGCAACGTACACCTCATGTCCCTTGAAGAGGAGCGAGACCAAAGTCTTGGCCGACAAAATGTTGGTGGCGTCCAGTGTGACCGGGATGAGAAACGCGCCAACGACTTGATCAAACTCGAGGGCATGTCCAAAGGTCTTGATCTGCTGCAATTGATTAAAAAACGTAGACAGAAAGAGATTACCGCTAGATGTTGTTTCGGTGGAAACTTTGACCGTTTTCTGCCCTTCAGGGTTTTCGGTACCCTCAGCAACTGCAGCAGAGCTGGATGATGAAGTTTGAAAGGCGAAGTGCCACGTCACAGCGTCATCCACAGCCACGGCTGATGCGTCTTTTTGGTTTTTGGCTCCGTCTCCGTCGGAGGGCTGCTCCCGTCTTTGGCAAGTGATACGGTAGCTGAAGTGTTCTCCGTGAAGTCGTCGAAGAGCCTGTAGCGTGGTGCGCGTAACTGCCCAGATGTCGAAGAAGCACGGAGGATGCGCTGTGATGGCGTCAAAAGACGTGCCAGGTGGGCACCGCCAGAGGCGGCTGACCGCTTGCAGAACCTTGTGCCGCATAGACCGCATGCCCAGAGCGGTGACACACGACACTGAAACAAACTGAGAGTTGCCAAGGGGGATGGGGAAGAGTATCTTGGATGCGTAGGGAGGAGGTTTTTTTATGCGAGGGCCTTCCGTCATGGCTGCCACCACTCGATTAAACAGCGTGTGCTCCGTGGAGGACAGGCTCAGCGGCACTGATATCCAGCAATTGGCCTCCGCCGCAGAGTGGAGGAGAGAGGTGCAGAAATCCAACGTGGCGCACTGGGTAAACTGGAGTTTGGCCTCTGCGTCCGCACTGTAGTAGACCAGCCGCTGCTCACGAACGTGGTACTCGCAGCGGCGAATACCACACCGCCGCAGGTACGCCGCGATGTTAGGGACGAGAACGTCCACCGTAGCATCAGCAATCTGCTCCGTCCTCGTCGCTTTTGTATCGGGTGCGACGGTGTCAGAAGAATTACCTCGAGTGCTATCAGTGAACGACGTTAACGAACCGATCGTGCGGCGGGGGGAGCTGGTGGCGAGGGAGCTGCTAGTCAGCATTTCTGCTACAGCAAGAGTGTCGTCAAAGCACTCCCCGCAGCACTCAATGCGTCCTGCCGTGTCGCTGACAGCTAGGGCACTGGGAAAACGAAGAGTATTGGCGATGCTTACGATCGGTAAGTGCCGAACGCCTAGTTCCCTGGTGACGAAAGACGCGATGGTCTCTAAATTGTCGGTTTCTGCGAGGAGAGGAGCAGCAAACATGGGATAATTGTAGCGAAGCTGGTCCCTCTCTTTCAGGCCGCAACGTTCAGCCTCCCACTGCGCCAGCCGCTGACGACCAAGCCACCAGCAGTTTTCCCAATGGACGGCGGTGTGCTCGTCTGCATCCGTGCATAGAAGTGCCGGAATCACACTGTGTACTGCGCTGAGGGCACGCCACAGTACCGGAGCTGAAACGGCGTGAGGGGATTCGTTCGTCTCAAGAGCATCATCTTCCACGTAGCCGTGTAACTGTGCCTCGGTCACCACTGGTGAATCGTGATAGCAGGAGAACAGGAACCCATTGTGGTTGAGTACTGGGGTCAACGGCGCACACATCGTCTCGCAGTTGCCGACAGCATCCGTAACGGTGGCGGTGACAAACATGTCCGTCCCCGACTTCTCGTGGTTCCCACCACTGATCTTCAGATTGTGCCGACTTCGCTGCGGGCCAAAGAGGTGCCGGTGCGCAAGTGACGACTCAGACTGGCTCAGCAGAAGGGGAAGCTCGGCGGCACCAATCTTCGTCACACGACGTTGGCACTCCTGCACATACTCGAGCGTCTGCGCAAGAGCATCACGGAGAAGCAGCGTGAAATCACTGACGTAGCCGTCGGTGTGAATGCTTTTCGATACGATTTCGTCTGGTTGCCAAGTGTCGTGGACGTGCACTTCAAGTGACCACACGGCATCGGTGATTTCCATCGCTGTGTAGGCAGTGGGCTGCGACGGCTCGTGGTCATCCGTTTGTGTGGCGCGGGCAGGCGCTTTCAGTTCCACGCGAAGGCGTAGGTCCAGCTCGTTGCAGAGCTTTTCCAGCGGTGTCGCCAGGGTAAGCTCCTCTCTGAGCAGCTGCGGGATGGTTTTGGTGTAGTTCACACCAGGAGATCGGCGAATCATTTTCGCACGCTGAGCAGTGACGGCAAGCACGCGCTCTCGAACACATGCTGGGTCGTCACGGGAGAGGAGAGAAAGAAAGACAAATTCAATGGAAGGTCCAAGGCGGCAAGTAAAGGAGCCCTCCACCAACGGCCGCTTTACCGTTTCGACCGAAACTTCAACGTTCAGTCCGTGAAAGAGTGAGTAACATCTCTGCTCCAGTTCACCGCTGCTGCGGGGAGGGGCGCCGACAGCCAAAGCGGAGGAGGATCCAGCACGAGATGCAGACCCGGGTGCGTTGGAAGTAGACGTGCTACTACAATTGCGCAAGCTCCCTGCGCGGCACCCGCATGAGCGAGCAGCGGTGATCACCGGAGACACAGAGGCCAATCTCCTGATAATCATATCTGAGAGTAAGCAAAGAGGAGAAGAAAGAATTTGAAAAAAAAAAACGATGAGAAAACGTCAAGAGAGGAGAGAACGTAGGCTGTCTTCGTTTGCTAAAAGTAATATAGACGCAGCAAGGTTTTGGATTCTCAATGCTCCCGTTTAAAAGGAAAATGTTTTCTGTAAAATTCAGCTGAAACGGGAAAAGGGATATATATATGTGTGTGGGGGGGATTACGGTTGGGAATAGTGGAAACAGAGTACCAGAGTTCCAGAGAACCAGATTTCTTCTCGTAAGAGTGTTGTGATTTTAGCAGAATCAATGAATCGTCAGCCAAATAGGAGCACCCAAGTAGCACGAATACACGAGATTTAACGTGCCGCGTCTTCACGAACGTCCGTAACAACGTGAAAATCACAGACTATTTTATCATTATTGATTCATTCTGTCTTTTTTTTTAACCTTTTTGGTAGTGCAAGAAAGGTGTGTAACCAGAAAAATGAGAAATTGTTTACATCCAATAGAAGCAGTGAAGAGTAGTGAGAAAGTGAGAGCGGGTGGGCGGACGTAAAAACCTTTGGTGCGCGTGTGTGTGTGTTCTCGAGTACCCACGTCCGCGATGTTCTGCACGAGAGGTGACACGCGAGAGGCAGCGGCGGTATACGGTGTGCTGGACCCGCAGAATCAATACGAGTTGGCAGAGTCTGAGCTCTCCTCCGGTACCTCCTCGCCGGGGTTACCGAATTTCACGTAGGAGAGCGAGAAGAAGGCATTCGGTTCCAGTTTCGACAGCGCCTCAGTGGTGTCTTCCTTCGCAGCAATGTGAAAATCTTGCGTCGCCCGGTCAAACTGGCCCAGAGCCTTGTACGCCAGCGAGCGCAACACGCGTGCGTTGAAGTTTTTCGGGCTGCGGCCCAGAATCACGGAGAAATCCTCAACAGCACCGCTGTAGTTGCCCAGCATCTGACGAGCCTTGCCACGCTCCATGTAGTACTCCAGTGGTGGGGCCGGCAGCTGCGTGCACAGTGCAATGGCGCGGTCAAAGTCCTTCTCCGCCTCCTCGGTTAGCTCCAAGTACGCGTCGACCACGCCGCGTGCATACCAGAAGGTGTGGCTGGTTTTGAGCGCCGGAAGCTGCTGCGCGGCGGTGTCCAGGTCGTGCAAGGCCTCGGTGCAGTTGCCCAGTGCGTGACGCGCTCGCGCCCGGAGGTACAGAGCCTTGGCGGAGGCGGACCCGCCGGCAGACCGCATAACGCGCTCGGCGTCGCTCACCGCATCTTGGAAAGCGACCAAGCGCAAAGAAGATCTCGGCACGATTCACACAGTACACAACATTGTCAGGCTCCTGCGACACCGCTTGATTGGCCCACTCCAAGGCTTCTGAGGGGCGAGCCAGCAGTTTTAGTGCCACGGCGCGGCAGTGCAGGGCGCGCGGCTCGGCAAAGCCCAGCTGATCAATGGCACGCTCCACGCTGGCGAGAGCACCGAGAGGGTTGCCGCTGCACACCTGCGCTGCCGCAACACGGAACGTGTAGAGTCCGTTGTCCGGTTCAAGCCGCTGGCTCACCTCAAAATAACGGAGCGCATTCTCGTGGTAGTTCATGTCGGTGTAGACGAGGCCGACTCTCTCCGACAACGCTGCGTTGGGCGTCTGCCGCTGTTCCAGAGCGTGGTGATACATGACGAGAGCATCGCTCAGGTTTCCCTCCTCGTGCGCGATCATGCCGAGCTCCACGTAGCACTGCGAGAAGGACGGGTCTTGGTTGAGAACGGACTTGAACGCCTGCTTCGCCTCGGCGTTGTGGCCAGACTTTTTGTGGAGAAGCCCAATGCTGTAGTAGTATTTGGGCTGTGGGTCTAGGCGAATTGCCTCGTTGAAGTCGAGTTGCGCCTGTGGTAGCATGTTGAGCTGTAGTTGGACACAACCTCGAAAAAAAAGAAGCTCGGCGTTGTCGCTAACGTACAGGATCGCCTCGCTGAGCTGTCGCAGCGCGTCGCTGGCGTCGCCGACCTGGAAGGAGCTGATGCCAAGGTGAAGGTGGTACTCGTGTTTTTGTACATTCTGCTCAATAGCGCGCAGGAAGCTGTCTGCCGCCGCTCGATAGCTGCGGTTACGGTACAGCGCCAGACCCAGCAGGTTGCTCAACCCCGGAGTCTCCATCAGCTCCTTGGCCTTGTTAAAGGTGCGAATGGCATGCCCCACCTCACCACTGTTGAGACGGCACACCCCAAGACACACCAGGTTGCGGAACTTGATCGTCTCCGACATTTTACTTGTTACCTGCGGATTGAGTGCGTTCTGGAAGTAGAGTCCGGCGAACATGCTGTTGCCGCGACGTAGGTTCGCGTAGCCTGCCTCGTAGAGCCACGTGCCATTGTCGGGTTCCAGCTCCATCGCGCGCTCAAAGTCAGCCAAGCCTTGCTGTTCACGCCCCGATTTGAACAGCATCGTGGCACGTGCGCCGTACAGTCCGGCCAGACGACGAAGATCCGGGGCGACGCTGGAGCTGTACTCCAACTGGATCAATACAGACATATCGATGCTGGCGGCATAGTAATCGCCCAAGCGCGAAAGTAACGTTGCGCGCTGCTGCAGCGCCACGGCATGCGTAGCGTTCGACGCCAAGCACTGATTGAGCAGCTGCAAAGCCTCCTTGGACTGATCGCTGCCGTCCGGTTTCAGCGCGCGGTACGCATCGAATGCCTCCCTGCCAGCCTTAGCACGCTCCTCCTCGCTCTTGTTCATGTGCACAGACTTTGCTGGCGTGTGGGTGTGTAAGTGAGGATTCAGCTAACAGCGATCTTACCGGCGTTCTATCGACTTTGCGGAGAGCGCAAGGGAGGGAGGGTGTCAACAGTTTTCCGGGTGGAAAGTGGTTAGGTGAGAGTTTGCAGTTTCTAGTGCCAAGCGACGGGCAGCAAGTGGGCGGAAGGAAAGAAAAGAGAGGGGCTTATTGTCCATGTAATATCATTGTATTGCTGCATCGTTCACTTGAGATACACAGTAGGACAAGAAAAGGCTACAATCACGGCAGAACTCTCAGTACAGAAAGAGTGGGGGGGGGCTACGGCACATCAATGTCAAGCAGAGGAAACAAATCAGCACAGTAAGCAAATTGGAAGCAATACGAATTATGCTGTCATGTGCAGAGAAGAAAGAAAATCGATGGGAGAAGGGGGGAAAGGACGATTAAAATATGCTTGTGTGTGTGTTTGTGTGTGTGTGTGAAGAAAACAAAGAAAGGGATGGGTGTGTGCGGAACCCTTCGCGCTGGGGGAATGCGCCCCTCTTAATCGTGGTCGCGGGGATCGCCCCTGTGATGTTGATGGTGGTGGTGTGCGCTGCGGAGGTCAGCGCGACGCACGCCAAGAATGGTCTTGTCGGGGACGTTGCTTGGCGTGAAACGGTCCATCGACTGGGCTGCACGCAGAAACTCTTGTTTGACCAACTGAAACTTGGCCGGGTGCAAGTGCCGGCCAAGATTAAGACCCCCAGTTCCGACGTCCTCGTAAGGATCCTCGATACCAACGTGATAGCTGAAGGTGCCCTTCTTTCGTTGGGGATAGTTCCAATCGACGTCTGAGCGGAGGCTTACGCGATTCCTGCTCAGGCTTACAATGTTCTTGTCAAAATCAAAGTGGTGAGCGTAGTACGTAAAAAAGCCATGAAGCAGTTGCGCCAGACGAGCGGGGTCGCACGACTCGAGGGGTGAGAAGTCGGGGTACCTGGGGAGATGGGCAGGGTGCGGCAGAGACCACGGATCAACCCACTCCGCCTGACGCGACGCGAGCAAATAATGCACAAACAGAATGCTGACTGCGTACGAGGTGAGCATCGCGGCAGTGCCCATGCCGATGCCGGTCGCCTTTCCCCACGCCTTGGCCGCCATGGCGGCGTGGCGCGCCTCCGGAACGCTGTTGTGAAGGTAGTGCCGCAGAAGGTAGCTGTTCTTGACACCGTAACCGACGAAACTGAGGTCCCACTTGTACATGTACATCTCGGGCACGTAGCGCTGATCTAGCACGTCGCGCGTGTAGTTCTCTCGCATGCCGCGAGTCATGATGCGCCCATCAGGGAAAAACCCGACGGCCTCGATCGCCTGTTCGCGCGTCGTGCACTGGATCGCAAGACGGCACCCGTACGTGGTGCGCTCAACCCAGATGCCCTCGATGAATTCTCGTCCGAACTTTTCCGCGATGTACTCCATATCCGCTTCGTCGACGAATTTGTTGCGTATGTCGAGCAGCGCCGTGCGAGACTTGCGGTCCTCTTCCTCGCTCAGTGGAGTGTAGCGGGAACGGGCAACTTTCTCGTCATTGGCGCTTCGCAGCTTCACCACAGGGGTGCGCGCCTCCGTCAGGCCCAGCAGGTGCTGGCGAAGATAGTGCGGCATGTAGCGCTTCATCACTGTCCACAGCTTTTCAGTGCGTTTGGCTTGCACCTCATGATTCGGGTATGGGTCATCGAACATACACGCCAGGTCGAGGTCACTGCCCCACTCCATCTGTCCAAACGTCACCATAGAACCGCAACAGTAGATTTTGGCGTCAGGAGTCCACTTGTCCGCCAGCATCTGCAGTTGCTGCTGGGCGAGAATGGCCGTGCGAAACATATGCTCAGGTCCAACGCGCTTATTATTCTCTTCCAATATAGCCTTACCCCATTGTTCGTACTGTGAATCCGAAGCCAGCGAGGGTATCTCAACCAGCGGTTCACAAGAAGTGGCAGAGATAGTTACGTCCGCTGCCGTCACCGCGGCTGCTGCGCCATTTACAAGTAACCTTGTTGTGCGCCGTAGCATCGCTACGGAGTGTCTTCAGGATGTGGAGTGGGAGGTGGAGGGGGGGGGGTGCTATTAGAAAACTAGCGAGTGTTCGAAAAGGTAAATGTTTCAGAGCGGTCGAGGGCGACGAGGGTGGTAAGGAATGCTCTACTTGAGAGTAGCAGAACACAACTGAAACACACACCATGAGAAAAATAAAAATAAAAAAAGACAATCAAGAAGATACGTTTCCACATTCCACTACGTGTGTATTGTGGTGTTGTTGTGTTTTTTGTTTTTGTTTTTGTTTGTTTTTTCTTTTTTGTGTGTGTGTGTGTTGTTGTTGTTTTTTTTTTTCTTACGTTGACCCGTCACAGGAAAGGAAGGAAAAACAACAACAACAACAACAACATTTGGGAGAAAAATGAAGCAGAATGACAAGCAAGTGATGAACAGGAGAGGGGGGGGGGGGAAGGGAAGGAAACCTCCAAACATTTTACGGATATAAACGTGACTTGCGCTTTCGCGCTTTCCAGGGCGGGATAGGATCTTCTCGTTCCCACAAGCCTCTTCGGGCCTCCTTCGCGGATTCCTGCAACCTTATAAGAGGAGACGATGCAGGCAGTCCTTTTCGCGCCCACGCCAGACCGCTAGCCACCAGGTGCTCGTTCAGATAAAGAAATTGGGTATCGTTTTGGTGACGCCCTACATGAATAGCAACGCCCGCGAAGAAGTATCCACTCACACTTTTGCTCTTCAGCGAGCAGATGAGGCGAGTAGGTTCCTCGCGGCCGACGCCGAGCAACGTCGACAAGTGTTCAGCAGAGCGCGTGCCGTGTGGTTGCTCCAGCGAAGGGGCCGCGACGCCATCGATATGGATGAGAGCGAGCTGGTTAGTGCCATCGATGACTGCCGTAAATAGGTCTCCCTGAAAAACCTGCACGGCGCGTGCATACACCACACTGCCGACCAGACTGTCCGGTGAGTGTTGCCGCTCCTGTATGATTTGCGCTATCAAAACAGCCAGCACCAAGACAAAGACAGCGCAGATGTAGCGCAACCTTGGTGGTTGTACCCCACGCAGTTGGGTGAGCAAGTCCATACTGTGAGTTTGTTTTTTCTTCTGAAAGGCGGGAATGTTTTTTCTTCGCCCGATGATTTGGAAGAGGACTGCCAAATATATGTATAGAAGTAGGGCGATATACGGTAAGGAAATCGCAGTACAAAGAGGGGGACACAGAAACAGAGAAAAAGAGAGAGAGAGAGAGAGAGAGAGAGAGAGAGAGAGAGAGAGGCGAAACGGTATACGTAGAAGGTGTAGAGAGTACAAAGGAAAAGAACACGGGTCTGGGTGATCCAAATTCATTTTAGTAGCGTAAGGATGGCAAATACCGATATTTTCTTGTTTTGAATGCAGATAGTAGCCGTCAGCGCACATGTGAAACTTTGAGACACAGAAGAAAGTGGAAAGCACAAGTTCTCCTCCCCAGTGCAAGAGTTGGAAGAATGGAGGTCGTCACGAGGGAAACATCATAGGCCGTCGCACAGGTCGGGAAAGTCACATTCCCGCTTGAGGTGTTGCTCCGCGCGGCCGGAGCGCCAGGTGAGACTCAGCCTATCCCCTCGGTACTGTACTGGTGTAAACTCGTCAATTAAATCGGTCCCGCACTCCGCAATGGCATGCGTCCAGCCGTACCGTGCCTGTCCGCGCATGATGAGGAGGGAGTTGGGGGGAACGAACAGCAGTACCGGTTTCGGTATACTAGTTGTACTGGTTTCACTTCCCCTCCGCGCGAAGGGACGCGCGAACTCCATCACCGTGTACGACCCAAGGGAGATGACAACGATGTATTCTCCCAGCCCGCTATGGGCGTCCACGTGCGCAGCGATGCCGCAGCGACCCTCACTGCAGCGGTAGTCGTTCACTGTCAGTTGGTCAAGAGTTACGCTGGTGGCAACAACAGTAGAGTTCTTGTCGAGAGCCTGAAGTGTCGCCTCAAGCCGTTGACGCATGGGTTCGTAAAAGGTAGGGTTGGATGAAGGCACACCCTCCCCGACAGGGCCTAGCCGATTCGTGTCGTACAGGAAACGACGATTGAAGTGCATCACGCGCCGACGTGAGAGGAACTCCCGCGAGAAAATACCGGAAGAGGCACCTGTGGTGAGCTCTGCACGGATGCAGGCGGCTTCGGCAGGTTCAACAAAGTCCGTGGTGAGCGTGAGCCCTGGTGGGAGTACGCTGGGATCATAG
This sequence comes from Kentomonas sorsogonicus, assembly GCA_030347455.1. Classification (NCBI taxonomy): domain Eukaryota; phylum Euglenozoa; class Kinetoplastea; order Trypanosomatida; family Trypanosomatidae; genus Kentomonas; species Kentomonas sorsogonicus. The sequence continues at coordinate 125,288 of JAQOSZ010000302.1, forward strand.
TTTCCGTCGAATCCCACTACTCGACTTTGAAACAAGGAGCCGCATGTGGCGAGCGTCTGGTCTGGATCGACAGGCAAAATGAAAAGATATCCGCAACCAGTGGTTGGTGCGAGCCCGCGATCACGGTCGCGCTTTCGGTTGTCCACAGCGACTGCGAACACGCGCGCAGACTCGCCACCCCTCACGGCAACATCGCCGATGTCCAGCAGCGCAGGGACCACGTGGGGCGTTGCCAGCACGAGTACAAACGGGAGACTACTATGAAAGTGGCACACATGTTGGTCTGCCGACACTTCCGCACCGATAACGCCCGCCTTCGTGAGCTCCCTACGAACGTAGAACGGTGAGCTGCCGCCGAGAAGGCCGCCATTCAGTACAACAAACGCGCTAGCGTCCGCAAGTGCTACCGCCGTGTGATTGCCGGCCTCCTTGTGGAATCTGGCAAGCCACTTGGCCGCTTTGGAGTGTAGACGACAGAGGTCATTCCTATTGTGACCGCCCATGGAAATTCAACTTATTACCATTCAATATGGGCGACCTGATTTTTCCCTCTCTTGGCGTGCCGAGCTCCTTGTGGCAGCTGCGTGGATACAAGGAAATAGCTGCAAGCGGAGAATACAGTGGGAGTGCGATGATAGACGTCACACCTATGGGTGGTGGTATGCCTGACGAAAAACGAGACAATAAGGTGGGGGAGAGGCGAATCAGTATTTGCAAGAGCAAATTTCAGGCATCTTCAGGTGCGTGTATCATTACTATTATTATTATTATTATTGGCGGGGACAACGAACAGTAGCGATAAAAGACATCTATATATTCACATTACCACAGACAATAGGTCGCAGCGCTACACCTTATATGTATGCAATGCATGCAACAGGACCTACGGATGGGTGTCAATAAGAATAATAGTTTTTTTTTTTTTTTTTTTGGGAGGGATGTGAAGACAGAGCAGAGAGTGGTCCTAGGAGATGAAGCAGTTAGGCGCAATGCGCCAAATTTACTTCGATGTACGCTCCTGACAGATTGGGCATATACAAATCTCGCAAGTGGGGCAGCACCAAGTCCTCTTTCCGGTTGCGAAATTCTCATGATTGTGAATACTGCGCTTGCAGTAATGGCACATCACTTCTCCCTGGTTCATGACTTGTGAGATGCGGCGAGCAATCTCATACATAGACGCCGGATGAATCCCTTGCCGTTTGCAGATCGGGCACAGCATCGGACGACGGTTTCCAGTAAGAGAGCCCTTGTAGTAGTTGCGCATTGGCGCTTCTACCTTGGGCATAAAGCGCTTCGTAGGGTCAGACATAGTGGGTGACTGCACACCGGAAAGCGAGGAAAAAAGAGAGACCGTTTGTCTGTGTGTGTGTAGTGTGTATGTGATCTATACAGAAAGAGAGCCTTGTTGTTGTTGTTGCTGATAATGTTACTACTATCTACCGGGCTTGATTCGTTTTCTTTCGATGTAGCTGTTAGCAGGTAATAATAATAGCTGTGAGTGCAGAAGGCGCTGTTGTTGTTGTTGTTGTTGTTGTTTACCCGTTCTTTCGGGGGAGCAAACCGAAAGAAGTCTCTCGGTAATCCGTGAAGAGATGACAAACAGGAAAGAATCCATAGCAAAAAGCGTTAAAAACACTATTATATACATGCGTTTAATTGTGGATGAATCGAGTTTAGGATATCTGCGCACACATGCCAAATGTATTTAAAAATCAAAGGCAGTCAAGTAGAAGTTTTATGAGATGAGGTGGGGGGACGGGAAAAGATGAACAATCTACCTACGCAAGCAGTAGGCAAAAGGCGTTTTGCGGAGTTGTGTAAGCAGCAGTGATAAAAAGACGGTTTGGGTACTTTCAGCTACTCATCGCCGACGCGTGCTCGCTTAGAGGAGTGTCCGAGCTCCTCGTCGTCACCATCCGTGAGTTCGTTGTCCAACTCTTTTCCACTGTCCCTCCACGTCTTTGCCGAGCGCTTACCCCAGCGTTGGAGAAAGTACTCCCGACGCAGGCGCAGTTCTCCTTCGCGGTCTTCGGCAACATAGATCCAACCGTCCTCCCCACCGTCCGAGACAGGTGGGGCGTTCACAGAAGAGTCCGCGGCAGCAGAAGTCGTGGGGACAGCATCCGTCTCCATGGCACTGGGTGCGACCGCGTCGGATACATCTGTCGTCTGCTGCTGCTGCTGCTGCTGAATCAGTCGCGTCTGCTGCTTCTCGCGTTTGTTTTTTGCCTCCAGCATCGGCTTCGAGTCAGGTGGCAGCGGTTTGTGTGTGATGCTCCAGTTATGCACGCGCAGCAACCGCAGAAAGAGCGTCATCTCGCCGCAAGCGGGGAGTTTAGTCTTTCCCTCCACCAGGGGAACGTAATCTTTTAGGCCTGCAAGATGAGTGTCCTCCTCCGTCTCCCACTGTGGCCGCGTCACGCGTCGGGCGGCGTCGCGAACCGCTAGCATGTCGTCCAGCGGCGGCAGCACGTTAACGTCCACATCGACGACCTCCGCCGCGATGACGCGCGCGGCAAACTCCTCGCTGGCTTCGTCGACCGCACCCGCCCACTCCTCGCGCACAGGCTTGAAGCGCTCGCTCCGCCGCGACGCCACGATAGCGTCGTACCCGCGGTACATGGAGAGGGCCAGGAAGAGGTACGGCCCTGGCGCGAGCGGCGTGCACGCGAGCATCTCCGCCGAGAGCGCCTCCTCTATGAGGGCGGCGCGGGCACCGCGGCAGACGGCAATCATACTTCCCACAATTTTGCGAATCATGTTTAACAAAAATGAGAGTCCTTCGATCTGGAAAACCACAAAGGGGAGGTACTGAAGAGACTCCGGCAGAGCGCCGGGCGCGGGCCGGCCAAGTGTCTCGGCGGGGATGCGGGAAAGCGTGGAGAGGTTCTCGCGGTAATCGCGGAGAGTCTCGCTACTGCCGATCTGGCTTGTGGGGTACAGATACACGCGTGGGGCGACCTCGCAGCGTCTAATGGTGCGCACAGCCTGATCGCTCTGCGGCGATATGGCCTTGGCGTTGAAGCCCACACCGCCGCGGTTTACGGGGTCGACCGAGAAGTTGTGAAAGCGGTGAGAGCCGACAAAAGAAGTCTGCAGTATATGATTGCATCGGCTCACAGCCTGGTTGAGGACGGCAATCCATGACTGTGATGTGCCAGATGACTCGGCTGGCGAAGAATCGGTCAAGTTGAAGAAGAGCGGTGCAGACGCCGAGATGTCTGAGGGGCACTTCATCGACTGCGCAATGGTCTGTATACAATCAGGGTAGAGCTTAACCATTGTCGCCCAATCGTCGCACGGTGGCAGCAATGCGTAGACGGGAATCATGTAGCGATACACGCGGCGGCTGCAGCAGTTGCGCGGAACAAAGTCCCCCATCAGTGGCAATATTTTCTCAACGCGCACTCCCGGGGGCAAGTGTGCGTTCATGCGGTTCTCCACCTCGGAGAGGCTGGTGAACGCTGCTAGACGGGAATTCTCAACAAACATGGTGACAATGTTACGGACGGCGTGCACCCCCTTATCCGTACGGCAGGCACGCGCCAGGCGGTGCATCGCACTTCCAGGGACACCTTTCACAATTGATTCGAGCAGTCCAACATCTTTCGCCGCCTGCACTACGACGCCCTCCACTGTGTGGTGCGTTGGGCTGTGGCTTTGCACCTGCAGGCCACGAAAGGCTGAACCAGAGTACGAAAGTGTAAAGCCGAGTTGCGTGCACGCCGCCGGGGCCTTCTGCGCTGTGTTGCGGTGTGTAAAAGTATGCCGCCCCATGTGAACTGAGAGGGGGGGGGGGAGCGATGCTGGCTTCAGTTATCAAACAACGAAGAATCAGTAAGAGAAATTGATAGGTAGAGGAGCAACATTTCATTCTACTGATGGCAGTTGCCAGAGCAGAAGATGAGTGAATAACAGCAATTTAACAACAAAAGGGAAGTTCTTCAAATAGTCCACGTGTTAAGGCTGTTTTATTATATATATTGTTGCATTAACAGCACAATCCAGCACAACTATGAGCAGAATAAACGGAGAAAAGCATCATTGACAGAAGAATCAATATTCTGAGGATAGTTGCGTCTTTGTTGCACAATTCGCAACAATAAATATGTAGCAACACTAAAGGGAGACAATGATGTGCTGATTAAACGGAAAAGGATGAAGAAAGAGGGAGTGAGGTAGAGAGAGAGAGAGAGAGAGATGAATGTGAAAGCAAAATTGACCTTGTAGCAAAAAAAAAAAAAAAAACACTTAAATGATTGACGAAGCCATCAACCCCTCAGCAATAAAGAATAGTTGAACGGAAAGGGGATGGGGGAGGGAGGAGGGAGAGAACAACACACACGAGGGGTGCATGAAGGCAATACAGCTACTGCGCCAGGGCAGCAGCACGATCGACCTCGGCGACCACGTTCTCGATCACACCCACTACAGCTGCAACAGTTTCCCCATCCTCGGGAGCCACACCGGATGCGCTGCTATGATCTGCAGGTGGCACAAACGCGCGGCCCTGGTCTTCGGCGATGCAGAGAGAGGGATCGATCGGGATGGAACCGAGGAAAGCCACCTCGTACAGCTCGGCCAGCCTCTTGCCCCCGCCGCGAGAAAAGATGTCGGTGCAGTGCGCGCAGTGGGGGCAGACGAAGCCACTCATGTTCTCGACAATCCCAAGACACCGCAGCGACGCCTTGTGACAGAACGACAATTCCTTCTTCACGTCGTCGGTGGAGACGTCTTGCGGAGTGGTCACGATGACAGCGCCAGTCGCGCGGTAACCCGCAAGGAGCTCGCACAAGGTGAGGTGCTCGTCACTGGTGCCCGGAGGGGTGTCGACGATCAAGTAGTCGAGATCGCCCCAGCAGACGTCGGTGACGAACTGCTTGATCATGGCATCCTTCTTTGGGCCGCGCCACACGACGGCGTCGTTTTCACTGGGCAGCAGAAAGGCAATAGACATCACCTTGAGACTCCCTCCGCCCTGCCCGTCAGCGTCAGGGAGGCCACTGTTTTCTCCGTCGTGTGGTGCGACATCGATGGGAAGCCACCCTTGCTCGCTCCTTATCACGTCGCGGTTTTCGACACCGCATATTTTAGGGACGCTTGGGCCGCAGATGTCCACGTCGAGAATACCAACGCGCTTCTTGTAGTGGTACGCCAGAGCCAACGCGAGTTGACAGGCAACGGTTGACTTACCCACGCCGCCCTTGCCACTCAGGACGACAATAATGTTCCTGACGCCCGCCAGGGACTGCGGCACCGATGACATAGTTGAGGGTCCTGGTAGAGCTTGGCTCGCTTCTGTATTTGGGAAAAGCGGTTTGACTTCACTAGTAAACTGGAGGTATCCCGCAAAAAAAAAAAAAAAGCGTAGAAAACATAAGCCGAGGTGTTAATGGAGATGGCACACATATACACACATACAGATACATCATGTATCCTACATCCTATAAACACTATTCGAAGGCAGGCTAACGACGAATACGGGGAGCATACTCAAAAGACACTAGACAAAAAAAAACTTGGCGAGGTTACCGGTTATAACAGACGCATTTGCACTTGTTTTCGCTCAACAACAACAACAAAAAAAAATAAGAGTAATTAGTATTAAGCAGTTAAAAGGTGTGAAAAGGTATTCATTGTGTAGCGGGGCAGTGCTCTTGTTGGGATAAACCGGCATGTTTACTATCAGTCTCTGAGGAGAGCAAGCATAGAACGCAGAAACTCTTCAAAGGCGATTTACAAGTATCACCGGTGTTGCGCACCGATCAAATCACTTGTTGCCCGTCTCCCCATTGGCCTCTTCCGCCAGCTCTTGCACCTTGTCCCAGATGGTGATGACGGTCGCGACAAGCTCTGTCGGGTTCGAGATGTCAAGTACGTAGTGCACCACTTCTCCATTGCCAGAGGCGGCGGCCTCCTGCCGAACGCGCGCCAAGTCGCGCTCGTTCTTGGCGCGTATGGCGTCCAGCAGCTGGCGGGGACTAGTGTACCCGCAGGCGGCCATACCCAGCGCAACGGCGATGATGAAGCCCCCGACCGCGTACACGGTACCCCACCAAAGCGCTCGGAATGCGAGCGAGACGTGCTGCGCCGTCGGCTGCGGGGCGCCGCCCTCGCCCATCTTGGCGGCGTCCATCTCGTCCAGGGTTCCCTCGACGGGGTCGGTTAGACAGTCAGACTGGTCACTGACAAGGTCCTCCGCTGTGGGGGCTGGTGGCGTCTTAGCTGGCCCGTCGACGTACTGCCGCTCCAGCTCGCGCGCGCTCGGCAGTTGCTGGCGCAGCTGCTCCAGAGTTGGCAGACGAGCGGCTACCTCCTTCGCGGACGGTGCATTAGTCTCGTTCACTTGGTCGGCGGGGAGATCAAACTTGACGGCGGAGGTGAAAAGTTTACGGGACCGTCCCGCCGTATCCGAAGAAGAGACCTCAGCGGCAGCGCTTGATGACGTGCTGGACGGGTTCTTCGGCGACGTCGTCGCGCTTCGGCGAGAAATACACATCACCACCGCAGACGATGTGCCAGCTTTGGTTCCCACGAAACGACAGCAGAGGTTCTGCATATGTGACAAGAAAAGCTGATTGAAATGGTAAACCTTTAGGCTGTGAGAGTGAACGGGGGAGTAATACGATTTGTAACGTTGTGATCTCTGTGAGTCCACCGATGACTATTGTTCAAAAAGAAAATGAAAAGAAAGAAAAAAAGGTGGCGTCGGAAAGAGAGATGTAGAGTGAGAGGAGGAGGACGTAGTAACATGATATGTGTTCAGGACCGAAGCACACATACATATATATGTATTCTCACCTACAAGCAGAAAGCCTGCTCTCCAGAGAGAAGAAGAGACAAACTTGGCACAACCCAGATCTCGAGACGAGGCCAGTGTGGAAGGAATGAGGAGCAACAGAATCAAAAAGAGACAAAATAAGAAGCATGTAAGCGAGTAAAAACTAATAATAATAATAATAATAAGATACGACGAATCCATGGATAAACAAATTGAAAGCAAACGAAAAGCAAATGTAGCACTGGGACGCAAAATGATGAACGAAAGAAAACGGCCAACATGCGGGACGAGTGGAAGCGGGAGAGGAAAACAAAACAAAACAAAAAAAGATATGCGACAGCCACACTCAGTACCAAGGGGCTGGGGAAGGAAACAAAAAGAGGTTGCAAGCAGGGGGTGCAATAGGGACACTAGCCCGAGTTTCCCCTCCACGCCTCAGGTGTCAGAACAATTTCGGCAAAGCGACGCAGTCCATCGGAGTGCCAAAACGCACAGGTATGGAAATTTGAAGTATTGCGGGAAAGGGCAATCAGCGGTGGTTTGTTTACCAGACCTGCGCTCCACGGTGAACGGAGAGGGGAGGAAAAGAAGGCGCTGAGAAGCTGCGCGTTTACCTCGTCGCCTGAGAGTCTCTGCGAACGGAGCCGGCTCTCGCACGCCTCAGTGCACGAGGAGTTGGATTGGGTCGCCGGACAGACGTAGCTGGAGGGATCAGTAGTGTTGACGGAAATGGCAGCGGGGAAGACAGGCGGTACTAGCAGATAGCTGGCGCCGCTAATGTGCCGATAGAATCGAGGGGCCTCCGAGAGGGTCTTGGACAGAAGACGTCGCGTATAGTCTACCGCGTCGCTGTAGGTACGCCGGACCTGATCGACGGTGTCTCCCATCACGTCAGGGTTCGTCCCCAGCGATTGGTACAGAAAAATAAAAACATGTACCTTGGAGTTTAAATAAAGGGAATTTTTTGAATTTGAAGACTGCCTCAATCGCATCGCCTCCTCAAGACCGGCTGCAAGTCCGGGTAAGTACCGGGTAAGCAAGACGTGAGCCGATGGGCTTCGCGGGAGCGCCTGTTTGAGCTCTGTAAGATACGATGCGGCGCGTAGATCTCCCGAGAGCGGAATACGGTCCATTGCCGTTACGCTTCGCCGGTCGTCCCCTACCAGTTCGCCCCAAAGAGTTGAATCCCTCGCCAGCGTTTTCAGGGCCGCGCCGACGGTATCCGTCAGCGACGACCTATTGGTGTCCGGCGCCAAACTTGCACTGTCTTCGTCTGCGGTGACGCTTGGACCAATATCAAGAAAGTAAGCCACAACGTTTCCTGCAGCGTAGCCGTCCATTGCATACGCCTGTCCGACGCCCTCGCAGTTCGGGTCTTTGCAGCGGTATCTCACAGGGCCGACACACCAGCCCGACGTCGAATTTCGACATTTAATGCCGTCGCAGATGAAGCAGAGCAGCGCCATGCCTATCATTAGCAACACAGTGTTGCGCAAAGTCAGCCACGGGACCTCATTCGCAGGCATGTCACATAGAAGGCACACCACGATTACTATTACTATTATTATTTTTTTTGTATCCTGTTTTTCCCTTCAAGTTGGACGCGAAAGCAGGGGAATAAGAGAGGGTGCGGCGAGGTATGGAGGCGGGGGGGGGGGGGCGATAAGTAAGGAAGGAGAATAAGAAAAAAACATTCATAAATAAAGATAAAGTCCCTCACACAGAATCTGTGATTTTACTGCCGACGTTCGAATAAATAGAAGCGGCAATGATCTACGGTATAGGAACTTAATACAACCCTCAGCTCCACGCATATATGACTCCTTATGTTGCTTGTTCCGAGGCCACATACCTGTGAAAGAACACACACACGGGCACACTCACCGCTATGAAGACAGGAAGTAACTACGACAGTTAGCTTTCGCCTCTGGGGACCGCACCGACATACATGGTTAGGCTCTCTTATTCAATACGTTCTTTTTTTAAAAATAAATTCGTTATACTATAGACGTAGTACGAGAAAGATAGTATTCCTAGAATGTTAAAATTACCCAATGCGTCACACAATCAAATCATAGATAAAATCGGTGAGGGGAGGGTTCCTGGTCTTTCTCCCTCTCTCCCTCTCTCTCTCTCTCTCTCTCTCTCTCTCTTTGTTTACTTCCCTCTATTACTCCCTCTACAATATTTTCTTGTTCAGGAATCAGCAGTGTGAGGCGCACACATGACAGACACAACACTGAAAAGAGCATAAAAGAAAGAACAAGGAAGCCTACGTAGGTTTTTAGGAGCCTCCGTACAATTGATGAAATCAAAAAGCAGAGAGATGAGGAAGATTTGCATGTTGAAGCTGCGGTTATTCGTGCGTACTGCCGGTGGCAGGGCCAAAAGGTTTTGTCATGAACAACATGCGAGAGTGAGAGAAGAGAAAAGAAGAAAAGACACCCGTGTGAGCGCGCTCGTGAACGACAAGAGTAGGTATCTGTGTCAAAAAAAAAACGATCTCACGTGCAAAGATGGAGAAGGACATGATATAAATAGATCATGTAGCACTTGAGAGATGGCGCGGTCACACTAGGTTACGCATAGAACCACAGTGTTATGCTTCGGCATTGTGTAGTGCACACCGATTAAGTCATGAAACTTGGCAGTGTAAAAGATGATGTTAATAATAATCATAAATAATAATAATAATGATAAACAGCTAGAAATACGATGAGGAAGCTTGACGATATGGAAAGAATTAGACAACCCGAGAACAGACATGCCAAAGGTAGGGTAAACGAGGACGATGACAGCGGTTCACTGGCACCACACCAGTTGTTCTTCAACCTTTCCGCCCTCGTTAGCATTGGTTCCAAGGTGGAAACCATGCGCAAGGGTAAGGAAAACTAGATGAAGATCAACAATGGCAATAGCAACTTGGAAGTGGCCAGACACTGTCCGGATGATTACCCGCTGCGCTTAAGAGAAGAGCATGAGGAAGGCGAGCATCAGGGCGAACAGGCCGATAGCCTCGGTCAGGGCGAAGCCCAGAATGGCGTAGTTGAAGAGCATCTTGGTGAGGTTCGGCTGACGGGCGCAGGCGACGAGGAGGTTGCCGAAGATGGTGCCGATACCCATGCCGACGCCGGCGAGGGCGATGGCGGCGAGGCCGGTGCCGACGTAGTGCAGGCCCTGCACGGAGATGGCCACAGTCGACGCCTGGCGGGAGGCGACGAGGGCGGTGCTGGCGGAGGCCGCGCGGCGAGCCACGGGCTGGGACAGGACACGGCGCATCATGGTTGCGAGCGAAGAAGGGCTTGAATTGATAGAATAGGCGGCTAACGGCTGTGTGAGGAACGGCTAGAAAACAAGAAGGCAACTTTACTGTGTGTGTGTAGTTCATGTGCATTGTGCAAGGGGGAGAGAAAAATAAAGGGGCGAGGAAAGCCAGGAACAGAGAACAACGGGAGGAAGTGAGTGAGTGAGTGAGTGAAGAGGGAAAATAAGAAAAAAGGCGCAAAAGGAAAGGAAAGGACAAGCTCCACAGAAACAGCAACAGAGGACAGAGGGAAAAAAGCACATGTAGAATCAGAAGCAGAAGAAGGGGAAAACATCGCACTAAAATTGTATCGCAGAGGTGAAGCAGCGGATTGGGGCACTGCTTCCTCCGTATCGTACTACGTTTTGTTTGAACAATTTCAATCAACGAGGAAAAAATGTTATTTAAAAAGAAAATAACAAAGGCATGAGTGACAACCGTTAACATGTATATGCCCACAACTTTATCTTCTTCTTGTAGATGGCGCATTATAAAACCGATGTGTGTCAAGAAGTCATCTGCTGGATAGCATCCGCAGAGGGGAACACACTCTGAAGACGCTGCACGTGAGGACAATTGAGGCTTACTTCCTCGTCACCCAGCAGCTCCAGCAACATCTCGACTGGGGAACGCTCCTCCTCTGCGTCGTCACCCTCAGCGCCAACGGCGTCGCCGAATCCGCTGCCTGCACCACCAGGGAGTGCAGCAGCGCCCTGGATGGCAGACTGGATCATGTCGAACTCCTGTGGGTCCGACACCAGCCCCGGCACGCCCAGGCAGCAACGGAGGAGACGCACGAGGTACGCCGTGGAGAGACGCGAGGTGGCGATGTCCATCAGAAGCACTAGCTGCTCAGTGAATCGCTCACTGTTGGGGGCGGTAGCAACGGCGGCGCCGAGGAAGGCGGCGGCAGCGGCCGCATCAGTCTTTGCAGCGAACTCGCAACTGAAAAGGAGAATGGTTGCCACCAGGATTGGGTTCGGCGCCGATTGCACCTCATCACACGCCGTGAGGGCAGCAACACATGCGCAAGCAAGCGTGCCACGGTGCTGGCCGCTACTGGTCTCTGCGACGGCGGCGCAGAGGGCACCAAAGGCGGCTCCCAGTTCCGGCGTGGGCGCCTCCACCATTCCGGCGATGCTCTGTTGTAGCAGCCTGTCGTTCACCACCAGCTCCGACGGCGCGTCCCCCACCAGCAGCAGCGTGTAGAGGGCCCGCAGTGTAAGGTGCAGCACTGCAAAGTCGCGCTCGGTGTTGGTGACGCACCACTCCGTCGCCGCACGCACCTCGGAAACCACGGCAGGTGCGAGCGTCAGCGCCGACGGCGTGTGGCGCGCCATGGTCAGCATGAGCTCCCACGCGTAGTCCTCGGCCCAGGGCGTCACGGGCAGCCCCGGTGTCGTGCACGGCAACACCACAGTGCGAAACAGCGACCACACAGCCGAGACGTCTTCACAGACCTTTACACCGCTCCCAAGGCACTCAATGAGCATCCCAAGCGTTCCCACATTCACACCGTCGTCGTCGTCGTCAGCGCTGTCGCCGTCCGCCCCGTAGCTGCCTTGCGCGCCGTCGCCGTTGTGGATGACGTTGCCACTGCTGGAACCCCCACCGCCGCACTTGTCAAAGTCGGCCATGTAGCGTTGCGTTGCCGGGAGGAAGATCTCGATGATGGCGGCGCCGTGCGAGCGAAGGGCACCCTTCTCAATGAACACGTGCACGACACCTGCCGCCTTTTGCACCGTCGACGGCAGGTTCAGGTGGGGCAACACGTGCTGGACGGTCGTCAAGATGGTATTTAGGCCAGTGGAGGATAGCTCCCCCAACGTGAAGTTGAGGTCCGAGACAAAGTTCTCGATAGACCGCAGCGCCGTCAACACAATCACAACGTCCCGCTGCTCGCGCAGCATCGCCTCCAGAGCCGAGTGCACCGCCCGGCGATCGTCGACGCTCGTGACAGACTCGCACCACATGCCGATGAGCCACACAACGCGGCGAAGTACAAACGGAGAAACACTGCCGTCCTGCGAGCTGGCACTGCTCTGCAAGATGGGAATGAGTTTACCATGAAGGAAGGCGTGGTAACTGGAGGAATCGCTGGGGTCAGCCATGGTGTAGTAGCCGATGCCGATGGCATGCAGCGCGGCGGTGATCTCCTGCACGCTACCGCTACCGAGTAGCTCGTTCACGCGGGCCCACGCGAGGCCCAGGCACGTCGCGGCGCAGTTGGTGGAGCCGGTTAATGCGAGAAACAACTGCTCCGCGCAGCTCGCCGGCGAGTTGACGTCGTCCACATCCATATCGAGTTGATCGACAAGCTTTTCGGGAGAAGCGCGCCACTCCCGCATCGCCTCCTCGCTGACGTCGTCCGCAAGTAGGGCGATGCAGCACCGCATGAGGCGTGTCATGAGGGGCGAGGCGGCGCAGCAGTTCAGACAGGCTGCCACGAACTCGTCGCCGTCCTCTGCAGTGAAAAGCCCGTTGAAGATGCGCAAGGCCCGGCAGACAGCCTTCACAGACAGCGCGCGCTCCATACCGGAGACATCTGAGCCCTCGCCATGGGGTGCCGTCGCTCCGGCGGCGGCGTCCACCTCTAGCACAGAAATTAGCAGGTGCAGGAGGGACACGTCCCCGGCGGATCCGCAACTCGGCCCGGTGACCACAAAAAAGGACGGTTGTAGCTGATGAAGCTGCGAGGGGAAGTACGTGATGACGCTCTCCTGCAACTTCAGTGAGTACTCGAAGAGACGCATGCGCCTTTCACGAGCGGACGGGTCGGCGCTGTCGGCGCTGCTCAGGCCATTCGCAAGCTGCCAAGACGTGCGCAGCAGAAAAGGGTAGACGTCCGCGACAAAAACTCCGCAACCAAATACACGGTAGCTGCACTTGAACAGAAACAGAAAGAGTCGGTAGTGCACAACAGGATCTAGCGCGTGGACCGCGTTGAAGACAGCAGAAAGGGAAGCTACAAAAGTCTGGCAAACTCCTTCGAAGTCGCTCCCAACGCACTTGGTTTGCATCTCCTTGAGGAGTATGTGAGTGATCAGCAGCGCTTGCGACTCCGTGGCAGCAGCAGAGGGGTCGCCGAAGGCCAGTCGAGACGCCCCCGACTCCAAGCTGCTGCGGAGGGCGTCAGTGACACCTTGCAGCAGAGGGGGCAGCGCGGCACCAGGGAGCGCGCGGTCGTTGGCGCGCTTGCACATGACAGCCAGCACCGTACCCACCTTGCGCGCAAGAAGCTCAGACGGAAACTGCTGCTGCAAAGCAAGCATTGTGTAGAGCTCAATGTAACGCTTCTGGGTCTCTTTTGTCACCGCGTTGAACCATGTGTGCTGCACAAATTCAAGAATGGTGGTGCAGAGAAAAAAACGCAGCGTTGCATCATTGTCAGCAAACAGAAATAAAGTCAAAGGTGTAGGCGAGGAAGGCCTCGGGTACCTGTTCCTGCATCGTGCGCAGCTGTGCCGCGGCCGCCTTGCGCTCCTCATTATTACTGGAGACGCGCAGCACCTCTAGCACAGGACCGAAGTCGGCATTAACGGCAACAGACATGGTGACCCAAGAAGAAGAATAATAAGAAAAAAAGGGGGAATTATTACTTCAAGTGTGTAGGGGTTGAATTGACCGACGAGCGCCTGCTTGATTGACGGTGAGCTTTTGTATTGGCTAAGTCGCCCCTGGCAGACAAAGAAGTTCTAGAGGAGGTTTAAACGAAAAAAGAAAAAAAAAACAAATGTGAGGCCATAAAAAAGAAGAAAGAAAGGGAAATGTGATGTGTGAATGGGGTTTAACAACAGAAATCAAGTATGTGAGACGCAATGATGTGTGTGTGTGTTTGGTCTTCCGCATCTTGAGTAATAAATGATATCAGCGGATCGGGGATAAATATCTTAATATGTACGCGTCTACATGTACAGTTCCCGGGATTGAATCGCTGGAGTCGAAGTCGCAAATACTGAATGAATACAAAAAGAAAAAGATGAAGTAAGTAAATAGTTTGGCTTCAAATAATTGGGGAAGTGTTCAGCAGAATAAAGGAGAGAAAAAAAAAGAGAAGTGGGGGGAGAGAGAGCGTGCTTAAAAAAAGTTCCCAACTGCGTTGTCGATCTGCTGTGTCAGGTGCTGCATCATTTCCGCTGACTGGACATCGAGCGGCACGAATCCTACCAGACCGAACCCCTCCACCACTTCAAGTGCGGCCTTGGCGTAGTGGTACACCGGCCCGCCATCGCGGCGCAGATCGATCGCGCGAGACCTCGTCAAGGCTGTCGCGATCGGCGTCGGTGAGTTTGGGCTCCTGGGTGCTAGTGTGGTAGCGCGCGCGCAGGTGCGCCAGGCGGCGGCGGCGCAGCTCTTGCCTCCACACGCGATCAAAGTCTTCCGACGCGAAGCCACTTGGATTGAGGAAGGGATTGCCCTCATCCATGTCAGTCGCAACGGCGGCATCAGGTCCTGATATGGTGTCCCATTTGGTCATGACGTGGAGATGCGGCAATTCGTGGTCAACCACTGTGGACAGCGCCAGCATGCACGCCGACACGTACGTTGCTATGTCGCGTGTGGCGACGGCGGCGTCGACAAGATGCACGGTGCAGAGGCCGCACAACAGGCGTTTCTGAAGTCGCCGCAGAAGCACCTGCATCGCGCGGGAGTTGACGTAGAACTCTACCTGTCCCGGGCAGTCAAGCAGCAAGTAGGGCGCGCGCACAAGGTGGTCGCCGCGTCCAAGTAACTCCTGTTGCACTTCGCTGATGCGGCGCTCCACAGCGGCCTCAATGAGGTCTAACAGCGGCTCCACGTTGGCTTCGAGCACCTCCGCGCAGAAGAGGTACGACCCGTTGGGGCCGAGATGCTCCTCTTCCATCACCACTGAGTGGTCGATGAGCGTTCGCACGTCCACGTCGCAGGGGTACGGGAAAATGCCCTCGTTGGCGGGGTCCAGATTCACCATGACCGTGGGTCTGTACGGGTCATAGACTTTCAAAAACTGTCGCTTGCCCTCACAGTAGGTTGTCTTGCCACTACCTGGGGGACCACACACCAGCTCACCGAACATGATGAGCAAGCAAAAAAGTAGAGCGCTTCAATCCACGTCGGACAAACCGTAGAGGCGTCTTTTCTTTTTTTTTTTTCTTGCTAGTGCAAGTTAGTGGTACGTTGTTTTGTTTTCCGATCAGTACAAGCGAATACGTGAAGAGGCACTTCACGAAAAGAGAGAATGGGGAAATGAACAAGAGAAGGCAAGGAGGAAAAACAAATTTTAAAAAAAAGTGCTATGCCTTTATGCAGTCGGTGGTGCGAGAGGGGAGTAGATATGAGGAGCGCACTTTCATTAAACGCGGTTTATACAAGCGCTAATGATCCTTCAAGAACGCATCACCAGCGCATCGACGAGGGCAGCATCTTCCACAGTGAGGTGAAAGAAGCTGGGGTGAAAGTAACATTGCGGCACGCTATGAGGAACCACCGCAGCAAAAAGCAGACGCTTGTGCAGACAGACAGATGCCGCACACACCGAGAACGAATAAGAGACAAGGTGCACTAATTTCAAGAGAAAACAAAAGAAGCAAGATAAATGAGAAGTTTTTTTTCTTAAATTCTTTTACGCGTTGAGGGAAGGGAAAGAGTGGAATGCTTAATTAAGCGAAAGAGCAAATGCCACATGCGTTGTTTTGTGAACTTTTTGTGGTGAATGCAGTGGTGCACCTGAGAGACAGTTACCCCGCAGCAATATGTATTTAGGTAGATAGAGAGAGAGAGAGGTGTGGGGAGAGGTGGGGAGAGAGAGAACAACAGCAGCGGTTAGTAAGAAGATGAAGTGGGAAGAGAAGAAGAAAACATACCGAATTGTAGCAGTTTTTTCTCCTCTTCACCACGACCACGAAATGTATATGATCATCACAGCGTAATGTAGTTCTCGGGGAGCACACCACCAATGTACAAGTTTGTCTTGGGGTCCCACATATGCTGAGCGGCCAGCACGCGGGACTGGCACAGCCGCTGGCGCAGTGTCGGCCAGTCGCCGCACTCTGGCGCAACCTCGCAGAAGACGTTGAAGATGCCCGCCTCCACTTTTGAGGCAGAAACTGAAGAGCTTAGCAGCTGCTGGAGTTCCGCCGCGGTTTTTGAAAAGAGCGGCACCACTCGAGAGGAGAAGAGCGAGGCGGCGGCGGCGCAGTTGGACATGGGCTTGAGAGGATTGCGCACGAGTAGCTCCGACGAGGGGCCCTTCTGCACCGTCTCCCCGCGCGCCACGTCGATGCCTAGGCGGCGGAAGTCAAAGTTGTGGCTGTAGTAGCGAAGAAAGCCGACAAAGAGGGAGGAGAGGCTGCGCCGTAGAGCTCCCTGGAAGCGCGTGGGCACAACCTGCTGCAAGTACCACAGAACCATGAGAGAGATGGGAAATGAGCCGAGGCCCCCAACGCTAGGGTCGTCCAACCGCTCAGTCGCCACAAGAGCCTTGACGAGGATGATCAAGGCGCGGGCAAGCTCGTTGCCGGGGAGGCGGAACTGTTCACACAGGTAGTAGGAGGTGTTACACCCATCCCGCTCAAAAGAGAGATCGATGGGAAGGCGGACATCACGATGCTTGCACTTGACAATAGGCACACGCGCGTGGGCGATCACGCGGATCTCTTTGAAGTTACGAGCCTGCCGCATAGCGCCCCCGATCGCGCGGATGCCGATACCAACGTTGTGCTTCACGTCGCGCGGGGACATGGCACTGGAACCCTCCAGCACCTCCCGCATCACCCGCAAGGCGTAGGTGTCGTGCAGCCCGTCGCACTTGCTGCGCGAAAGCGGCATGACCACACAGTCAATGTCGCTCACCGGCGTCATGAGACCGGTGTTGAGACTGCCGTAAATGTCGGCGGTGAAGCCGGCGCGGCGCAGCGCCTCGCGCACGTCTCTCAGCACCTGCATCTTCACCTCGCACTCGCGGCGCGACGGGCTGAGCCACAATGCCAGCTCGGCAAGCTTCCGATCCATCTCAAGCAGTGCCCCCTCACCGCCGGACAGAGTTTCCGGCGTGTCGGCAGCCGAAGGCGCCGCTGGCAAGATCGGGCTGGCGTCGGCAGCTGCACGTCGGCTGGGTGAGGTGGGTGAGTGAGTGCTGCCAGTGCTCTTTGGTGAGCTCGCCGCCTCACGCTTGGAGCTAGAGCTGCCGTGGCGCTCGTGGCGCCCGTTGGCTGATCTTTTGGAATGCTCACCGCCGTCATGCCGGTATTTGGAGCCGGTAGGCACATCAGTACTGTCGCGCGAGTTTAGTGTACGGGCAACAGCCTCTTCCAAAGCATGCCGCGCCTCCGGAAGTGAAGAGTTCATGGCAGTAACCGAGAGGGGGGAGGGGGGGATTGGATGATACTGGAAGAACAGAGACACGCTGAGTAGACCAAGCTCGAGTGTTTTATTATGAAGCACAGTGCATGTAAAGCCAAAAGAAAAAAAAAAGAGGGAGAAACAGATAGGAAGCGGCGCTTATGAAAAAAATGTTTTAACTTGATGTTGTACTGATCAAATGTTCGTAGAATGTTAAGATGGGAAGTTTTTCGTTGTTGTTCGTATGTGAGTGTGTGTGTGTGTGTGTGTGTAAAGAAAAACGAGTGCAGGGAAATGAGACACAGTTAATTGGGAAAGGGAGAAGGCGAAGTACATGGCACAATCTCCGATGAATTCTAAAAGGATATATACGTATATATATTGCATTGCACCGGTGTTCCTCTTTTCTTTTCTTTGGAAATGTAGACAGCCAGATCAGAAGGAAAAAAAGGTGTTGTTTACTTCTTTTTCTTCATGTAGTTCTCACAAGCAGTGTCCATATATATAGGCGTATATGGATAGTTTACATCAGGATACCAGCAACTGTTGGTGTCAAACATCTAAGAAGCTTCTATTGCTTTCACGGGGTTGGCGGCACCGCCCGCTCGACGTTGCTGTCCTTCTTCTTTGCGCTCCTCGAAAAGTCTGGTGAGTTTGCGCTGCGCGACGCGGTTGATGTCGTTGCCGTGCAGCACCATCGAGCTGAGTCGCACGTTGATGACAGCTGCGTCGATAAGGTTCGCCGCCCCAGCCTCGCCGATGGCGTTGCACGACACGTCAACGCTCGTCAGCGAGGTGTTGTTGACCAAACCGCGCGAAAGGGCCACTGCGGCCTCGTCATCGAAGCCGTTGTCCGACAGGTTGATGTCGCGGAGAGTGGTGGCACTGGAAAGAAGACCGGCGAGGCGGATGCCACCCAGGGGGCCAAGGGCGCACGCGCTGAGATCCACATGGGTAATGGCGGTGCGCGGCTGTAGCAGGGCCTGAGCTACCTCGGTCGCGCCGGAGGCTTCTATGGGGTTGCCGGACAAGATGACGGAGGTGAGGGTGGTGTTCTGCGCCAGGCCCTGCGGGGCAAGCACCGCCGCCCCTTCCCCTGTGATCCCGTTGAGGCGGATATCGAGCTCCTCGAGTGTGTGGTTCGACTCGAGCATCTCCGCCAGATCCTGGCACACACCGTCGCCGCCGTTGTTGCAACCCAAGCTGAGCACCTTGACGGTTTTGTTGCTCTTGAGAGCCCTGCATATCGCCTTGATACCGTCCATGTTGAGGTGGTTGCCGTGTAGATTGAGGCGCGTCAGTGTGCTCGCGGGGTCTGCCAGCAGCGACGCCACCGCCTCGCCCCCCGAGGGCCCGATGTCATTCAGGGCGAGGTCGAGCCACGTGAGGTACGTGTTCTTCTCGAGCGCCTTTTGCAGCGCCGCGGCACCGTCGGGTCCCAGGTTGTTTGCGGCCACACAGAGTGAGCGGACACTCGTCGAGGTGGCGATGGCGCGGAGGAGCTTGCGCACGTCAGCGCAGCTTAGGTGGTTGCCGTTGATGTCGATGAGTCGCACTTTGGTCGACACGCTGACGACGGCAGCGAGCCCGTCGCAGCCCTCCTTTCCAATGTCGTTGTAGCGGATGATAATCTCCTCGACGCGTGAGCTCTCCAGCGCCGCGCAGATCTTCTGCGTCTGAAACGGCCCGAGGTGGTTCTCCATCAGGTACAGCGTGCGCACCGGGGTGTCGGTGTCGTGGTCGCTCACGTTGCGCACAATCGATGCGATCATCTCTTTCGTCAGTTGTCGCCAGCACATCTCCACCTTGGTATACGTCGGTGCCGTCGTGATAACGATGGCCTGATCTTGTGAACTGCTCGCCATAGTATGTATATATATAGTAATAAAAAAAATGTCACTAACAATATGGTTGTATACGGTCTTGTATATCTTGATGTGTGTTTTTGTTGTGTAGAAGCCTTGATAAAAAGTTCTATAAATAAGTCAGAGGTTAATCATATATATATATAATGTACAGAGAGAAAAAGACAAACGGAGGGGTGTGGCAGCGACAGACTTCAATCTACCAGCCCTAATTTAGGTCATTGGACTCTGCAAATGAGCACGTGTGGATCGAGAATTGTCCATTTGTTGCATATGCAAAGCAGGTCTGTTGCTCTTTTCTGAGGGGATGGGGAATGAAAAAAAAAACAATGATAATGGTAATGGTAATGATAGTAGTCGAAATAGCAGTAGCTGTAAACGTACCGATACAGAAGGAGTGATCAGAGCAGGAGAAGACATGATAAATGTAGAAAATGACAAGAGCAACACGGCACACGAACAAGGTGAGAAAAGAAGAGGGGAAGGAGGAAGGGGGGAGGGGAGGCTGTTGATCAACACCTATGACGTGTTCCGTCACGAAGAACTCAACCAGCACACATTGCTTGTTCGAGCAGAAGCAGAATCCTGTCGTTGGCGCCGACGTTTTCGGCAAGTTCTCGCACCGTGCGGCCGCTGTTGTCTATCTGGACGAAGGAAGAAATGACCCACTCCTCCGGTTGCTGGCAGAACCACTGCACGACGGCCGTTTGATTGCACAAGACAGCCTGCATGAGACCATTGGTGCCATCCGTTAGTGTCTGGTTCAGATCGGTCACGTAGCCCCCGCTGACGAGCGCCTCGAGAAGCACCACCTCCCCGCGGGAGCACAGGCGTGTGAAAAACGTGTGGCCATCACTTTCCGACGGCGTTGTAGAACCACCAGGGGAGATGCCGTAGGAGGGCGAAGAGAGGCGGCGCAGCAGTTGCTGAATTTCGGATGGGGACAGCCGGGTCGTTGCCGTCCCCGCGTCGTGCATTAGCACGTGTTCTGCGGCCTGTTGCAGATCACTATCGACGGTCCCAGAGCCGCCGTAGGTATAGTAATCATAAGTAACAGAAGCCGCTCCGCCGCCCTCCGCGAGTGCTCCACACCGCTTCATCGTTTCGGCAATGAGAAAGAAGGACTCGGCCAGAGACACGCACGGTGCATCCACCACAAACGCGTGTTGAAGCATTTCCTTCCAGTGTACGGCATCCACACCAGCCCGCACGAGGGCAGCCACGTACACTTTCAAAAGAGTGGCGTCGCCCATGCGCACCAGTTCCGCCACGGTATCGCACCACGCGTAGGGGTCCAGCCGAACCAGTGAGGGCAGCACGGGCGTTGCAAAAATGGCCTGCAGCGCGGAAACAAAGTTGCTGGTGTCCATTTGCACAAAGTGCGAGTGAACCGACGCGCAACTTCGCAGAACCAGGACCAGCTCCACACACCAGCTGCTCGCTTGTGCGGCTGCGTCCGTTGTGGCGCTAGGCGGCAGTGCCGTGGCGAGTTGGGCAACCTCCCGGAGCATCGCGTTTAGGCGCGCCACGCGCTCCGCCCCCCAGTGCGCCGGTGAGCCAGACACGTGCTCCCACGCGCGGTGAACAGCCTCCGCGAGGACGGAGGCCGCTGCCGATGAAGTGGATGAAGGTTTTCGGCCCTTGCCTGGCGGGGATGACGGCGACCTCGCGTTCGCGTCGGGGTGACCCTGGAGTGGGCCCTGGCGGATAGGGCTATTGTCCACAGTAGCAGCAGCGGCGGCACTCGGCTGCGAGCGCATGCCGCGCCGCGGCGCCCGTTCAGTCGTCGCAGCGTTGGCGACTTGAAGGTTCAGCTGGTTTCGCAGTGTGTGTACAAGGTCAATGGAGTAGGAGCGCGTCGCGACGTTAGCGGCGTTGCGGTTCCGAGGCGAAGACGGCACTTCTGCAGATGCGGCATCAGCGGTGCTCCCCCCATCCAGCGTGGCGGGCGACGGCTGAGCACCGCCAGCGGTAGTAGCAGGGGCGTGGCACGGACTGCGGAACTGCCGTGGCGAACGCATCACGTCAAGTTCGTCCACTGACGAGGAGGAGGTGGATCCGAGAGAGACACTGGCTACGTTGCCCCACATCGCAGTTTCCGTCGCTTCTTCGCCTTCACGGCCGCCCACGCGTCGTTGCGTGGCATTGAAGTTGGGGCGACCATCCTCGTTGATGGTCCCACTGGGGCCGTTGCCAAAGAACAGATCGGTAGGGAAGCCTGCGCCGACGTCGTCGTCGCTTTGATTTCGGCGAGCGTCACCGTCGTCGTCGCCATCGTCGCTGTCGTCGGGGCCCGCATGAAAAGACGTGGTGCGGGCTAGCGCGCGATCGCGTGCGCGGCGCGTCACTTCCATCTTGACTGTATTGACCATGCCGGCGCGAAACAGCATCGAACCATCGAATTCCGTCTCGTTGTTGTCGTGCGCCGCCGTTGAGAAGCGGGCCTCGTGCTCGCCAGCCTCCTCGCGTTGTTCTGCGGTAAGGCCCCGGACGACAGGCTCGTATTCGAAGGAGGTGGGGGGCGGCAGCAGGACAGCCAGCTCCTCCGGAGTCAGCAGCGGCTGGCGATCAACCTCGCCGAGCATGGTCGGGTCGCAGAGCGGAAAAGCACGATACAGCTCCTCATCTATCTGCGAATTGGCCAGATACTTGGTGTGCATGTCGGGGTGCGAGCGGAAGTACAGTAGCTTCAGTAAGCCGATGTAAAAGAACTGCGAACCCACCCCGACGGTGAAGCGCCCAGGCATGTTGAAACGAAAATGTTCGTGGTAGAGTAGGCGACGACGCACACTGCTACTCACGGCAGATCCCGTCGGACGTTTGCGTGGCGGGAAAAAGTAGTACACAATGGAGACGAACGGTTCCACGGCAGCAAGCAGGGCGTGGGGAATGAAGAGCGGGAACGCGAGCACAATGTCGACGCTCAGCAGCGTGAGCCACGAAAGGGGGCCCACCTTGGGCTCATCCACAGACGGCAGCAGCCACAGACGCGTCGTGAAGGGAGCACAACAGAGTGTCAGGAGGGCGTACAGAATGCACACGCTCAAGGCACTGGAAAAAAGGAAATCGTTTCCCGCGAGGCTCATCTGGATGGCGTTGACGACGTTGACCAGCGCGATGCCGCGCAGACCGTAGACAAAACGGGTCAAGGCGGTGTTGGTGAAGAAGAGATCGGTCAACGTTTTGCGGATCAGGCTGACCGGTGTCACGGCCGCCACGATCGCGTGAAAGAGAAACAGAAGCGCAAAGATGAGAGGAATGAGGTTGGGTAGCTGCATCCGCACCGCGGTCTCCCGCATGCTGCCCGGTATCGCGAGCGGTGGGGCAAGGTTAAAGTAGGCGCTGAGACAGAGCACTAGTACGTTGGCAATGAGCAAGAGGATGGCAAAGAGAAAACGTTTGGTGAAGCGGTGCGGTTTGCTGGCAGGAGAGTAGCGCAGGGGTACGACGGTGCGGTAGTTGTAGTGATACACTACGTTCTTCTCCTGCAGCTGTCGATGCACCCGGATGACGTCAGGCGAGTGTGGAAACAACTGCAAGTTGCGCTGTGCCGCCTCAACCGCCTCGGGGACCTGATGGCTGTGGTACAGAGCGAGAGTCATGGAGTTCTGAGCGACGACGTTCTTGGGATACCGACGGGAGAGAAGGATGGCGCGCCCGAGCATCTGCTTCTCGCGCGTGTACACGGCCAGCTGCGTCTGTGCAATCTCGCCCAGCACCGAGTGTGGAAAGAACGCGCGCATCTGATGACACCATTTCTCGCACATCTCGATCACCTCCAGTGCCATCATGTCGTTGTTGTAATTAACGCGGCGTAGTTTCTTGAAGAGTTGCTTGCTGTGCGGACGCTCCACGCAGGCGTTGACGGCGGACACCTCCTCCTGCAGCAGCATGTTCAGCAGCGAGAAGGCAACAAAACAGCCAAAATAGTACACGTGAAGAGGAAAGCAGTCGCTGAAGGCAAACTCCACCGAGCCCACCACCTCATCTGCGCAGGCCACCGCGCAGCACACGTCGTCCCACGCCAGACGAAGGTCGCCGGCGTTGCACCGTCTGTGGGCCCGGTTCATGTAGAAGGGCAGCATCTGCCGAATGGACCCGTACAGGGGCACTGTGTCGGGATAGAGGAGACGGTATGCATCGGAGTCTTTGCGGAGCTTCACGTCCTTGTCGGTGAGACCACCAAAAAAGGCGGGGCACAGCGAGATGTAGAGCAGCGTGTATGGCGATAGCGCCGCGTCCAGCACCGCCGTCGAGTCCTCCAGGGCGGTGGCACACATGCAAATGAGCGTGTGGAGTTTGTCCTGCATGGCCTTGACAGGGGCGTAGGGCACCGCGCAGCGCGCCACGTGCAGCGCATTCTCGACGTCGCCGATCTGAAGCAACGTGAGCGCGTGGACGTACTCACACAAGGCGAAGCAGTAGCGCTGGAACTGTACGGTGGTGTGCGGCGTGGTCACGGCATCCGCGGCCTTGGTAAGGGGAAGCCCGTAGGCGGCGAGACTGCTGCCCACCATCGCAACCGTTGAGCTGTCGTCGGACATGAGTCGCATCATATCAGCACACGCCTGCGCACGCTCGCAGATCTCCAGCGCGCTGAGGGCCCGCACCACGTACATGAGCACATGCTCGTCGTGGTACACCACACTGGCGTACTCGGCAAGTCGGTCCGCACCAGTACAGGCAAAGAAACGCGTGGCGAAGGTCATGCACGAGCGGTAGCGATGAGTGAAGTAGGCGCACACCGATGAGATGTAGTGCACCTCCCACTCCTCGCAGTCCGACAGGAGAAGAGCGAGCGTCTGCTCCTGTGTCAACGGACTCAGCACAGGAAGTCCTGTGTGGGGGTCATACGAAGGGGAGCCCGAGGGAAAGAGAGCAAAGAAGTAACGAAACCACATGTTCTTCGGGGCCTTGTACCTGGTGCCTCCAGTTTCCCGTAGAAACATAAGAGCAATGATGTAGTAGCGCCGCGCCTGCGCCCAGTCGATGACGTCCGTCATGGCGCGCACAACCAGGCGGAACTCTTCGTCCTCCAGAACATCTTCCACTTCTCGCGTTGTGTGTTCAGAAATCCAATCGCGCATAATCTCGCTGTGGCGTGTTCGTACGGCGGCGGTGCGGTCTGCTCCAGCTGGGAAGCGGTCCATGAAAATCTCCCACAGCGTCATGCTGGTCGCGATAATGAAGCTTTCGAGTATGGCCAGAGCAGATTCGGTGTCGTCGTCGACGGCGAGACAAAAAGCCCACGCGATAATGTCGTTCTCCTCCTCACAGTACTGCAGCGCCTCATCGATGTTCGCCAGTGAAAGCTGCAGCCACGCGTTCTCCGACCGATGATGGCGTAGCGCCCGCAGGTCGTCTTCATTGAGTTCCGCGGTGGGCATCGTTTGCCTACGACGGTTGCGTGGTGTTGCAGAGGACGCCACCGCCTCGTAAAAGCGCGTTTCGTCATCGGTGTCAAACACGGGTGGACGCAGAGAGGGCGTTTGCTCTGCGGCCCGCATCGTCCTATTGAATTCGTTGTCGTCAAACATGGACTCCTTATGTCCTTGATGCGATTGTTGTGTGTTCTTCTTGGTGTTCCTATTCAAGGTAGATACAGGAGCTTTATTTTGTTGTGAATAACGTTGAAAAGCACCGGGGGAGGTCCAGATAAAAACTGGAGAGGTCAAGTCAGTGACGATGGAGGAATTACCATAACAAAAAAAAAGAAGCAACTCAGGAAGGGTAGCGAAACTGCTGAAGTAATCAGCGCGACGACACTGGAGAGATACGGAAGAGGAAAAAAGCTATGGAAGAAGAGAGATGCGCTTCCTCCACTTTATATATAATGTACATGAAATAGGTGTAAGTGGGAGGAGCGCCTGAGGAGAGGAAATACGAGAAGGGAACGTCGCGTGAATGAACACTTACAAAAAGAAACTGTAGCTAGTAAGAATTGTGTTTTTGTGTGTGTGTGTGTGTGTGTGTGTAATAAAAAGAGGGATTGAAGAATGAGAGATAAAAGGACTACAACGGGAAAGAGAAGACAGAAAAAAGAAGAAGAAGAGATAGGTATCTTGAAGGTATTCTGTGCCTACGTGTAGGAAAAGCAACAACGGTTAAGAGGAGATCGGTTGAATTGTAAGGAGGACACAAGAACCATAAAGACCCCCTCGTAAAGCTAGAAGTCAAATCTGATTCGATTTCTCTCTCTCTCTTCTCTCTTATTCACGAGGAATGTAAAGCAAATCGCAGTTCAGCTCTCAAACTAATAGTCACGTGCGGTTTTTTTTTTCTTCGCAACATTCTATATATTTTTTTTTTTTTTTTTTTGCTGTTGTTGTTGTTGTTTTTTTGATGTTGTTGGCAGTGTCCGTGATGGAAATGAAAGAATGAATACAAGACTTGTGTATTGCCTCCCAGGCATGCTCGCAGCTGTGTCAGTCCTTCTTGAATGCAAAATAAATGGAAATGAGGAGAGGGAAAGAGAGAAAAGAAAAACGAGCATCATAGAATCTATAACAGCACTCGGGATACGTAACAGGGTGGGTCTATGTCTATATGTGCAAGAAAAAAGGAAAAAGAGGACGGTCACGAAGCATATTTTTTTTGTGTGTGACGCTCGGAGTACGCAACATGTACGCTTATCAATCTATGCCTCAGCACTGGAGTGCGACTAGGCGATTGTTATAGGTGATGTATACGTCTTGAATACGCTGGACGGCCTCACTGGCGAGCCCGGTCGAAATGATGGAGGATAGAAAGTCCAGCGCCACCTTGCAACCACCAGTGAGGAACAGTTCCTTGGCTGTCCAGTACACGTCAGCAACCGACAAGTCTGACATGCCGCGGCGGCCACGCGCCACCAGCGCAAGCACCTCGCCGGCACTGCGCTGACGGGTGTCGTCCTGAGCCCGCTGCTGCTGCTGGTCCGCGGGCGCCATCTCGCGCTCGAGCGAGGCGGCGGAGGCGTCCGTGCGGAACCATTCGGCTGCGCGGCTGACGGACTGGCGCAGCGATCGCGTGCAATGAGGCACGAATAAAGTCGCGTTCTCGTGAGAGTGCAGAGCACTCATGTAGGCAATGTCGAACAACGGAGCCGTGAAGAGGCACCACCGTCGCCACGACTGTTCACCGTCGGTGGGGCTGGGTAGTGTTGGCCCCGACTCTGGCCCAGGTGGAAGCAACGCCGAAGGAAACGGAAGGAGGTGGGAGAGACAGGCAGCCAACACAGACACGGCGCCGCGCGACGCCAGTGCCTCGACCAGCAGCCGCACCGCTTGTAGCCCGCGGTAAACGAAAAGAAGATGGGCGGCGGCGATAGTGTCGCTGTGCATCATTCCCAGGCGACGGCACACCTCGCCAAAGGCCTGAAAGACGCTCGCCACATGAGCCTGCGCTTCCGACTCGTGCCGTGAGTCAACGGCTGGGCTGCGTATGACGCTCGCCAGGGCGGTGCAACAGTGCTCCAGCAGCGCGACCCCTTCGGTCTGGTCTCGGCGGCCCACCGCGGCGCTGTCGCTGCTGATCAGCGATGACGCGCCCTGGCCGCCACCACCACCAACGCCCGTCAACTGGTAGAAGCCAGCGAAGCAGATGCGCGAGTTCAGTAGCGCCTCGTCCGAGACGGAAGGGTCGGCGGCCGCGTCTGTTAGAGTCGCCTGTTCCGCCTCCAGTGTGGGGTTGTGGTGGCACAGCAGGTGCGCCGCGACGGCTCCTAATAGGCGCTCCGAGGGTGTGTCGACGGCAGTCCACGCTCGCTGAAGAGAGTCAAGACTGGGCAGCGAGACGAGTAAGCTGGTGACTGTTTCGGGATCGCTGGTAGAGGAGAGGGAGACCAGGACGCGGGTATGCCCAAAGGCGTCCGTGGCGGCGTCAACCGTAACGAAGCGTGTGAGGCGCGGCGTCTCGCTCTTCAGGGTCGCCGCGTTTGTCCGAAGGTGGCGATCCAGAGAGCCGTCCGCAGCCATGGGATGGGTGACGGGCTGCAAAGTGGTGGCGACCCCTCCCGCAATGGAAACAAAGCACAAGACCGTGTTTGTACCGGGCAGCGTGGGGAACGCCGGCACCGTCGTTGCGGCTACACTCGCTGATCCGGCGGATCGAATGCCCGGCGCGGAGGTCCATTGGTCAGCCACAGCTTCCGTCAAGAGCAGAAATCCTGGTGACAGGTCGTCGTGGATGTAGGCAGCGTCGAGGACGACGCAGGCAAAGGGAGTGCTCACCGCACGAGGGGCGCCCAGCGCCGACTCACACAGAAAGGCTGGCGCGTTCGTTGTCAGAGGGGGCGACCACAGGAGGCTCACCCATCCCACCGCAGCGCTGACGCCGGATTGAGTGATAGTCAGCACGACGCGTCGGTTGGAGCTGAAGCAACACAGCCGTGGCCGTTCAACTTGCAAGATTTGCTTTGGGAGACGGCCAGTGTACGTCTCGGGCGCGCCTCCTGCAAACGGGGTGTGGTTGCACGGTATTAAACTTCCGCCCGACGCGCCCATCATCAGGTGCCGCTGCCGCGTCGTCGTATCGAGAAGACGCTGGAAATGCACATCGTGGTTCCACCGGTTGTTAAAATGCCAGTAACTTCCCGTCACATACGGCAGGGGGGGAGCCGGGGCGTCGCCACAGCCCTCTCCTCGTCGTCCGCTGCGGGACTGCGTGCGCGGCACGAGAGAGCAAACAGAACCGTTGTGTGAAAACGACAGCATCTCACCGCATCCGAGCGTCCGTTTGCCTCGGCCGCATCTCGGCGACACACTGAAGCCAAGAAGATGGCGTCCAAAGAGAAGCATCACTTCTAGTTCACGGGCAGAGTGTACGCAGAAATCCATTACGGCATCGTCCGCGGCGGCGTCGCTGCCGTCGCAGTCGTGGACTCGCTGACTACCTGTACCGTGGCACAAGAGAGAGGAGTACGCACCGGGGGCGGCGCTACGTACGCAGGCGACGCTGACCGGGTAGGAGGCCACGGAGCGCGCGACGCGGTGGGGCAAGCTGTCGCGTGCCTCCACAGCAACCTCAAATTGAAGTGGCGATGGTACGACGCTCAGATCCTCCTCCTCATTGATAGCCCAGTACAATCCACCCTCGCAAAGCAACCTGCGTGTTGGATGAGAGACGTGTGTGGTCTGGTGCACACCAGTGTGCGATGCGGGCACAAACATTGAAGGAAACACAAGAAGCGCGTTTCCCAGTGGGGATAGCAAGATGTGCTGGCATGCAGGGTTCACTGGACGCAGGCGCGCCTGATACGCCACTGAGACTTTCTTTTTGCGCACGGTCGTGATGGGACGTAAGACAAGCACCGCAACGTCCGGAACACAAAGAAGCAGGGCCAATGTAGGTAAAGATATTGCCACCTGCGCTGCCCCGCCACTTTGCAGCGCATCCCCAAAAGATGTGGAGGCAGCGGAGGTCTCTGCAGCTGTGGCCGAGCCACCACCACCTCGACCAGGAGCCCGTGCCTGCCCCACGGCAACCGAGCCACTCGGGCCCGGCGACGCGGAGCCCTCGGTGACGGAGTTACGCCCACTCCTCCGCTCACTGCCGCTCCCTAGCGCGCCACTACCGCTGCCAACTGTGACGCTGTAAGGCACACTGCGGTTGCAGAAGCAGGCGGAGCGCACGGCGGAAGATTGGAGAGGCCAGGACAGACGTTTGCTCCGCTGAATGTCCTTGGAGTTCACGCACGCAACGGTAAAGAAGCTGGGATTGTCCTTGTTAGGCGACACTCCACGACAGGTGGGGACGGTGGGCGACGCCGTGTCCATGTGGAACGCGACATCGAGGTTTTTCTGTACGAAGAAGGTGGACCACACCTTGTCGGCGTACGTCGTCGCGACCTGTGCAGTGGAATCCTGCTCGCGATGCGCAGAGTACACCAGCTCAGAAGGTGACAAAAGTCGACCTGGGCTCTTCCCAGCACGGGAGAACTCCACTGAAAGACTCATCTCCGGAAAACATTAAAGGGCAAGTATATTTACAAGAAAGAGAAGAGAGTGAGACCGTCAGAGAAAGAGAGGGGGGACAGGAAAAAATAGATCTATGGAACTATTTCTTAGGTACACGGTCTATACTGCGTGAGAACCAGGGAAGGGAAGATATACAGAGAGACAGAGACAGAGACAGAGACAGAGGACAGAACAGTTAATACTCCATCTTTGACGCTAGACAACAACAGAAAGGTGTTAGCAAATACAGACGCACGTCATTTGCTTAATAGTAAAAATAAATATCATTATTAAGAAATAAAAATAGGAAAATAATTTCATCACATTTTGTTGTTGTTGTTGTTTTTAAATACAGAATGAAACAAGTTGGTAGAGAGATGTGAATTGTTTCAGGTGAGATGCACAGTGTGGGAAAAAATAAGGGAAAAAACACAACAACTGCAGCTGTGTCGTAAATAACATGGGTCCAGAACAGCTGGAGAAGGAGAGGGTCAGAGCACAGCGGTGGAAAGAAAAGCAACGAAAGAAGATATATTCGTAGGGTATAATTAAGCAGGGAAACACGCAAAAAAAAAAAGTGTACATAAACAGAAACTACTCACGGTCGCTATCCGCGTGGGTGCTCAACATACGCCTTCTCATAATCTGTCTTTTTCAGCGTCAGGCTTTGCTGAGGAGCGCTGCGGTCCAGGAGGTGGTGGTAGATGTAGTTGACGCGGCGGGCGTCGTACACCCAGGCATCGACAGGCGGGCGCCCCTCCTCCGGCACGTCGCGAAACGGTGCAGGAAAGCCATCCAGGACGAGATTGTCGCCGAACGACTTCAACGCCCACTTGGTCTGGGTGTAGCGAAAGGAGAGCCCGAGGCTGAACGCGCGGCTCACAATGGAACGCAACTTCTCGGCGCTCTTGGAGGCGAAGGCGGTCAGGAAACGCTGCTCGGCAGCGCCGTCGCCAGCCTTGTTATCATTCGATACATCCAGCATGCCGAAGATGGCGTCGTTGAAGCACACGGCGAGCTCCTCTTCATAGATCTCGGTGAAGCCCAGGGTGCGGGAGCGACGCCGAAAATCAAAATCGTCCAAGTAAGTCGGAAAGTGATTTTCATCAATGTACCCGACCGTGGCGATGGCGAGACGTGTCACAGCGAAGAGGCTGGGGTCGCGCTTGCTGGTGAAGAAAAACAGTCCTGGGCGACCCTCGAAGGCCCTCTTCATCTCCTCCTTTGGCAAAGACCGGATGCGGGCGGGAAGCAGCGCTGAGGTAACCACCGTTAGACGACGTGTGCCAAAGTTCTCGTGGGAGTAAGGCGCGTGCAGTCGCGTTGGGGGCAGCGGCGACGTCGCACCGTAGCGGCGCAGGTCGTCCGCCGCGTCCGCGCTCACTTCCGCGGCAAGCCTCTGAAGCACAGGAAGGTCAGCGGAGAGGGTGTCGTACATCTGGCGCACGAACGGGGCGGTGATGCTCTTTCCGAAGATGCGCACGTCGTTGGAGGCGACGAGCACGTAGGGTACCTCCTCGGCAGGCCGCGACAAGGCGTACTCGAATGCGATGTTAGCACCAGCGTAAAGGCTCCGTGGACGCGTGAAGGTGATGATTTCCAGCCGTTTCGTGAAAGAAAAGCGTTTCTGGATCTCGCTAAAGAGCTCGGCCACGTCATCTACCTGCTCGTTGTGTGTGTAGATGAGGTGCCTCACATTGAACTCGAGGGAGCAGGCGAAGCCCTTGACGTCGCGCATGTCAACCGAGTACGGCACAGCGAGCACCGGAATAGTGGTACTGTTCCCATCAGGGGGAAAGGGCATTTCTTTCTGGGTCTCGGTTGACACAAGAAGCACTCGTTCGAGACAGGAGACGTAGTTTTCAACCGAGATGAAAACCTCATCTGGGCGTGAAACCGCGGAGTGCAAGTAGTCCAGTGGGTGGTACGGTTTTCCGTTGATTTCATTTCCGGTCGGATTCGGCTTCCACCCCGCAAGCGGTGAAGGCGTGGTCGTCGTTGTCGGAGCGCGTTTTCTAACGGCAGCTGCTTCCGGTTGTGTCTTTGTGAGGCTTCCGCCGGGAGAATGATATGTTGATACCACACCGCTGACCATCCCGCGCAGGGCGAAGCATCCCAACAGCAACACTGTCACAACAACAAGCACACTGATACAAGAGCGACGAGATGGTCTTCTGCGGAGAAGATGCCGCTTCTTCAGAACACTACGCATTGTACTAGAGGGGTAATGCTAGAAGTTAATACAAGATAAGAAAGTGAAGACATGTGGGAAAAAGAAAGCATCAAGAGTATCCGTGCTAGCCAAATCAGACTGAGTTCGCGGGAGGGCGAAACAGCAGCCGTTTGGGCAATAAAAGCAAGTTGCCCCCGCATGAAAGACGGTGGACTGTTTGGTTGTACCACACTTCTATAATCGGCACCACTGAGTGTTACAGTCATATTCCTCTCAGTGCTTTAAGTTACGTTTCAACAAGCACTTCATTCCCGTATGTCCGCCCGTTAGATTCAAGTTTTTTTTTCTTTTCTGAGGCGTGTTTACGGTGCCTGTACTGCAGGCAACAATGGATGTGTAGCGGTTGGAGTCAGGCAAATGTCACCAGAGAATCAAAACAAAAAGACGGGGAACAACAACAATTTCAAAAAAAAAAAAGGAATATATATAGTTATTATTTCAATCTATCATGGGGGGTGGGGATATTGGAAACAAGCAGTAGCTGTTATCCATCTATTGTTGCGACAGCAAAAAGAAGAAAAAAAAACACGAGAACATGAATTACGATAGAGCTTGCTCGAATGACAGCTCGGTGGCAGCAGACGAGAGGAGATGCCAAGTCCTTCTGCAATACGAAAGAGAAAGAGCGAGAGAGAAAAAAAAATAAAAATCGGGTAAGCAGGAAGGAAGACGATGAAGCAATGTGATGCACGCAGCTCGTTACAACTCTTCCGATGATCGTTCGTTAGTCGCAGCCTCCTCCCCTTCTTCCTCATCCTCCTCTTCCGTCTCACCCTCCTCCCTATCGTATTCTTCGTCCTCTTCCTCTTCTTCGCTGCTCTCATTCCGATTGGTATTGTCCAAATCATTCCGCGTTTGGTCTTCCGTGAGGCGACTTTCATCGTTTGACGTGGTCATCTCGGTGTGACTTCCTGTTCCGAGTCGTGGTTCGTCGCCAACGCCGCTGTGGGTGTCCCGGGTCGGGAGGCTGTGGGCGTTGGTGCTGTTACGTTTGCTGTCGCTGGGGGACGCATCCACCGTCACGCTCCCCTGCGGGCCCCCGGAGCTCGTACCGCTCGTGTCGTCGCCAGAACCACCGCTATTGTTGCGTGTGTCGTCGGTGACAGTGTTGGTGGAGGTGGCGTTCGGCCCGCCGAGGAGTGTCGCTCCGGAGGAGATGTCGGTGGTCGGGGTGGTGGTGGTGGTGATAGTGGTGGTGCCGGTCACCCCTGTGGAGCGGCTGCGGGTGGCCGTGACGGTGCTGCGCGACGGGCGCTGCCCGCTTTGTCCTTCCTCGGTCTCTTCCCCCTCCTCACTCTCCTCCTCCGTCTCTTCCGTGCTGCCACTCTGGCTGCCGTCGTCGCGGTTGCCGGGCGGCATGATGTCTATGGAGTCGTCTTGGATGGCGTCGCCGTCCCTGCTGTCGTCGCCGCCCGACTCGTCGTCGTCCTGGATGTTGGAGTCGCCCATGAGCGCGCTGGGGTCGTCCTGGCCGCCGCCGCCGTGAAAAGGAGACTTGCCTTCCGAGGCGGGGTCCCCGCCCGAGTAGTACGTCATGTCGAAGTCGGAGCCGTCAAAGCGCGGCTGTCGACGCGACCCAGCGTGGCGAGCGACCCGTAGCACTATCAGGGTGAAGACCGGCAGCAGCACAGTGGCGGGAAGCATCGCCGAGGACGCCATCTCCACGTCGGGTGTCGCCTCTGTGGCCACTGCGTCGCGAGATGCAGCGGTGGCGGCGGCGGCAAAAGCAGCCGCTTCCTGACGGGACTGAGCTTCTTTCTGCAACTCGGAAAGAATCGGAATGCCCTTGCGGTGCAACCACCACGTGACGGGTGACTCCACGATGGACGGAATCGACATGCGCAGTTCACGCAGCCACTGCGGTGCGGTGCTCTTCAATGCCTCCCCAGTCCTCTCGGATATGGCAGCCGCGACGGAAGGCGCAGCGTCTGTGCTGAAAACGGGCTCCGTCAGTGGCTTGTAGAAGGTGCGAACAAACTGGAAAAGCTTGGCAGCAGCGCCGCTGCCGATGGTAGAAAAGCCCACAAAAAATAGAGGACGCGAATACGTGCGTAGGAAGTGCCGCACAGAGCGCATCACCGGGTTGTCGTAGTAGAGCTTGTTGAAGGTGGAGTTCATGAAGGAGTTGGAGCGCGATCGGCTGGTGCTGGCGTACGTGTAGCTGAGAGACCCGTCCAGGTAGCCGGAGTTGTACCCCGAGTCGTAGTCGTAGCCGCTGTTGTCGTACGCGTAACCGCTGTCGTACTCGGCGCTGTCATCGTAGCCGTAGGAGCTGCCGTACATGTAGCTCGTCTGTGTGTACTCCGAGGGGCCGCTGAGACCAGAGTCGCGTGACCGGCGCAGGTCGCTTCGCGCGCTACCGGTCTGGCTGCCACTCACACTACTGCGGCTCTCGCTGTCGTAGTCCGAGTCATACTCGTACTCGGAGCCGCTCACGGAGCGGTCATCGATCGGGATCGAGTCCTCTCGTGAGTTGTCGACGCTATTATCCAGACGGGCACTCATGACTACCGAAAATGGAGGCCCGTGGACTTTGTGATGTTCTCCTCCGCAGAAAGTAAAAGATTGAAACCGTGGTGTAGTCCCTTACTCAGCAGAAATGTGGAGTGCGCAGTATTTTCTATGCGTGTGTGTATGCGCGCTGATTCTAAAGTTGTAGGATCACAGACTATCAAGTGTCGTCTCGGTACGAAGAGAAAAAAAAAATCTTTTTTAGAAAAGAGATTAGACCGATAAGGCGGATCAGAAAGATGAGAGGAGTAAGCAAGAGGCAGGGGGCCCAGTTGACGCAAGATCGGCACGACTTTTTTGAAAAAGGGAAGGGAGAGGATCTATGAAGGTCTCTTTATACGCCTATATGTGATATGGACAGCTAGAAGACAAAGAGTCTACAAGCTGGGTGATGTGGCGTGGTAGTACTGACAGGTAACGTAAAGTATGTGAAAAGGAGGTTGGGGATAGTAGTAAGTATTAGTGCAGAAAAAAAACCTGAGAGCTCCAAACAATAAGAACAACAACAGCACGAAAAAAGAAAAAATGCTGCGAAAGTACACTAATGGACACAAGCACATGTGGCAAAACTCAAGAAAAGTCAACACTCCAGTCCTTTTGAAATAGTGGCAATAGAAACGCGGTGGGGTGGGCACATTTCTTCATTCCTTTTCGTACACCGTTGGAGACAGCGACAGCACTGAGCGGGACAAAGACGAAAAAAGAAGGGGGGGAGAAAGACAAATACTTCATGGAAGGGGAGGCGAAACGGAGCGTTCCTTAGGAGTGGCGTTGGTGGCCTCATCCGCAGCATGATGCTGAACCTCCCCGACCTCGTCCGCGGCAGGAGAAGGGCTCCGCTGACGTTTGCGGTTAGCTGGCGCTGCACATGGCTCCTGCGCGCTGGGCGTGGCACCACTTCTGACTTTCGGAGCGTCGGAGCCTGACGTGGTCGCCGTTACAGGGGGAAGCGAGTCGTCAATTTTCACGACGGACACAGTGAGGCGGTGGCCGCCCAGCCGGAAACCGTCCATGCAAGCGACAGCCTCCACTGCATCGTTTTCCGACGCGGGAAATACCTCGGCGCGGCCGGTGGGGCAACTCTGCCACAGCGTCGCCTCCGGCATCGAGATGCGCGCCACAGCCACCCCGCGAGCCTCGAAAACTTCGCGCAGATGCGCCTCAGTGGCGTTGCGGGGGAGGCCCGACACACGAATAATAGTTTCAACGGTCATTTCGTACCAAGAATAGCAATACGTACGTTGTATGAAGGTGCGTGAGGCGATTACAAAGTTACGCGACTATTGACGTGTATGTATGCGTGTGTATTTTATTTGTTGTTGTTGTTGTTGTTGTTGTTGTTGTTGCTTCAGTCTACCGCACGTATAGGTATCTAAGTAATTCTTTTACAAACTAGTTTGTGGGGTGTGAGGAAGGGATAACAAAGGTGCAATGTCAATGGAAGATAGCAATAGCTACATGTTGTCGGCCCAACACTCCTGCAAAAGTATGGAGAACACCTGTCGTGTACTGTCAAATCGTCTAAAGTGCCTCAGAAACGTGAAGCAGTCCAAGCAAATCTATATATATATATTCAGGTTATCATGCGGCGTTTGCAGCAGAGACTAATCCGTTTTAGTATTTGAACCACAAAGAGAGAAAACGTGAAGAGGGAGGATTTCACGTGGGATTAAAGCAAGGAAAGGGTCAAAAGCAGCGTCAAGCAGAATCACTCCTGCAGCTTGTCGATGGCGTCCAGCAAGCCTTTGAAGGAGTTGTTGTTGCGGATCTGTGGCAGAAGCGCGAAGAGGTCCCCGACGTGGTGTCCCTTGGAGCGGTGGCCGATGAGTGTCAGGATGGCGTTGCCCTCGACGGACTGCACCACCAAGGCGTCACGGTACTGTGCCGAGATGTGGCGAGGAGACCCGATGGAGAGCTGCTCCATGTTTTGGAAGCAGCGGGCGGCGCTGAGGACAACGTTACTCTCCCGCAGGTCGCCCTCAGCGATGTTGTTGATGTCCTCCTCAGGGGGCAGCGAGCCGAAGCAGAAAATGATGCTGCTACCCTCCCTGTCCGTGACCACGACCTTTGACAGTAGCTGCATGTCAATGAGATGGTTGAGGAATTGCTCGACCGAGGTCGACATGTACTCCTCATCCATGGTGCTGGAAAATGTGCGCCGTCGGTTATTCAACTAATCAGAAGCAAGAGAGTGGAGGGGAGAGTGAGAGACAGACGGAGAGAGGGGGAGAGGACGGGAAAGAGGTGAATACTAGCGCCGTTACGCTCTGTTGCTACCTCGCCTTCGAGTTTTCTTATTGTTGTTGCTGTTGTTTTCCTTTTCTTTTTGTTGCACGGGGGACACGCGCAACTATGGCGTTTTTGTCACTACTGACTCTGCTCAATTATTGTCTCTGTGATAACTGCACACTGTTGCAGAGAGAAGAAAGAAAAGTAATGAGAGAGTGGTGTTAATCGAACAAGTGAGATATAGAAATGAGGGGCAGGCATAACACAATTAATAAAAGGTAGAGAGAAACAACTGAAAACAATTCAAACTGTTCATCCGAATAAGGTATGTATGTGTTTATGTATATTTTTCGACCTTCAAAGTCGTGGCATCCATAAACGTTGGAGATGTGCTTTATTTTCTTATCTTTTTTTTTTATTTTTACGACTCGAAGCTGATGTGTGAATATATATATTTTTTTTTGTATGTATGTGTGTGAAAAAGAGGCACAAGCGGAAAAACAAATATTAAAAGCGGAATTCCTCCTCCACACGCGCGTTGGACGAGGAAGCTGCTGCGGCCGCTAGATCAGAAGCGTCGGTCAAGCCTTTGGTGTTGGATGTGCTAGTGGTATTGTTTCCCTCGTCAGCACTATCAACTGCAGAAGGATCGGAGGAGTGCACGCCGAGGTAGTAGTTGAAGAGCATGTCCTGTGAAGCTTCCTGGATTCCTTGCATGAGCGTCTCGCCCTTTCCCTCGCCGATGCAAGTCTTTCCCGCGTACAGACGACAGACGCTATACTCGACCGCCCGGAACTGCTGCTGATGGTACAGCGAGGCATAGCTGTTGGTCTCGTTGACGTCGATCACCTTGCGCACCACCTCGTCCACGTCAATCGGGGCGTTTCGCAGCGTCGCCGACACGTCCGGGGCGTATTTGAGCACCAACTGCGCCTCCTTGAAGGCGTTCGTCGTCTGTAGCGCGCTGAGAACAAGCGGCGGGGCCTGGTGGCGGTGCCGCCGGACGTGCTGCTCCTCAAAAACATCGTCGCGTAGGCTCGTGGTCGCGTGCGCGCCGCCGCTGGACTCGATCTGGTCGCGGGCGCGGGCCGCGCGGTCGTTCAGCGGGTGAACACGCTCGTTGGCAAGGTCCTCCGCGTCCTGGGAGAGTGAGCGGCATCGCCGTAGCGCAGAAGACACGCGTTGACGGGCGGAGGCCACTGCGGCGGTGTTCTGCCCCTCCGTCGCAGCCAGCGCCTCCGCTGCCTCCTCAAGGCGCCGGCGCCCATCAGCGAAAGTGGCGATCTGTGAGCAAAAGAGACGCAGAATGAGGGTACGCACGTTGACGCCGCTGTCGCCGGAGCGCTGGGCGATTTCGGCAAAGGCGATGAAGGCGAAGACGGAGTCGCGCACCCACTCGATGCGCGGCTGCAGGTCCTCGCGGCGAAACGGCATCATGCGCAGCCGTGCGCCGGCGGAGCGTGTGACAGCGCGCCAGTACCAGCGCCGCTGACGGGTGACGCCCTTCTCGACGCGCTCGAGATGCGCCGCCGCCTGCCGCCGCGCCGTCTGCAGGCGGTACTCGAGCACGTTGAGCTCGCGCCACATGGAGCACTCGGCCCCAACACCGGACACGTCGGCGAACCCCAGCCGCAGCGCCACCCGCGCGCACGGGAGCAGCCCGCAGCACTCCCGCAGCAGCGCCTGCAGGTGCGCCGAGCGCATACGCGGGTAGAGGTCATACGCCGCGTCCGCCACGACCCTCTCCGTCAGCGCACGGCCCCGCTGCGCCAGCACGCCGTGCACCGGGCTGTTCAGTGGTGTCCGCTGCAGCAGATCCCACAGCGCGTCCACCTGGCGAGGTTGGAGGGCGCGGGAGCCTCCATGGGAGGGGCTTGCGCACGCAGTCTCCCCCTCAGGTAGCTCGCGATCAGCGCTCAAGACAACTTCATAAAAGGGAGAGCGCGAGGCGGGCACCACCTCGGCACTGTCAGAGGCGGGCGGCACCGCCGCCGCTGCTGCCGCCTCGGATTTCTTCGCATCGGCGTAGGCCGTCCTGAAAGACGACAGTGCCTCCTTTAATTCCTGCTGGGCTGGAGGGCAAAAATGCTCCCGTGAGAAGAGCTTCTCCTGCTCGCACGTCTGCAGCATCACGTTGAAAGCATCGGCGACGCTGCGCTCGCTCGGTACCACAGACAGCTTGAGAGCTCCACGTTTTTCCGACTCGCGGCGCACACGTGCACTGTTGCGTATACGCACATTCAGTTGGTCGCGCTCGCGCTTACTGTGGTGCACATCATTCGGGTCGACAGGCATCACCAGTCGGCGGGGGCGGTACCGCGGGTAGTACGCGGAGCGCACCCTGTGGACGTCCGCTGAGCCGCCGCTCTGCAATAGTACGCGGGCATTCTTCATCACGAGTGAAAGGAGCTGAGACTACGGAAAAAATAAAAAAGAACTGAGGAAGGAACCTCTGACAAAAATTTGAAATGAGGACACAGCAGGAGAGGATGTACTGGGAAAAGAGCAGAAGCGTGCGTTGAAGAATAGTGCTCATAGCGAGGCAAGCAGGACAAAACGCTGTTGGGGAACCGCAGTCGGTCATGGAATGCAAAAAAATATGCAGACTGACACACACACACACACACACACACACACACACAATGATAACGGAAAGAGATTCGATAGGCAACAGAAAAAGAACAAAGGCACCACAGCAACAAAACAATGTGATAACACGCCCCGTCAAAACAGCTGAAGTAACTGCGGCTAGCTGGTGTTGCAGCAATTACGGGATGACATGTGGGATAGCACATCGGCACACCATAGACGAAGAGATCCTTTGGAAGTACAAAGCTGTTATGAATCGAAACGGAAAAGAAAAAGCAAAGTAGGGGAAGCGAAGGTAGGGGAAAGTCAATGGTGCGAACACACAGGGTACACACTAGTAATAGAGGTATCAGTTGTTATTCTTCTTCTTCAGCTGCTGTTGTTCTTGCTTTTGTTTCAGCTGGCGGCATTTCTTCTCCAGTTGCAACCGCTGCTTCTCCAATCTTGTGTGGTCCCGCTTGAGGGCCGCGGTTTGAGTGCGAAAGTCGGCAATCTCGCGGTCCAGCTTGGTGCGCATCTCGATGACCTCGTTTTTTTCATTCTGCCGCATCTCGAGACGCTTCTCCAGCTGCTCCTTCTGCTTTGCCGAGATCTCCTTGACGTCGTCGGCGCTCATGGTGTTGTTGGCGAAGCTCTCGAACTGTGCCTCGTAAATCTTAATCTGCTCGAGCATCACCGTCTTGGAGGAGTAGAGGCGTTTCTGTTCTTGGTTGAGCTCGACCAGCTGCGTGTGCAGCGCACTCAGCTCGTTGGACGTCGCCTCGCACATGCTAACGATCTCCTGGAAGGCGCTGGTGCGCTGGTTCAGATCCGTCTCCAGCGACGCCAGCGACTGTTCAAAGGTCGCCTTCTGTTCATCTACCTGTCTCTGAAGATCCGCGTTGGCGGCCTCGAGCGCGTCGATCTCGGCCTGCCGCTCCTCGTACTTGGCACGCATCTCCTGACAGTTGTTCTGCACCTTTTCCCGGATGTCCTCGCGGCGAGTGCGCATGTCGGCCTCGGAGCGATCGACCAGGACGGCGAGACGCTTGGTGGCCGTCTTGACCTGCTCGCAGTCCTCCTCGGCGATCTTGAGCTGCCTCTCCATCTTGCGAAGCTTCTCCTGAAGCTGCTCGTTCTCGCGTTGTTGTACGCTGTTGCGCTTCTTGATCACCGCCAGCTCGGACTCCTTCTTCTTCAGCTTCGCGATCTCGGCCTGCAGCAGCTTCTGCACGTGGTCGGCGCCCTCCGTCTCCAGCAGTGCCTTGATCTCCGCGCGCTGCTGCTCCTCGTAGGCACTAGCTAGGGACATCGCGGTGTTGTGTGTTTGATGATCGTGTGTTAACGGTTATTCCGAAGGTAAGAGTATACGTCTCTATCCGTGTGTGGGTGTGTGTGGGTGTGGGTGTGTGTGTGTGGGGGGGGGGGGGGGAGTTCTGTGGGGGAGTGAAGAGTATTTAGCGAATTCTATGACTATGGTAAAAATGATAAAGATGTACTTAAACTTGACTTGTTATCGATTTTTCTATAAACTATATTTATCAGTTTAGACGAGAAGGTG
The DNA here is from genome assembly GCA_030347455.1 of Kentomonas sorsogonicus. Lineage (NCBI taxonomy): Eukaryota > Euglenozoa > Kinetoplastea > Trypanosomatida > Trypanosomatidae > Kentomonas > Kentomonas sorsogonicus. The sequence continues at coordinate 165,598 of JAQOSZ010000302.1, forward strand.
GAATGAGCCACGCAAAGAAGAAAAAAAAACAATGTGAAAGCTATGATCTTTCAGGAAGGGAAGAGAAAAAAAATAAAAGGCATCAAGTGGAAGACAAAAAGATATATCAGAGCATGACGCCAAGTAGCACCACCGGTTCAAGAGACAACATTTGAAGAAGTAACAGCAGTCGCAGTGAAATATGAGAAAGGTGGAAGGTACGCACTCATGTCTGCGTCAACCAATAAATGTCTTGTAATTAAATTGGACTACAACGAGATTCGTCTAGTCGCAACACCGAATTTCATTTCGTAGTGTGTAATTATATGTTGTGTCCGTTGATAATGTTTTTTTTTTTTTTTGAGTGTGTGAAGAGAAATGGTGTGAGGGAAAGAGTGAGAAAGAGAAGTATCAGAGACAAGAAGAAAGAAGAGAAGCAGAAAAACTTCACAAACATGACTACGATTACTACATTGTAGAATTCTGATTTCTGTTTTTAGCATACTCGGTAATACCCAAAAATTTAAGCGCACCGACGCTCATCACGGACTTGAGCACAAACATAATAACAAAGTACAACGCGAGGCCGACGAGAAAGTCCCAGCTTCGAATGCTGGTGACGGCGCACCACGCGTCAATGTAGGTGAGAAAGCGGCGCACGTAGCCCGCCTCTCCGCGCCGCAAGGCCTCGCGCACAATGAGGTAGCTCTCCCACTTAAGCGGAATGCGCGGCTCCCGGGTGCGCAGCTCGTGGTAGCAGTTGTAGACAACGCGCCAGTCGAAAGGAGTCATGTTCATGTAGACCCTCATGAGGGCGTTGTAGGCGTTGGCGGACAGGTGGCGACCCTTGTCGCTGCACAGCTTCTCGAAGATGTCGACGGCACGCTCCCACTGCGGGGGGACCTCCGCGGCCAGGGCGGTGATCATAAGCTCGTGATTCTCTGGCTGTGGCTTGGCGCCGCGGCGGATCATCTCGGTGTAGAGCGACTGGCAGGCCGCCGGCATCTCGCGCTGCAGGCACATGGACATGAGCGCTGCGTACGTGTGCGGGGTCGGTGTCATGTGCTGGTCCAGCACGTGCCGGTACAGCTCCATGGCGGCGCGCAGCTGGCCCGCCTCCAGCAGCTTGATGATGAGCACCTCGTAGGTCTGCACGTTTGGCGCGAGACCGGCCGCCTTGGCACCCTTCACCGCCGCCAGCGCCAGCCCGTGGTCCTTGGGTGGTAGACCTTTGATGTACAAGCGGAGCTGCGCGTTACTGACGGTGCGCGCCTGCACGGAGCAGCGGAACGCCTCCTCGACTTCCTCCGGCGTCGAAAGAGCGACGGATTGCGATGACGCGGAAGAACTAGCTCCGTCGGAAGCCGCAGACATTTGCTTTTGCCGCTGCTTCTTCTTCTCCAGCTTCTCCCATTGCTTTAAGTTTGTCTGCAAAGCGAGGGCAGCGAAGTAGTTGGACGCATGTCGCTGCGAAATACAGAGTGTAGTTCGCATCATTCTACCGTGCATCGCGCCAAGTCTTCCGCCAAGACGTTGCATCGGAAATCTCTTCAGCATCGTAGCACAGGACCTCAAATTAAAATAATTTCCTGTAAATATTTCTTTGAAGGGCGGTGACGAAAAAAAAAAGGACGATTGTCAACCCCGCCACTCTTAGCGGTAGTGTTCACTAGTGTAAAGTCGACCGCCTGTGGCACGCAAAGTGCTATAATAAGAAGAAGAAAAGGACAGAGAGGAGGAAAATGTAGGGTGAGTAAGCTGAAAAGAAGAAAACAGGAGAGGTAATGGTTATAAAGAATGGTACCGCGGAGATTCGTTCATTTGGGTCGAAAAGAAGGAACAGGGCAATGAACCGACGGGGACGACGCAAAGTAGAAACTACATAACACTCAGGAGCAGAACACGCTCAGAAAAGGGACTTTGAAAAGGTTCACAATAGTGTAAATGACATATGCTGTAAGACTGAGCAACGGTTTAGTGGGCACTTTTGGTTACACATTCGCGTGATGTCCCGTATTCACATTTGTGTTGTTTTTTTCTCGGTTTTCAATGTTTCTTTCTTTTTTTTTCTTGCCGTTTTCAAAGATCCTTAAAATATTGAGAGCCCAATAAAGAAGGGAAAGAATGTCAAGCACAACAAAAAGGATGAATGAAGATTAAAAAGAAGAACACATTAATCACGCACAATAGCGAGAAAAACCGTAGAAATTTATCAGTAAGGATAATAGTTAATGTGAGAAAAGCGCCAAAATACGAGTCATTTAACAGTGATAATAGAGAAAGAAAAAACAAGATATTGACAACCGGAAGAGTAAGAGGTAACAGCTATTTCTGTGATCGAGGGGAATCGGAGAGGTGAGACCGTTTAATATGGCAGAAAACAAGCGGATTGAGTCGAGTAACGGAAAATAGGACGAGAAGAAGAAGAATGAGCACACAGTTTTAGCAAGAAAAAAAAAGTGCCATCGACTTGCGTGCTTTGTCATCCCCTCACAAAGAGAGGGAGAGAAAAAGCGAGAGAGAGAGAGAGTCCTACAGTCGTTGTCTCCGAATGTACACCGACACAACTGGCGTCATCACTTCATTGTGCCCCTCAGCAGAAATTTCGTGTCCTACTCGGTGAGGACGCCGAGGAGGGTGCCCTCGTCGTACAGGAAGAACTCCTCGCCTTCCACCTTGATGCTCGCGCCGCCGTACTCGGGCAGCAGCACCGTGTCGCCAACCTTCACCGTCGGCGTCCACTCCTTGTTCGCCGCAGCGACGGCCACCACGCTGCCCTCGTTGATCTTGCCGGCAACCTGCTCAGGGATCAGGATGCCCGCCTTGGTCTGCTTCGCCGCCTGCGTGCGCTTCACCAGCACGCGCTGGCCGAGCGGCTGCAGCTTCTTGAGGGTGGGGGCAGTGAAGCGGAACATGATGGCAAATGTGTGAGCGCGCGTATGCGGGTGGTGGCGTAATTAAGTGAAGAGCGAATAGTGGGAATGCGTTAAGGTGAGAAATACGTGTTAAAGCTTAGTGAATCTAGAGAAGGAGGGGGAGGGGGAAGGGACGTAGAGAGATGAAGGAAAGCGAGCGGGGAATTCATGCTCGCGAGGTGCAGGAAGGTCACACGTCTCGGAAGGGTACTCATCCATGACATCTGCCACCCCGACGGACCGCATCATGTGAGCATATTTTCGAAAATAGCGACGTCCAAATCAGAAACATGCGTCGCATAGAGAAGGAGAAAAAAAAAACATGTCAGTTCTTAGTTCTTGTCTTTTCTTGTGGGCAGCTGTGTGTGCGTGCGAACATCTGCGTTCAAGCTCGTGGTGATGATTAAAAAAAAAAAAAAGAAGAAGAAGAAGAAAGTAGCAATCTAAGCTACAGGTTTGGCGTTCAAACATAAAGGTGAAACTTTAACAAGAAAAAAGAAAAAACCCTCCCAAATCAAGTAGATGGGGAGTGAAAGAGTCGTTTCGCTAGTGTTTAGTGATTTGAACCGGCAAGTTCACTGATATGACGGATAAGAAGACGAAAAAAAAAAGGAAAGAAAGAAAGAAAGAAAAGAAATAGCGGTAGAAAACTATAATGAAGCTTCGCCTACGCCCTTATGAGCGCGCGCGCCGAAGTATGCAGTCGAGTGTAGACACGCAAAAAGACGCGATACGGCCAGTGTGCTAAATGTGCACATACAGATGACCGACGGTGGCGAGAAAGCGCTCAGGTGAGGCAATGGCAGGCACTCCAAGAGTGAAAAAGTGGAGCTTGGCCAGCTCGCCCTCGCGCATCTCGAGAAGCTTTGCCTTTTCGCCGTCGTCGGCGGGGTACAGCACGATCTCGGTGGCCTCGCACGCCATGGGCACCTCGCGCAGGTAGTCGATGCGGTAGCGCCGCACGAGGAGGTCGGCCTTGAGCACCGTCGCGCCGGGGTGCCGCCGCAGCAGCTCCGGGTACACGCAGCGCGCGTCAGCCGCCGCCCCGCGGAAGGCGTTGTGCACGAGCCGCATCGTCACGAGCTGGTTGAGGTGCAGGTTGAAGTCCATGTCGCTCTCACGCAGCGGCACCAGACGCCGGAAGGTAAAGCGGTCCGTCGCCTCTATCGGTCCATCCGCAAGGTGCATCGCTGCCGGCGTGCTGTTGGGAAGCAGGACTGGGCACGCCTGTAGCAGTTCCTTCACGTCGATGCGCGCGAGCTTGTCAAACGCCAGGTCGGCTGACTCCATAGGGGCGGCGGCGGCGACAGTCATGTCGTGGCTCCGCTGCAGCACGGCGCGGCGGCTCTCCCCTAGGGGCGTCACGGCGCGCGTCTGTTTGTCCACCTGCACGCACGTGACGGTGACGCTGCCCAGCGGCAGGGGAGCGGCCGCGTCCTCGCCCTCGGTGTAGTCCCGCACCCGGGCGTGGAGCGTGTAGGAGCTGGTGCCCACGTGCACAACGCGCAAGTGCGTCTCGTACAGCAGCGTCGACGGCGTCGGGGGATAGTTGAAGTGCGGGGGGCCCTCCAGCGCTACGTCCACGCCGGCGTAAAAGATAGTGGTCGGCTCCCCGGCGTACGCGTGGCCCTCATTCTCGATAAGCGGCCGTGCGTCGTTGCTGCGAGGATTTCCGCGAGTCGCGCCGCGCACCGCCGCCTCTGTCTGCAGCCACCCGTGTTCGCGCGCCATCGCCAACGCGAAGACCGAAAGCATGTTGAGTGCCGGAGTGTTCACCTGGACGTGCTGGTACTCGAGCAGCGAGCGCACGTGCAGGCCTCTCACCATGGCCGACCCGTCAGGCTCCTCCGAATACATGGTGTAGCTGAAGCGACGAAGTGATAGAGTGTGCCGTAAATGCGTCAGTCGAAAACACAAGGGAGAAGTGACAGTGACTTCTTGATCTGACAATTTGGAAAAATTTAGAGCAAAAGCGAACGGGAAACGGAAGGGAAGGGCGGAGAAATCAACTATCCAAATTAGAATAATAAAAAGGAAATTTTCATCATATATCAGAGCACAGTAAAAAGTTGGGAGTCATTATACACACACGCACGCGATGCTGTGGGATACAGATTCGCGAGGAATTCTTCGACCTTGGGCGGGTTCAGCACCAACGTAGAATCTTTAAATAAAAACACCACGGAAGATCTCAGCTCAGCAGCTTCCACATTCGGAAACAGGGAAGAGAGTTGAAGCAAAAGCTAGGGAGATCTGTTTGTGCAATCCTGCGTAATCTTTTTTTTTGTATTTGTGTCGACGTTGACATTTTTGTCGTGGTTAAGAATGAGCACAATAATATATATACTAAAGGAGTAAGTTAACTTCATTTCTGCTATTTCAATGATATTTCTTTCTTTCTTTCTTTTTCGTTATCATAATATTTTTCATCTTTACCAATTGTATATTTTTTTTTCTGATTCTTCCTCCTAAAAAAAAGCGCAGTGCAGCCTACAGGAATCCCTTCAGTGTTTCCCTATATATTTCTTGTATCATTGTTGGATCCATCCTTCTTTAGTTGCATTTCTGCAGAAACCGCATACAACAATAAAAACAAGAAGAGCAAAAGAAACGTTGAAGTCGGATGCCCAAGACGTGCAACACTTTCCGGTAGACACACATCCCTTGAAGAGAGAAAAAAAAAAAAACATATACAATGGTAATGAAGAAAGAATATGCGTTTTCTTTTTTAATGTGTTTGCTTTTACAATATCGTTGAGTAAATAGGTCAATCCGTTGCTGTCTTGTGATGCTTAATTGATGTGTAGAAAGTGGAGGAACACAGCGGATTACATATATAACTTCAACAAAGAATAATGGGTTTTGTGAACAAGAGAAAAGGAAAAACAAAAATAATAAATGTATCGGTGAAAAGAAAACAAAAAGAGATCAATGTTAATATATTCTTAACTCACACAAAAGAAAAACAAAAAATTCGAAGGTGAAAAGAATAAAAGTGGTTGGGAAGGAGGAGTGTGACAATGATAGCACATGAATTCAAAAGCAATGACACTAAATGGAGATTTATGATTACCTCCTTTACTTGTTATTACTTGTGAAAGTATTTCAAGCTGCGCATCATCACTACTGCCCTGTCCTACTCGGTGAGGACGCCGAGGAGGGTGCCCTCGTCGTACAGGAAGAACTCCTCGCCCTCCACCTTGATGCTCGCGCCGCCGTACTCGGGCAGCAGCACCGTGTCGCCAACCTTCACCGTCGGCGTCCACTCCTTGTTCGCCGCAGCGACGGCCACCACGCTGCCCTCGTTGATCTTGCCGGCAACCTGCTCAGGGATCAGGATGCCCGCCTTGGTCTGCTTCGCCGCCTGCGTGCGCTTCACCAGCACGCGCTGGCCGAGCGGCTGCAGCTTCTTGAGGGTGGGGGCAGTGAAGCGGAACATGATTGGTGATCGGTAAGCGAAAAGGTTGATTTGTGTGTGTGTGTGTGTGTGTGTGAAGAGTGCTGGTGAGAGAGTAAGAGGAGAGAGCTTTAAATAACTATTTGTGCAAAGCGAGGAGTTGAAAAGAGAAAGTGGGGATAACAGAAACAAATGAAAGCGTAGGTCAAAACAGAAGGGTGAAGTTCATCAAAACACGCAGAGGACAGTAGGCATATTCTAGGAGGTTTCCGCGAAGTGGCAAAGAATCTCCAGATGCGCATTAGCTGATTTATGTTTTTCTTCATTTACGTATTTCTTGTTTCCTGCGCGCGTGCGACAGCCAGAGCAGCACAGTAGAGCAAATGACGGGGGGGGGGGGATTACGAGCGACTACTGTGGGCTCTGAACCATTCTTGTTTGATCAGGTTTGATTCAATAAATCATCGTACTGATATTGAGTTGCAAAAGGGGAAAAAGAAAAAGAAAAGCTGAGCGTATCAAGTTGTGATATTATCCATAGTGCCCTCCCCCACCTCTTCTCTCAGTGGAAGTTCTAAAGATAGAGAGAGACAGAGAGAGAGGGGGTAAGTACTCTGGGGGAGGAAAAAAAAAGAATACTGACATTTTACATGGTGTGATGGTGATAATGAACATCGAAAGGTACAACCCCTCTCAAGCGAGAGACGGAAAAAAAAAGTGGGGCAAGAAGATTGGAGCTGACGAGGTGATGAACAGCAGACAAGTAACGTCGCAGACCCCACCCTCCCCCCCCCCCCCCGCAGCGCTTAGTTCTTCACTTGCTTCTCGATGTTGGGCAGGTAGGCGTTCTGGGGACGGAAGTCCTTGATCTCGTGCAAGAACTTGATGAGCTCCAGCTGGACCTGGTACTTGAAGTCGTTCTTGGTCTTGGTCAGCTCTGCCATGTAGGCGCTGAACTGCTCCGGCGGCAGCACGGCGTCCATGCGGTGCTGCTCCAGCATCCGCTCCCGCAACGCGACGCTCCTCTCGTGTCTGGCGATCTTTTCGTTGAGGCGCGCGAAGAAGGCGACGAAGCGATCGTAGAAGACGGTCTGCAGATGCGGCAGGCGGAGGTACTCCATCAGATTGAGCTTCCCGTTGAGCGCACCGGCGGCGAGTCCGCTGGCCTCATAGTTCCTCTTGCCGCCTTCGGCGACTCGCTGGAGCGCCTCCTGGTAGCGGTAGCCCAGCTGGATGACGGTCTCGGGAAGGCCCACCAGCGCCGAGTAGTTGTAGAACTCGGGATGGCCGTTGCCGAAGAAGGAGACGGCATCAATCTTGCGGTTGCGCTCATTGACGTAGATGTTGACCATGTTCTGGTCGGGGAGCGAGTCCTCGTCGTTGTCCGCGCCAACAGCGAACTTCATCGCCGTGTCGGCGTTGTCCAGGTCGACGTTGCTGCAATCCAGCAGCGCGCACCGCTGCGGTATGAAATTGACGCACTGCACCGTGAAGAATCGGAAGCCGCCCGGAAACCGCAAGCGGCGGCGCAGCGGGGAGGTGTAGATGGGTAGGCTCTTTTGAATCTCGATCATCTGCAGGTCACCGCCGCCGCCGCCCCTTGGTGCCTGTGCTGGCGCCGCTGCGCGCGGAGACGGTCGGCGGGTCAAGGTGTGGGTTGCGCGCCGACACGGTGCGGCTGCCGCTCTCCTCGAGTACCTTGGTGTAGAGCGTCTTGCCCGAGTCGTTGTTCATCGCCGTCATGATGTTCTCGTGGTGAAACTTTGGGTCGATGAACTCGTCAAAACCCCATGTAGCCGAGCAGCACGTGCGCTAGGTGGCTACCCACATCCCGCGCGTTGAAGTTCTCAAAGTTCTGTGTGCGGCCGTAGCGGCGCGTGAACATCGACACAGGGCCCGCGGCGAAGATGAAGGGATCGGCGGTCTGGTAGTTGTTTTCAACAATGACGCGCCCGTCAAAGACGATGGAGCGCTTGTTGAGGGTCGAGAGCACGTTGCTGTCGATGTCCTTGTCCTCGGCGGCGACGATGAGGCTGCACCCCAGCTCCACCGACTGCCCCGCGCTGCGCTCATGTGAGACGGGCGCGATGACAACCGTGCTGAGGTTCGTGTCCTCGAACTCGAGGCGGGTGACGTCGTAGCCGCGCCAGCAGTTGACGCCCAGCGCGCTCCAGTAGGTCGTGGCGGCGTTGTAGCACGCGTCGTCCATAAAGTCCATCTTCTCCTGCGGGCTGCACACGACGATGCGCTGCGCCGAGAAGCCGAGCTGCACCATCGCCGTCGTGATGGCGAAGACGTCCATGTTGGAGCCGTACACCAGCACGTTCGAGATGTTGCTCGTATTCTGGTCAATGTCCACCAACTTTTGCCGCAGCCGCTCCACCGCGCTGTCGCCGGACATGGGAATGACACCGGTGCGGGCGCTCTTGCCCTCCTGCTGCTGTAAGCGCGCGGATCGTGTGCGGCGTCACGTACTGGCGCCCGGTACAGAGCACGAGGAAGTCGTAGGGCTCGAAAGTGCCGTTGTCGACCGCGACGAACTTGTTCACCTTGTCAAGGTCGACCATGGTGCCGGTGACAGCGCGCAGGCAGCGGCCAACACGCAGGCACGTGTACTCGCGCTCCAGCAGCTCCACCGTGTCGGTGCGCCACTGGTACTCCTGCTGGTTCGGGTGGTCCGGCATGCCGTCGGTCGAGATGACCAGGAGGTTCGTGAAGCGCACGTGGGGGATGGTGACGAGGCGGTGGAAAAAGCACATCGCCGTGGCGCTCGCGCCGACGACGACGATGCGCGTGTGAATGCGCACCTTCGGGTCTCCCAGGCAGCGCCGCGAGGTGACGAACAACTCCCCGAGTGCCGCGACGTCGGCCTCGTTGTCCAGGTCGAACTCGCTCTTGACGACGTCGACGGGCTGCACCAGACGCCGCTCGCGCTCGAGCTCCTTCTCGGACACAGGCACCTTCTCCAGGACGCGTCGCGGCTGCGCCGGGAGCATTGACCACATCAGGGGGCGGAAGGGATCGTCCTCGACGGAGGTGAGCACCACCGCCACCTCCACGTTGTAGTGGCGCAGCATCTCGGAGACGAACAAGGGGACGTGGGTCTGGAAGCACGGGCGGACGTACATGCACCGGACAATGATGCCGGGCATATCCGGCGAGAGGAACTGACGGCTGCCTCGATGGCGCTGAGGTTGATGTTGGTCTCCTGGTAGTTCTTCTTGGTGCGGGTGTTGTAGTAGATGTACGCGTCGAGGTCGTAGTTGGCGCGCAGCGCGTACGTGTCCTGCACGGACAGCAGCCGCGACGTCGCGACGCCTGCCACGTCGGTCCTCCACATCATGCGGAAGGTGGTGGTTCCCGGGAGCGGTCCCGGCCGGGTCTAGCTCCTCGATCCGCTCCTTCTCGTAGGAGAGCAGCGCGTCCTCGCGGAAGCGGTCCAGCGTCTCGCCGGTGAGGCCCGGCATCTGCCCGGCCTCCAGGAACTCGGCGCAGATCTGCTTGTCCTCCGACGTACGGTTGGGCTCCACCACCACGTCGAGCAGGTCGTAGCGGCAGCACACCCACAGGCCGTCCGGCACCCGCACGTTGTCGCCCTTGACGTTGTGCGGCTGATACTTGCGGATGGGCGTGTAGCTGAAGGGCTTCAGGATCGGTGGCTCCGAGATGCTGTGCGGTAGCACGATGGAGGCGAACTCGCACATGGGAAATTGCTCAAACATGTACCCGACAAACTCGTAGGCGGAGAAGTCATAGTCGGGATTGAAGTAGAGAAAGTCGATGTTGACGGTGTTGCTGAAAACGAGGCCTTTTGAGGCGGAGACCGACTTGGCCTCCTGCACGCGCTCGTCGAGGCCGATGGAGCGCAGCTTGCTGTGCGAGTCGGTGGAGTAGAGCCGGGTGAGCGCCTGCTGCTCCTCGCCGGAGAGCGCGCGGAGACACGCGAGGCCCACCACCCGGTGCGTCTCGGGGTTCTCCGCCACGAGGACCTTCTGGCCGTCGTCTTGGCCCATCAGCAGCTCGTCGAGGTAGAAGTCGTCAGGCAGCTCCGTCACGACGCCGCGGCCGCGCAGCAGCAGCGGCACGAGGTCGTCGTAGTCCTCCACGCGCCCGCTGCGCATCGCGAGCGCCGTGATGAACTCGCTACGCGGCCAGTGCAGGATGGAGCCCTCGAAACTGAAGTCCTGCGGGTCCGCGCGGCTGAGACCGCGGACGACGCCGCCAGTGTTGAGCTCATCGAGCACGCTAAAGTCGTCCTTGTCGCCCATAACGGCGGAGAGGAGGTGCGCGGCGCGGTGATTGATGCCAAGCCCTACCGCCAGCAGCTCGCGCGCCAGGGCGTCGGCAGTGAAGGGTGCCGCCATCAGGGCCTGCTCCAGCGCGTACTGCCCGGGGCTGTCCGCCTGGGAAGCGCCGCTGAGGTGCAGCGTCATGGGAGGCGCGAGGAGCATGGTAAGCCAGAGCGTGTTGCACGGCGTAATTTCATCGACGGAGAAGCCGCCCTGCGTCGCGTAGCCACCTCCGTGGAGAATCTTGTCCCAGTGCGGGGCCGGAAAGCTGTTGGCACGGGGACTGTTGGAGAATGCCGCGAAGCCGAGCACCGCGCGGCGCCCGGTATCGTCGTTGCGCGCCTCCGACACCGCCGTCACGCACAGATAGGACGTCTCAATGAGGTCGATGAAGTCATCCGTTGAGTGCACGCCAAAGAAAGCGGTTTCGGGAATGCCGTCCGGCGAGATGTCGCGCAGGCCCATCATCTGCGACAGCGCTGCCGCGTCGGCGTGGCGGCTGCGGCGGAAGCGCACGCCGTTGAGATTACTGGGAAGGAATTCCATCCATGCAAAAGACGGAGGCGAATTCTCACGGTGGGCAAGTGCTTGATACGGGGGTTTTGGTAGCCTCCAGAAGCACCGTCTAAAATGAATCTAGTCTGCTCTACTTATCAAGTGTGCTAAGATAGTTTTCTCTCGATTATGCGAAAGGTGACGCGGTGATGGTAATATAAAGAAATTAAGAGTGGTCGCGTGCATGAAAAAAGAAAACACATTAGTAGAGCAGCTTTTAGCATTTATTCAACTTCACTGGTTAATACAAGATTCCCAAAAGTTCAAAAGATGAAAGCAAGCAAAGACATTAAAAAATTAAGTAAAAATTCGATGCGTTGTGGAATAAATTTACTTAGTTCTTTCACTGCCGTCACTCACTCACTCACTCCCTTACTCTCTCGCTCCCTCGCTTTCTCGCTCTACAAGGCGAAGTTCGGATACTGATCAAGCTTCGGAATGAGAGGTCGCACACATGAGTATGGCTTCTTATTCAGTCGCACCTCCTGCTCAAACGCGCAACACACACAGAGGGAGGCAGATGATCGGCATAATATTGATGTAGAACATGACCGTAAAGACTGGCTAAACTCTCTCCCGTAGCATTCAAGGATGCGCGCTAGAGAAGAGCAACGGAAAACAGAAGAGAAAAGAAAGCTTCAGAATAAAAATAATAAAAAGCACATTAGTACACTAGCACAATCGCACAATAATTATCAGATATTTCTGTGGTGTTGTTGATGTTCTTGTTTTTTTTTTTTTCAATTGAGATACTGATAATACATAGGGAAAGAAAAAAAAAGAAAAACAGAAATCAGAAATAAAAAAGATAGTTGGATGACAAATGGTGTTTGACAGTAGTAATCGGGGAAAAAAAAAAAGAGATGCATGTAGATGTGTGAGTTTGAATGGATAGAATACAAAGGAAAAAATGATGAGAAAAACATAATCATATTCACATGTGTCAGGCAGAGACGGCAAGAGATGCCATGCTTTCACAGAAAACTAAAAGTGTTACTCAGGCTTTTGCTTCAGAAGAATGCGGCGGTGAATAAACACACGGAAGCCGTTTAAGCTCTGCTCGCCTCCGTACACCTCATGCGTCTGGCCACCCGGGGAGAAGAGAATAAAAGTGGGATAACCGCTGACCTCGTACTTGCGGGCGATCTCCGGATACTTCTCGGCATCCAGTTTGGCGACGGTGAGCTTTCCCGCGTACAGTGTATTGGTGTTTGCGGTGATGCCGGTACTCATCACATCGGCAGCCACGCTTTTGCACGGAGCGCACCACGGAGCATAAAAGAAAACAAGCGTGTGCTGACCACTGTCCTCGACTTGCGCCTTGAACGTCTCGTCCGTCAGCGTCTTGACTCCCGGTAAATCTTGTGCAATGTTATTGACCATGTCGTCGGCGTGTGCACCAGAGAACAAAAGCACACAGGCCAGCACGGCCAGAAGTGCCAAGCGCGTGCAAGAATGTGGCATCTCTTCTTGGTATGTGTGTGGGGAGCAGGGGGGGGGAAGGGAGAGGGGTCAGGTTATATGATTAACTATGTTCGAAGATGATCGAGTGTGTGTGTTTAAGATTTATAGATATATGTGTTGATGATGGATACCTTGAATCTGCGAAAGTTAGCTGCTTCTTTGTGGGGTGGAAGATGAGCAGTCAGGTGTAAGAAGAAACAGAAAAGGAAGAGAGTGAAACAAAGCGAGAATAAATAAAGGAGCGGACACAGAGAGGAAAGGGTCCTCTCCTTCGAAGGTGTATCTGTGTATGCACATATCCCAGTAGGAGCGCAAAAGGGTAGCTCTGGAGAACGTCGGATATTCGCAGCGCGCACGCGCACTACATTCAGGCACAGAAGAGAACCTCGTGGTACGTGAGTAGGAAGACAACAACAATAGCAAAAATATATACTGGATTATCTCACTTATAGGACTAACACTACTTTTTCTTTTCTTAGTCAGTTATCTCTTCAAATAGCAACCGCAGAGATGGCGTGTGTTTTTTTTTTTTTAATTCATCTATTTATATTTTTTCTTAATAGGATAGTTTAGAAGAACGAATATGAAATGGAAAGAGGAAAAGGTGAGAAGGTAGGTCTGTGTAGGAGGGTGGTGAGCGGCGTGCATCACTTGAGATTCTTTGCGTCGTTGACCTTCTGCAGTACCTTGCGCTGCCAGTCGCGCGACATCTTCTGCGACTCCTTGAGTTCCTCCTCGGGGAACAGTTTCATGATGCCCATGAGGCCGAAGCTGACGAGCATCATGAGAATCATGGGGTTCTTGAGGAGCGTCATGGGGCTGAAGTCCGGCTTGGGGACGTAGTAGCTGTGCAGGCCGGCGGGCGGGATCATGATGGGGAGCTCCTCGTCGAGGCCGGTGCCGTCGAGCGACTTGACGGGGAAGTCGTTGAGGTAGCCGCGGATGATGTGCACCGTCTCCTGCCCGCGCTGCTGGAACTGCACCTCGACGCGCACCGTGGGGAAGGTGAAGTCGTGGTACTCGGCCTGCAGCAGGTAGGTGCCGTACGGGATGCGGTACACCACGAAGGTCCCGTCGCGCGCCACCGGCACCCGCAGCGTCGTCGCCGCGCCATCGGTGAGGAGCACGCTGCCCGGCTGCAGGTTGTGGTGGGGGCTCTGACTCTCGGGCGCCCCAAAGTACTGCGGGGGGATCTGCAGAACGCCGTAGAAGGACGGCGGAGGCGGCTCTACAGAATTCTCGCTCTTATCCGCCTCTGCGCAGACGAAGGTGCCGCACATCAGGCAAAGCAGCGCGACAACGCACAGAAAAGCTGAGCGCATTGTAAACAGTATGTGTGCAACAAACAAGACCGATAAATGACGGAACCTTTGCAGAGAAGGGGGTGGGGGGATAGACTGTTGCTGATCTTCTGAGCGTACAAGAAATTTCCTTGTAGTGTGAAGTGAAGTTTGGTAGAGTAAATTACGGAAATGACAGTAGAAGCGACAAGGTAAGAGAGGAAGTGGTGGCAAAACCATAAGAAACAACAGGGGAGGAGGAATGGGGGGGGGGAGAGACATTAAGAGATTAAAAACAGCGATGGCACTTCAGACAAAAGTATCCCATGTGGAACCTTTGATCACCTTTAAAAAATGATGATTTAAAAAAAAAAAATATATGAATGTAGGCGCAGCGACGCACGAGTTGTGCAGCTTCTCCTCCCGGAATAGTTCAGAAAGATGCGGTTACTGAAAGATGTTGCATACCTGGACGCACGTCACGGTAAAGCTCGTTTAGGTTTGTTTTGTAATTCACAGTTCTAGATGAATAATGTGCAGCAATACGCAACAAAAAGAAAAAGATAATAAATTGGAAAAACCCACACAGTGCGGTTTATTCCGTACAAGCAACAAAAATGTATAAGAGAGAAAAAAAAAAGAGAACAAAGTGTGAAGAGAAGCACTCAAATCGAGAAAACTTGAAGAGGGATCCTCATTCACGAAAAGAAACGCAAGCAAACGATAAAATATAGACGACACGGATGATGTTGTTGGTGTTGTTGTTTTTCTAAGCTCACGTACCAGTTGTAAAATTGAGGTAGCGCAAAAAAATAACCGGAGCAAAAAAAAAAAAAGCAGAAGTGATGGGTCGCTTCTCATGCATCACCGCAGTACCACAAAGATGAGGAGAATAAGAATGAGGACGAGCACCCCGATGCAGATGAACTTACCCGTGTCGCTGGTGCTATCGAGCAGCTTCCCCACGCGGCGCATCGCGCTGTCGAGACGGGTCTGCACGCGGTCCATGCCCTTGTCGATCGCGTCGATCATGTGCTCCTGTGTCGTCAGCTCGTCGTTGATGTTGATGGCGGTGTCCTTGACGCGGCTGATGCCGCTCGACAGGCGGTCCAGCGTCTGGTCGTCGGTCTGCATAATGTCCCGCTGCACGTCGTGCTCCTGCCGCAGAAAGTCGTTGTCCTCACGGCGCGCGGCGGCGGCGGGGCTGTTGTCGTCGTTGTTCTCAGCGGCGCGCCGGCGCTGCGCAGCCCGCACGCGCTCGCCGACCTGCTGCGCGCGCTCCACCTCGCGCTCCCAGTTGCGAATGTTCTGCGCGCGCTCCTGCAGCTCCTCGGTGGTGATGCTGAAGGACTCGGGGTGCTCCATGGCGGTGTCGAGCGCGAAGCGCATGTCGGCCACCACCTCCACGCACGCGTCCACCGCCTCCAGAAGCTGGTTCTCCGCAACGATGGTGAGATTCGGGTTCTCGCGGTAGCGCTGCAGCTGCGCCGACAAGTCGGTAAGCATCGTCCCCACCTGCTTCTCCATCTGAGGCCACGGGTCAGCCCGGGCTGCAGCGCGCGTGGGCGAAACAGCAGACATGGGAAGACAAAAAAAAAAAAAAAGAACTATGTGGTATGGAAAGAAGAGGAGAACGTGCGAAAGACTCGCGGGAATTTACAGTGGTGAACGATTCTAAACTTCTGGATAAAGGGTCGCGGAGAGATGAGGAAGAGGCGATTGGGGAAAAGCGAAGTGAATGTTCCAGATAGAGGACAAAAATGAGAAGCACAAAAAAAAAAAGTACCATGCTGCTGATTTTGTCATAAATGATGTCTCATCACCAGCAGCATACGCATAGGGGAAAAAAAAAAACTGCAGATGTGTGTGAGGGGGGGTAAGAAATGAGTGTCCACAGAAGCGAAAAAGAAAAGATAATTAACCCAACAACAATAATAACAATAGCAATAATGTGAAGAATGAAAATGAAAAACACATAGCGAACCGCAAGAGCACACTGTGGGTATCAGCGTCACTTCTTCCTTGCGGGAAAATTCGCTGCGGTGGTGGAGTTCGCACAGTGCAAAAAGACGGACGCCACGTTGTGCACGCGGAATCCCTCGAAGTCGCTCAGGTCTAGGTCACAGTGGTGGAAGCTCACAGCTGGAGCAGCCGCTGGGGTCTGAGTCCGCTTCTCCTTGGAACCTTTCCGCTTCTGCTTGGGAGTAGGTGAGGACTCCTGAAGCCCAACGACAGCGAAGCGAAAGCTGCAGTCGTGAAAAGTGACATTTTTACCAACCGTGGCATTCTTGAGGATAGCTCCATCAAAGGTGCATCGCGTGAAGGTACAATCGCTGAGGTGAGCGCCGTAGAAAATGGAGCGCGAAAAGTCGCAGCGGTCCGCCGAGACGTTGAGAAAGGAGATGCGAGTGAAATCGCCGCGGCACATCGACTTGTGCGACAGACGCAGCCCCCGCAAGGAGCCCCCGCGCAGCAGCGCCTTGTAGTCCGTGCCCTCCAGCAACAGCTCCGCCGCCGCGCGCTGCAGCGGCGCTCTGGTTGGGTACCGCAGCAACTGCAGCAGCTGCTCCTCCGCCGGGAGCGGCGCCGCCAGCGCAAGCGGGTGCTGGGAGCCGCTGCGCTCCGTGGACACGGGAGGGGAGGTGGAGCACTTGGGCGGCGCCACGTCCGCCGATGGGCCTGGTACCTCGGTGGACTGCCGTGTCGTGTCCGCACACCCGCCGTCGTCGAGGGAAAGCATCATCGCGTCCGCCAAGTCATCCGCCGTCACGCCCTCAAACGCCGACGGCAGTGGTTCCGCGCCTACCACGGACGTACCCGGTGCGAGAGAGCCGCTGGAAGCGGCGCCGCTGCCCAGCTGCAGCCGCGGACTCAAGGCGCGCAGTTCATCCTCGGTGAGGGCGTCGCTGAGTCGCCCCAACATCTCCACCTCTGCCTCCATCCACTCCAGCCGCTTCACCGACGGGGACGCACCCGCTGTACCTGCGGAGGGGTCAGTGCCGCAGCAGCGACGCGAGCACCTGTGTGCCTCTTGCAAACGGCACCCAGCGCCAACGCG
The DNA here is from genome assembly GCA_030347455.1 of Kentomonas sorsogonicus. Lineage (NCBI taxonomy): Eukaryota > Euglenozoa > Kinetoplastea > Trypanosomatida > Trypanosomatidae > Kentomonas > Kentomonas sorsogonicus. Next base: position 182,535 of record JAQOSZ010000302.1, read on the forward strand.
CATCGTCACCTGGAGAGCGAGAGCGCTTCGCATGTTTGCAATTCGAGATATGAATTCCTCGATCAAAAGTACTATCTTTTTGATGTAGTTATTGATGAATATTGAAATAGAAGAATGGCGTGAAAGAAGATCTATGATAGCCAATGTACTTTACTGGGATGTGGGAAGATGAGAATGAGGGCTGGTTGTAGTACAGAGAGAAAACAACATCCTATATCATCAGTTTTGAAGCAGAAAGTGGCGCAGTCACAATCAAATACACTATGTATTCCGTCTTGGAGTGTATTAGGAGTGAAGTAGCCGTATGCATCGTTTTTATTATTATTATTATTTAGCTCATTAAAAAAAAAAAAAACAAGAAAAACGACAACGTAGCAGGCGACGGCGCAACGACATATAGTCTCAGGAACAATCAATGCTGCAAAAGAACAACAAGGAAAACAAGAGTTTTTTTATTTAAAGATGAGAGGTGTATTCAACACCATTGAAGGGAAGAGGGGGAGGGGGAGGACTCGCAAACGGAGCACAGTGCAAGAACAGAGGGGAAAAAAAAAATAAAAAATGCAGAAAAGAATAAGCGCAGAGGGAAGAGAAAAAACAAAGAGTACCTGCGGGGGGAAGCTCACGAAACAACAACGAAAAAAAAAAAAGTTAGTCTATCACCGCGCACGCCGTTAAGCGTAAGGTGATATCGGAAACAGAAGAAACAGTCCTTGTCGACCCAATTGAAGGCACAACGCTTTTTAAACAGAGGTTTGCAGAAAACCAATTTCACTCTTATTCGCACAGCGCACGAGCGCGCACGTGCGTGTCTGTGTGTATGTTGGGCCAGCTAAATGGGTGAAGAAAATGTACCGAAAGAAGAATTCATATTCCCGCTCTCAACAAGAAGAGAAAACAGTAGCGATGGACGTCTGCACCCAGAAGATGTCGTATGTAATAATGATAGGGATTACAATGAGATGAAAGCGATGGGAGTGGGGGGTGGGGGGCTAAGAATCAGAAACAATACACCAATTAACGAGAAACGAAGCATTTCCTAAAACAAGGGCTAAGATGCAAGAGGTACTCTCACAAGCACAAAAAAAAAAATGGAAACTGAAAGTAAGCGGCACTGTCGTTGTTGTTGTTGCTTTTTTTTCCCCCTCCTTCCTGTCTCCAGCAGGCCAAACGTCTCCTACGACCACAAATACAGGAAGTTTGTGTGTGTGGCTCCTTCGTCGGTCCTGCTGCTTACGAGGTTATGGAGCAAAATCAGTCCTTTCGATGTTGCTGTTGTGGAGTTGCTGCATACGTTTATCCTGCTTTGCCACGTTATAGTACACGAATTGCAGCGAATAAGTTGACTCATTGTTGCGGTGTATATATATAGCGGTACCAAAAACAAGAAAGGTTGCACAAGAAAAAACAAATGTTGTGAGCACGGAACACTCAGTCCTTATTTTTAGCGATGGAAGAGATAAAAAGATGGCCGAGAAAAAAGAATCGGCACGTCAAAAATGGCAAATTAAACAACACATGTCTAGGGAAAATGATAATCACGACGTGTGGTGGCGAAAGATGAAGAGATTGGCAGAAAAAAAAATGGCGAGATAAAGTGCAGCGAAAAAAAAAAAAGAGTGAAATATACAGTGGTGTGAAATGCAGGGTGGACAGAGCCACTGAGCAAAAGATAAGATACGGGTGGGGAAAAAAAAACAGAGAAAAAAAAAAGAAATGGCTCGAAGCCCGGAAAAGGAAAAGATAGAGATAGAGCAGAAGGTAAAGTGTCAGTAAAACAACAAAAAAAAAAATAATAATAATAAAGAGAGCGAAAATAAGTGGTGACTAGGACAATTTGGACGGCTGGTTGCGCACGAACTGGATGCCGTTGCGCATCTTGGTGAGGCGCACAGAGCTGAGCGGCATCATCTCGCCGTCTGACATCGAAATGCCGTTGTTGACCGTTATCTCGACGGCGGCCGCCTTGACGTAGCACGTCTTGGGAAGCTTGACGTGCTCGCCGGCCTCGAGGGTGCTGAAGAACTGGAAGGCCTCGTAGCGGGACGTCTTGCCGGTGACCTCGTCGTCGCGGGTGAAGACGAGGTCGATGCAGCCGTCGGACATGTGGTTGTACGGCGCCATCTCCATGTCCTGCGCCACGTCGCGCTCGTTGCACAGCAGACACATGGTGAAGGGCATCTCCACCGTCACCCACGGCAGCTCCTCGTCGTCAAAGTCGATGTTGTTGGCGTGCAGCGGGTTCGTCTCGCTGAAGCGCTGCTGGTGTGCGCGGCAGTGGGGGCAGTCATCGGTGATGGTGCAGCGCGGCAGTGTGCCCGACGCGTTCAGCGTCTCCGTCGGCAGCAGCTTCTCCACGCGAGTGCCGTCGCGGCCCACCCACGGGATGTAGCGGATCGTGCTCGCGTACGTGCGGATGCCGCGCAGCATCATGTAGCCGCCGTAGACGGCGAAGCGGCCGTTGCCGAGCCAGCGCAGGCCCTCGCTGCCGTGGTCGATGTCGTTGGCCATGCCGAAGGAGAGCGACATGAAGGCAACGCGCTCCTCGAGCTCCGGGCACCCGGTAGCGAGCGAGATGGCGTCCGCATACTCGCCGGTGCCGTCGCGCAGATACGGACTGACACGGCGCTTCTCGCCGCGTGCCGCCCGCCGCTCCGCCAGCTCGTCGGCGTACTTGGCGCGCCACGCCTGGTACTTGGCCTCGATCTTAGCGGTGTTGTAGTCCCCCGCGTGCGACGCGCGCATCGCCTGGTTGGGGGTGAAGCGCATGTGCATGAGATCCATGTCGCACGTGTGCAGATGCACCAGCGACAGCACGCTCGATGTGTAGCTGAGCACATCCAGCGTCTTGGCGAGGCCGCATGCGCTGCCGGTCGGCACTGTCGCGACGAGAGGCATCACGGCGGGCCACCCGCCCTCCAGAAACGCCGCCTTGAAGCTCGTGCCTGCGGTGTCGCTGCCGAGCGCGCCGACACTCATTAGCTGCCCCGACATGCTACGCACGTGGGCATGGTGATGGTGAAGCTGCTGCTGCTGCTGCTGCTGCTGTTGCTGTCCGTGAATCTCCCCCGCGTCACCCGCGCCGCGAATGAGGCCGTCCCCGCCGTCGCTGTCGGTAGTCGGCGCCGAGCCGAGGTCGAAGCGCTCCACCAGCGCGACGCGGCGGCGGTGCAGACCGTTCACCGCCTCGTTCACGATGCCGTCGCCGCCCATGAGCACGACGACGCAGTTCTCGTCGACGGGGGTGTCGAGGTCGGCCAGCGTGTCCTCGCAGTCGTGCGCGCGGGTGGTGACGTGCACCTTGACGACGTGCCGCGTAAAGTGCAGCAGCGGCTTCACGTGCTTGGTGTACACCTCCAGCCCGTTGCCCTTGCCGGACTTGAGGCTGATGAAAAAGAGCAGCGTCTTGGGACCTTTGGTGTAGACCCGCTCCAGGATCGCGCGCAGCGTCATCATCAGCGGCATCTGCATGTTGTCGCCCGTCGCCGTCGGGTCGGCGTGCGACGGCACGGACTGGAATTCGAGCGTGTGAATCGACTTCTTCTCGCCTTTGCGCAGGCGCACGTACGAAATGAAGAACCTCTTCGGCTTCGAGGAGGAGGGGGTGGAGAAGCCGCCGGCGTTGGCCATGTCGCCGCTGTGAGGAAGACCGCTGCCGCCGGAGGTGATGGACGCGCCGGTTTGCGAGCGCGAGTGTGCAAAGACGATCTCGTCGCCGTCGTTGACGCCGCAGAGGCCGGTGGTTACCGTCGCGTCCTGGGCGCCGGAGTAGGCCGATTTGGCGTTTTCGTCGTTGGCGGCGCGCATCGTCTGGCGCGCGTCCATCTCCCTCGCAGTCTCCACATTGAGAATCACGTAGGTCGGAACGTTAAGAATCAGCTTCGATTTGCCGCCTGGAGTCTTGGGGGCGGCCACCAGACGGACGCGGTCCTCGCCCTGCAAGAACGTCAGCACCGCGCTGCGGCCCTTGTACGTGACGGGAGAGGAGTAGTCCGACGTGGGCTTTTCGGCCACCGGCACGGGCTCCTCGAAGACAAGCGGTGAATCAGTGTCCATGTTGCGTTAAATGGGGGAGCTGCCACAGTGTAAAAGAGAGTGATAAGTTCTGGTGTATTTGTTGTTTCCCGGTAAGTTTCGCTTTACGAGGGGAAACGAAAATGAAGAAAGATTTAGGGCGATGCGTTAGACGAAATTAGAAGCTTATAAGATGGGCAAGAAGAAAAAACACGAGTTAAAGATGCACGCGTGGGAAAACGAGAAGAAAGAATTAATATATTGATTATGAATGTACCGTTAGGGTGGCTAACCTGGTATTTTAACTTTGTTCAAAGATCTTTTCAACGTAAGATGGTGGAAACGGAAAGAAGAAGGAAAAAAAGGTGGCAGAAGTAAACGAAAGGGAGGAGAAAGAAGCAGAGGTCGCAAGTGGGTCGAGCCAATAGATGAGAAAAAAAAAGAAGAAGAATGTTGGATTTGAAGTGATAAATGAGTAACAATAGCAATAACAATAAATTTGATTTATTTTATTTTTTAAAGTGGGAGAGAGAGGGTACTTGACGAAAGTGCTAACTACTAGTGATAACGCTGCTGCTGCTGCAGAAGCTAAGAGGAGGAGAAACGGACAGCAGTATTCCGTGGGGAAGAGAGGATGAGGGCATGATTCCAAAGACGACTAGGAACGCACAGAGCGGTATTAGGAGTGCATAAATGGTTGAATACATGTGTGGTTAAAACCGAAGCAGTGCAATTTGGGGACGAGAAACGGTGACAGAGAAGAGTTAAAAGAAAAGAAGAGCGCCATGCATGTAAGAAGGTGCAGGCATGAATCAATAGTGATGCAGATTGAAAAATCAATAGAGTGGTAGTTTACATACACGCGAAGAGTGAAACAAGAGCAAAAGACACATCACAGGCTGCATCTCAAGCGCAAAGAAAAAAAAATACAGAAAGAAAGAGAAGGAAGGCAGAGGAGGTTCATTCAGTCGGCATGCTGTGTCAGGATCTGAAGAAGCGGATAGTACTTGCCGAGTCCGTCATCAAAATAGTCAACGAGGCATTGCGCCTTCTTCACCAGTACCGCATCCAGGCAGAAGAGTCGCGCGGTGTGGGTACGTACGGTCGCGAGGTCCCGCTGGATTCGCTGGACAAAGGTGCAGTTCGCGTCATCCTCTGCCGGAGGAGGGGAGGCCTTGACAGCGGTGGCGCCGGTGATGGTGTCGATGCGGTCGTTCAGGTCTACTATCTCAGCCGCCGTCCACGCGCCCGAGAGCTCCGCCTTGGCGAGGTTCGCCCAGTTGGGCTCCACCCGCGTTGCGCTGGTGCCGGCGCCGGGCGACAGCATCGGTGACCCCGGAGGCGACGACGGGGAGGCAGACGACGGTCGCGCAAGTCGCCCTGGGCGAGAGGAGGTGGGGGAACCACCAAGCGCCCCAGCACCGTTGGTGTTGCTGCGGCGGCGATCTCCGCTGTCACTGCCGCTGCTCCCGCCTGGATTGCTGGAGTGGCTCAGGCGCTGCCCAGAGGTGGGGCGTGAGAGGTGGGCGTTCTGCTTGACGCGGCCGCGGCCTGTATCAGCATCCGCCTGAGCTCCAGATGCTTTCGCAGAGCCGAGGCTAGTGGCGGAGCCGATGCTGGCGGCGGGGGAGGAGCTGGAGGCGTCTCCATCGGGTATCATGCCCCACTGCAGCAGCACCAGAGCGATGTCAAAGATGACGTCAAGCACGTGCGCGGCGGCCGAGGAGTACTTCTCCTGCGAGTTCTGCAGCGCCAGCCGCAGCAGCAGATGCCACAAAAACTCCCGCTCCCGCAGCAGCGTTTGGCGAATAAAAAAGTCAGCCGCCTCGTTGGATGGACGCGGGTACGCCGGGGTGAAGCGGGCGACCGCAGCCTTGCGTGCCTCTGACGCAGCCTTGCGCCGCTTCTCCTCCGCCGCGCTTGTGGGGGAGTCCGGGGGCGGCGTCGGGGGCGGGGGGTGCTCGTAGTGGTGCCACACGAGCGCGTACGACTGCACCATCATGTCGCGCAGCAGCTGCAGCACGTCGACCAGCACAAAAGGCTGTGCGCTGAAGTGGCGCAGCGCGGCCATGGCGAGTGGCACCGCGTCCTCGTGCACCAGCAGGATGAGGTTGTTGGCGTCGTGCTGCACCACGTTGCCCAGCGCGAGCGAAAGCCACTTGGTCAGGTGCGGGTTGCCGGCGTAGTGGTCCCGCAGCGCGCTCATGGCCATCTCGACGCCGCTGCACTTGACAAACGTGTCGACCGAGGCGGCCGCGTCGACCATCCCGGGGCGCAGCACGAGCGAGAAGCAGTAGGCGCCCCATTGCAGAATGTTGGGTTCGTGCGCGTACTCCTTCATGATCTCCAGCACCGTCACGACGCCGGACACGTTCACAAAGGACGCGACGTTGGCCTCCTGCAGGCACAGCTTGCTGAGCGCCGCGAGCGCCGTCGTGACCAGCTCCTCGTCCTGCGGATGGCCGTCGATGGTCTCGAGAATGATGCCGACGCTGTTGGGGCCGTTGGCGGAGCTGTCGAAGTTGTGGTGCTGCACCCGCACCATCGTCTCCAGCACCTTCTTGGTGAGCGCCGACGAGTAGTAGAAGGCGTAGAGCATGTGCAGCAGCGAGTTGAAGTCGTTGTCGTCGTAGTACTCGTTGAAGACGGCCTCGTAGCTCGCCTCCTTCTGCGACGCGGGGATGATCAGGTTCGCCTTGCGCTTCCGCTCAATCTCAATCTCGTCGTAGTTGATGATCTGCACGCCGCGGTTGGGCAGCATCAGAGCGCCTGCGGCGGCCCCATCGCGGCTGGAGCCTGCGCCGGCGATCACGTCCCCCGTGGCGCCGCCGGCACCCGCGCCGCCGGCAGTGGACTCCTGGAACATGGCCAGTCCCGCGCCGGTGACGCTCTCGACGACGTAGCGCGGGAGGTCGGAGATGGGGGAGCGGCACATGCCGAGCACGTCCGACTGAAAGAGGTGGCGCACGAGCGACGTCGTCAGCATGCAGATGCTCTGCTGCGCATAAAAGTGCTGCAGACCGACAAAGTCGCCGTTGCTGTTGAAGGCGGGCCCGCCGCTGCAAAAGTCAATGTACGAGTTCTCATCGGCGTCGTAGACGACAAAGTCTGGGTGCACCTCGATCACGTGCTGCACAATGTAGCGGCGCTCGCGGCCGTTGACGTGCGTGACGCAGAGGTGCGTGTCACCCACCTTGACCGGCGGAATCGACGAGAGCAGCAGCGGCAGCGGCAGCGGGCGGATGAGGCGCAGCGAGGCGTCGACGCCACGCTTCAGTGCGCCGGAGCGGCCGGTCTCGACGTCGGCGGAGCGGCTGTGGGCGAAGGAGCTGCCGCCCTCACTGGTGCCCTCGCCCTCCTCGTCCTCGTCAAAATGCGGCGACGGCACGAGCGCGCAGTAGGTGAGGGTGTACCCGATCTCCTCCTCGGCGTCAGAGTCGCCGCTGTCGCTGTCGTCGGGGAGGTACGGAATGACCGACTGCTGGGTGAAGCCGCCCATTGGCGGCTGCGCCGGCGTCCCGGCGAGTATAATGTTCGAGGACGGAAGAGTGCGGGCGGTGAAGTCCTGGCGCGTGGCGGCCGCCGCCTTGGCGCCGGTGTGCCGCCTCCGGTGACGACTTGCCCCGCCACCGCCGGCGGATCCGGGACTTGCCGCAGCAGCGGCCGTCCCCGGCGGGCCCAGAGACGCAGGCGCGAGAGAGGTGACGAAGCCGTGCCCGGCTTTGATGGGAACGGAGAAGGGCTGCGGGGAGCCGCGCAGCAGCGCCGCCGTGCCCACCACCGGCTGCTCGAGAAAGTTCAGCGAGAGGCGGCGCCCGTCGTCACGGCTGGGAAGCACGAAGGAGGTCGTCAGAACCGTGGCGAGCCCGGCGCGGTTGACAGTCTCATCGAGCGCGTTGGCGCGCGTCTGGCGCGACTCGCTGGCGTTGCTGCCGTGCCGCGGCATGAGACCGCTGCGCTGCCGCAGCAGACGCCCTCTGTTGCGGCGCTGCTCCTCCCGTCGCTGCACCGTCTCCGCCGCCCGCTGCGCCGCCGCCTCCTGGGCACTGGGGAGCGCAATGAGGATGCCGCTGCCACGCCCGTCGTTGAAACGCCCCACGGCGTGTGTGAAGCGCGTGATCTTGTCGATCACCGACCACCCTTCCTGCGAGGCAGCAGACGACGACTTGGCGGACACGTTGGCCGGCGTGCGGGGCTGAGGAGTGGGTGTGGCGGCCGTCCCGCGCGACACAGGTCGAGAAGGTCGAGTGCTCATGTGCGACGCACTTCCTTCCACGAGCCGACTTCCGGAGAAAGGAAACGGATGAAAAGCGTAACGCGACGATTACAAATACATGAATAAATAAAAAATGAAAACTAAATACGAGTGCGGTCCAGGACCTTTCTGTTGTTGTTCTTCTTGATATTTCAAATTAAAATGAAAAAGAAAGAAGAGGTAACGGGAAAAAGTAGAAGCGAATCAAATAGTGGAGTATTATGAATTCATGGTGTCATTTACTGTTTGTGTGAGACAGTCAAAGCATACCTTTCGATGACGCAAATCCTAATGTTTGAGTGTCAGACCAAAAACATAACAGTTTCCGCAGTTCTAATAGTACTAGAACGGGAAAAAAAAAACAATGAGTAGTGTATGAAGATGACAAGCGCACGAGGGGCACAGAAATATTGCGTGTTTTAATATATATATTCCCCTTCAGCAAATGAACAGAAAAAAGTACATTTTTACCGACATGTAGGTTCTTTCTCTTTTTTTTTTTTCAATGTATGTATAGATGAATTCTTGCACAGGATCTTTGAAAGAAAAAGAAAAGAATACACGTGGGGAGGAAACAGTATGATGAGTGGTGGGAAGGAGATAGATATATCACAGAAAAGGCAAGATATAAAACAAGACAGTAAGGTAATGCGAACAGGCGGAAATAGAACAGAGGGAAAAAGGTGAGTTCGCTTGATACGCCGGGACGTGCTTCCCATCAGACAGTGAGAGGAACAGCAACAACACTGCGTCAAAGCATCTCTTTATTTGTTTGACTGTTTTCAACAAAATGCGGCTACCTGAAAAAAGGAGAGAAGCAAAAACGAAAATAAAAACGTCAGACAGTAGAGCACCGTGGAAAAGAGAAAGCAGTTGAATAAACTTTTTTCACAGTATTTAGTGTACATCATGCATTAGTGAAAGAAAAAAAAACATAAAGCGGTTGCGTTGTTCATCTTTTGAACTTATTCGCACTATTACTATTATTATTATTATTATTATTATTACAATTAGTTTTCATGATGCTGTAAAGATGAGCGGGTGGCTCCTTTTAATGATCCCACTTGCTAACGGCAAAATGGGGGCAAGCAGTAAAGCGAGAATATGTAACAAAGAAAAAAAAACAAATGAATGCTCCACGTGCAAGACGTGTAGATCCTAAATAACTAAAAAAAAAAAAGGAGCGAAACCCTATCAAGGAGAGACAGCATCTCGTGAAGAAGAAAAAAGTGGACAAACACTGAAATTGTCAGTCTTTCTTTTTGAAAGAGTATCAGTGAGCTCGTTCTCCAAGATGAGGAGCGAAGTGTTGAAACAAAAAAAAAAAGGAAGGAAGGAAGACATGAAAGCAAACCAGAAAAACAAATGTATGATACAAGTTGGGAGACAACAGAAAAAAGAAAGAAAACATGAAATGAAATGAAATGAAATGGGCAGGTTTTACAATAAAGAAGGGGGGGCGGCGGATGACAAAAGCCTGGTCAGGAGACTAACTGTAGTTCCTCACTACGTTAGCCGGAAGGGTTCTAATGCCGGAGCAGCACTCTTCCAAATACGCCGGCGAGACGGCGTCCTTCTCTAACAAGACGATGACGTGCTCGAGACCGCCAAAGAGACGGATGCCTTTGAAGTGGTCGGCCTGGATGCTAGAGGGGCGGAGCTGCTCGGGGAGGTTCTCGCGGTCGTTGAAGCCGGTGGAGGTGTAGGTGCCGCGGTCGTGCTCCATGGTGCCGGCGAGGTGGAAGGTGTTGCTGTAGGTGAGGGCGAGGGTGAAGTACTTGCCCAGGCACACGTCCCGCACGTTCTCGAGGGCGAGCGTGGGGCTCAGCACCGCCTTGCCGTTGTTGCTGCCCAGCTGGTTTTTCTCGTTGACGCCCCACAGGTACAGCTTCGCGTCCTCGTCGATGGCGTAGCTGGTGTAGCAGCCGCAGCCGATGCGCGTGAAGAAGGCCGAGTGCTCAATCTTGGTCGGTGTGTAGCAAAAGTCGTTGCTGCCGACGCCAAGGCGGCCGCCGGAGCCGACGCCCCACGCGAAGATCTCGCCAATGGCGTTGAGGGCGAGCGCGTGCCACCCGCCGGCGGCGATCTGGATGATGCACTTGAGGTCCGGCACGCGCGTGGGTGTCATGACGACGCCGCGGCTCTCCTTGAGGTCGCCGAGGTCGCGCATGATGAGGTGCGGCGGCACTGCGTCCGGGCGCGGCTCGAGGCCGTGGCCGCTGCACTCGAGGACGCCCCAGCTGAACACCTCCCCGGTCGCGCTGAGGGCGAGCGCGAAGTAGCTGCCGCACGCCACCTGCACAATCTGCTTGTCGGCGAGCCACACGATCTCCTTGGGCTGCGGGATGCGGGGGAACTTCTTGGGGTCGCACCCGAGGCCGCACTGGCCGTAGCTATTGCTGCCCCACGAGAAGACGCGCTCGCCCTCCGAGATGGCCATCGAGAAGGCGTACCCGGCCGACACGTAGGTGATGTTGGTGCGCGAGAAGTACGTCACGCGTGTGGCGCGCGGTAGCACCGGCACCCGCTCCTTGGTCACGACGACGCGGTCCGGCTCGTTTGGCACGGGCGACATGTCGACCCCGAGCTGCCCCCACCCGCCGACGCCGAAGGCGTAGCAGCTGCCGCGCCGGTTGACCATGATGGTGAAGCCGGCGCCGGCGCCGCACGACATGATGCCCTCCTTGAGCCCGGTGCACGACAGCATCGACGGCACGCCGCGGTGGGGCAGGCCGAGCACCAGCATGCACGTGGCCTTGGGCAGCGTCAGCGCAAAGTTGTGCGACGGACCGCTCGTGATCCACAGCGAGGTGTAATTGTCCATGACGGGCTGGCAGCGCACCAGCCGCATGCCGTAGCCGACGCCCACGCCAAGGCCGAGGCCCGTGCCGTACGCCACCACGTCGCCGGTCGTCAGAAGCAGCATCGTGTGGTGGCGGCCGGCCGTCGCGTGCATCACCTTGCGGTTCGCGGTCACCTTGAGCGGTGTCGGCGTCGGCACGCTAAACTCCCCGAGGACGCCACACTGGCCGCCTTGGTTGTCGCCGCACGCGTAGGCGGTGCCGTCGTCGGTGACAAAAACCGTGTGGAAGCTCCCGCACGCCACCTCGATGACGCGCTTGTCGGAGAGCGCCGCGACAACGGTCGGCTCCTGGCGGTCGTTGTTGTCGCCGTGGCCGAGGCGGCCGTTGTTGCCGAGGCCCCACGTGTAGACGATGCCGGAGGAAGTGACGGCGGCAAAGTGCCACGGGCCACCGCGGACGAGCGTGATGGTTTTGCCCTCGAACGCCGGCAGTGGGATCGGCTCGGCCACCACCTTGCGGTTCGTGTCGCGCACCTCGATCAGCGCCGCGTTCTTCTTCTTGAGCTCCGCGGACAGCGCGGCCTCGGAGGAGCCCAGCAGCGAGGACAGGCCCCAGCCGTAGACGGCGCCGGAGGCGGTGATGGCGAGCACGCTGTAGTTGGCGTTGGCCACCTGGATGACCTTCTCGCCGGCGATGCGCCGCACTTGGGCGTAGCCGCAGCACGCGTTGCGCAGGTCGGGGTGGCACTGTCCGTAGTTGTTGGCGCCCCACGCGTAGACGACGCCGCCGGCAGAAACGCACGTGAAGTACGCCGAGCCGCCGCACACCTCCACCATGACGTCCTTGTCCTGCGCGAAGGGCATCACCTCGATCTGGCTGGGGCAGATGGGCATGTTCATCTCGTTGGCGACGACGCGCGGGCAGTAGCGGGGGTTGCCGACGGCGAGCTCGCCCCAGATGCCGCTGCCCATGGTCGTCACCATGTTGTGCGCGCCGAGCCACACCGACGACAGGCCGCTGCACGCGGCGCGCACCGGCTTGTCGTGGCCGCCGATCATCAGCGGGGTGATGGCGTTGTAGCGGAAGTTGGTGCCGAGCTCGCCGTCGCGGCAGAGACCCCAGCCGATGATGACGCCGTCGCCGTTGATGTAGCGCGCAAAGACGTTACGCCCGGCGTCCTTGCCTTTCTCGAAGAAGTTGCAGTACATGACGCCCAGCTGATTCGGCGGTTGCTGGGGCGGAGCGCCAAAGGCGGTCACCGCGACGGGATGCATCTGCATTTTCTCTCAGCGAAAGACACGGTCGCACGCGCAGAGAGAGTAGCTGAGCAAAAGAAGGGTGAGGAGTACGGCAACTAATTGTTTAAGCGATTAGACCGACACCCTTTGAGACAAGCGCTGCGTCTTAGTAATCGGTAGATGTAACTGTACAACTATGTGTCTGGGGGGGGGGTACTAGGATAAAACAGTACGAAACAGAAGAGAAATAGTGATGACCGTCAGAATCTGTGCTTTTTGTTGAAGCAGATGCGGCAAAACTATTGTTTTGTTTTGTTACTTAATCAAAAGATGGAAGGAGGGAAGGAACGGAGAAGAACACACAAAGGGCAAAAAAGTCAACAGGTGTGGTTTAATAGAGAAAAAAGTAAAAAAAAAAAACTATAATGTAGTTTGGAGCGTGCGAAGACGAGAAAAAGAAGATGACAGTAGCTCAAAAGTGTCTTTCCTTCCTTTGCGTTCCTTGATAAGCCAAAGAGAGATGCGTATCAGCGTAAAGAGAGGAGAGATGAAAAAAAAATGAAGGGAGTCAGGTTTAAGGAAGAAACTCCAGCTTCTTTTTCCTTTTTTTTCGATTGTACTATTAAGTGCTGTGGTACCTTGGGAGTAGAAAAAAAAGAGAGAAAGTTGAGAGAAATGAAGCAGGTGGACAAGAAGCTGAAGAGCAAGAAGATGGTATAGGCCAATCAAACATAATTAAAAATGTGCAATGATTTCGCAGTAGTAGACTAAACAGATATATAGATATGGATATGTACTCGTAAGTTTTTCTTATTTATGCAGACGCTGGCCTTGTGGCGAAGATCGGTGGATGAGGGCTGTGAGTCGCAGTCTGCGAGCAGAACCTTTGAAAACAAATCACGTAAATAAAAAGAAGAAAGAATAAAACAAAAAAAAGAAATGTATCAGCCTATCATGTAGAACGAAGAGATGCGTGTAGGGCGGCGCACGCGTGAATGACATCCGTCTCAGAAGGACGATTGTGCTCAGCGATGAAACACAAGTCACCCCAGCCACCGTAACAGGACAGTCCAGATAACGTGCGTTCCTCGTCGTCTTGAGAGAGCAAGAGAGAACACAGCGAAGAGGTCTGCGGGCTGTCGTCAGCTATTGCGGCCGTGGCGTCATCGAAGCCGTATGCGAATGCGTTGGCGACAGCACAGTACGAGTTCGACGCGGGTATCCGTCCCTGAGAGCCGCACAGCCCCCGACTCTAGCACGACAGCGCAAGTGTCACGGCCGCACGCCACGTCCCGCGCGGCAACGGCCACCCGTAGTGGGGCACTGATAACCTCCGGAAGGACACCCAACCTGGCGGCATCTTCACCATCACGCTCGTCAGTCACTCCGCGTGAAGCCTGGCACAGCGCTGCCCCACGCGTACACCTCCCCGTCGGTGGTGAGAGCGAAACTCGCGTGCGGGCCGCAGCACACCCGGGAAACGGTATGCGGCAAAGACACCACGGCAACAGGAGCGTAGGCGATGGTCGAGCCCGCCGCCGCCGCCCGCGCACGCGGTGCTGGAAACAGCCGCGGACGTTCCGAGCGCACCGCAGCCCCACGTGTAGACGACGCCCGATGCAGAGAGCGCAAGAGCGTGTTGCGCCCCCGCCGCAACTGCCACAATGTTTTGCAAGGAGACTATTTGACCCGGGGGTAGGACGCGATTCGACGCCTCCGCTTGCTTGGTGGATAGGTGGACACGGGCGTCGGCCCCGCGCCCGCAGCAGTCGAGTCGACCGCACGTGAAGACGTGCCCGCGATTTGTCAGCGCAACGCAAAAGTCGTTGCCGCATGCCGTCATGACGACAGTCTCTGGTGCGCTGTCTGATTTTTCGCGACTGCCCAACAGGTCAACCTCAAAAAGCCAGAGCTTTCCGTCCGCAGCAGGTGGTTGTGGTGCTGTCGGATTACTGGTGAGCGCGGGCGCCTAACCACTCTGGGGGAGAATCTTCCATGCAGCACGTAAACACACGTGCTTGATCATCCAGGACGAGGACGAAGTCAGGACCGCCCGAGAGATGAGTGACGCGCGCGCCAGAGAGGTCTGTGACAAATTACGCGGAGGGGGTAGTGCCAGTGTTACGGCAGCGACACAGGCGTCATCATCGCCGGGGACAGCTACACCGCTCCTCCACTGCACTCGCCCGTCACTGAGAAGAGTAGCCGAGTGGTACCTGGCGCCAGAGACCACGGAAACGTATCGGTGTCGCGTTCCTCGCCCCCCGTCGTCTCTGCCACAGCGGCGGCGCCCAGGAGCCACAGACAAGACGTGCAGCGCTTCAAGGCAATTGAAAGAAAATGGTCGCCGGCTGAGCAAACGCCAACACACAGCATCCACGGCAAAACTCTCACCGGCGCCGCCCCCGTCACTGCTCCAGGAGACGCAGAGCCAAACGGCCGCATGCAGCTCGACCCGCCGCATACGACGACGTCGCCGCTGGAAAGAACAAAACACGAGGAGTGGTCCGCTGCAGACATGAAAAGAACCGGGGACGGAGGCAGGACGACGACTTGTGGAACATACCGGGGCTCCGGGCCCACGAGCCCTAGTTGTCCGTGGCTATTGCACCCGCAAGCATGCACGACCCTTTGCTCGTGAGGAACAGTGTGTGGTGTTTCCCGCAGGCGACGTCGCGCACAAAGACAGTCGACAGCGCCATCACCTGCTTAGCGGTCGTCATATCGCGCTCGTTGCCGTGCCCAAGGCAGCCGCGCCGGCCGCAGCCCCACGTGTACACCGCCCCGGAGCCGTCGCCGCTGATGAACGCGGCGTGTGCGTCCCCGGCTGCTACGCGACCCGCACGCACGCTAGTAAAGTGAAACACCGAGCGGAGGCAGTCGACAACACCCGCCGAGGAACCGCCCACCGACTTGTTGAGGGACGGTGTGCACTTGGCGCTTGGAGGGAGTTCTGCGCCGAGGCGGCTGGCAACGCCCCACGACGCCGCGACGCCGTCACTGAACACGAGCAGGCCTACGTCGCGCCCAAAGGCGACGTCGAGGCACCTGTCGGCGCCGGCGCGGAAGCGAATCGGCTGGTGCACCGTGACGGCGCCAGGCGCCTTCATGCACTGCCCGTACGTGTTGTCGCCCCAGCAGTACACGTAGCCGCTGTTCGCCACCGCGATGCCGTTCCTGGGTCCTGTTGCCAGCCGAAACACCGTGTCTCCGTCCTTTAGGGGCACGCGGCTCACAGACAGCTGCGGAGAGGAGCAAAGGGGTGAGAGGATTTGCCTGTCAAGTCGAATCTGAAATAGTGCTCGGCTAGTCGCGGAGACGGCAAAGACCGAGCAATCGCTGTCGCCGTCGGCGCCGGTGCCCTCGCTCATCCCTGCAATGAGTGCCATCGGCTCTGAGGTGGGCAACACCTCTGACTGTGCGTGGCAGGGCGAGTGGGGCCTCCAGACCAGCAGCACACCGTGCTTCAAGTACCGTCTCAGCAGCGCACGGCCACCCTCAGGTGGCCGCGGTCCCGGCGTTTTGTGCGGCGGTCGAGCGCGCGAGGTCAAAAGCGTATCCAATCATGTTCTGGTACGCGTTCGCGCGCCGACAGATGCGCGCGTGGGGCCGCCGCCGAGAGCCCCGGCTCTCGCGGGAGGGCGACGCATGGCAGAAGCGACTCGCTGCAGCCGTAGCCGTGGCACATGGCGAACATCAGCACAGGCAGCGGGTTCTGAATCGCCACGTGCGGCCCGAACGGCTGAGAGGGATCGTAAAGTGGGTTTCTGGGATGGGGTGTGTACGAGGAGGTAGCAGGCAGCTCCCGATACTTGCGTAGGGGGTTGCTCACCCCGTTGTCTGCGTTATTGTTCATTAACAGATGTCTTCTTTTGGTAAGGGGGAGGAAGCGCGGAAAGTGAAAAAAAGAAAGTATCAAGAAAGCACGAGGGGGAATCTATACATGTGTGTGTGTATCTATGCGTGATATCTGTCTGAATCAGAGGGGGGGAGAGGAGGGAGAGATCAAGAGGTTAGCTGTCGTAATAACCACCAAGAGCGCAGTCGCCGTGATGAATGATTTTCGAATGGGCCTCTTTATGGATGAGGTCTTGGTATGAAAAGTCAACAATCTCGCGCTGAAAAAAAAAAAAAAAGAGTAGGACGAGTGTTCTTTCTTTTTTGTTTTAACTCAGAACAGGTTGTGTGAAAACAAACAAACAAAAAAGAAACTAGCAGCGCACAAATACAGAAAGAGAGAAGAAACAAAAGATGTGGACGCGGGCATTAAAGCGTGACCATCTGCTGGCGAACCCAAGAAGGGTAAGTGAGGACGCTGTCGTTGTACATGGCCGGGACGGCGGCGGCGTCGCAGCGGTCAACCTCGATTCCGCGCTGCCCGCGCACGGGGTTATTCAGATAGAAGAGCTCGCCGGCCCCGACGTCACTGTTCATCGTGTCGGCAGCCGTGATACCACTGCGAAAGTTGACGTACTTCACGAAGGCGGTACCTTGGAAGTGGCCGTTTTTGGGGTTGCGCACAAAGCGGATGTCCTCGATCTCGCCAAACTGGGAGAAGGCGGCAACCACGTCGCCCTCGGACAGTTGCGGGGACGCGTACAGCACGGGCGGGGCACCCGAGTCCGTAGCCGCGCTTCCCTCCTGCGGCTGGTGCGGAATCCACAAGTTCTTGATGCGTATCCACTGAGTCGTGCCTAACAGCTCGTGGTACTGCTCGGTGTACACGCCACCCCTGCCATTCTTGAACTTACTAAACTGTTTTTGCCTCTGCATGAGTGAGTGAAAGGCTTTACTGAGGGTGTGAGGGGAGGGTGACAGTGATGGTGGGCGCAGGGGGTGCAGAGTGACGAGATGCATGGTCGTGAGGGCAGAAAACTGGACTCCTGGGGGGCGAGTCGACAAAAATAAGCAGCCGATGTCAGAAACCTGAATGGACAAGAGAATCTCACTTGTAAGCTTGACACTGCCTACACAGGGGACAACCTCCACAACGTGTACTCTTCTCGAGTGTTCGGAGAAAGCAATCCACACTCTCCAGATTCTACACGCAAAGCGACGAGCGCGACTTGATGCAAAAATGGTTTTATTGTTTTTTGTTATTAATAGCAACGAGTAATGAGGAATGCGAAAGGGGAGTGGAGGGGCACAGAGAAAGTAGAACTTTAGAAAAAGACAGTCTGCTCGACCCCATATCATCGATGCACTGAGGACGACGCGACTTCAGTCCTGGCTTTGGTGTGCTTCAGCAATTAATATGAGGAAGGTGGGTGGGTGGGTGGGTGTGGACGCTTGGTTTGTGTACAACGCGGCAGTGCTTACGAGCAGGTGGTTGCGCGTCCACTCCTCTTTTGGGCTTCATTGTGTTTTTTTTTTTTCTCTCCAAACGAAGAATGTCGGCAAGGGCATACCGGGCATGGTAAACACCTCTGATAGAAAGCAGAAGATTTAGAGAACCATGAAAGACATTCTTTCTTTATTGAGAGGAAGAGGGTACACAAGAAAGGTTAAGAGGAAAAAAGAAAAAAAGCAGCAATAACATGGCTTTGAGAATGAATAAGATGCAAGTAAAATATATATGGAGAGAGAAGAAGAATAAGCGATTCAACTATGAAGGCTTGCGGAACAGAATTTAGCAGGCCACAGAAATCCATCATATTGGGAGATGTTGAAAAAAAAAAAAAACGAAGATACGGAAGAATGGAAAGAAGCGGGTCTAGAGTAGCGAGCAAAGTAAGTAAAGGAGGTCGATGGGGGAAAAACAATAATCTATTCAAAGAGATATCCTGTCGCAGCACGAGTGGTGTGAAGGGAGCTGTGAATACTTTTATTTTCTATTCAGGATTTCCCCTCTTCTCTTCCTCTCTCTCTCTATCCACCACCTCTCCATTACATCCTTTTTATTATTATTATTATTCATTTTTTTTTCGCGATGTTTGCTACGTTCGGGGTCTACGTGTTCGCACCAGCGACATCTGCGCACACCCCTCTCACGCGGCGAAGTTTTCGTTGTGCTCCACGAGGTCGCGCAGGCGCAGCGACGGGGCGGGGAGGTCCCACTGGTAGACGGCCACCTCCTCCAGCTCGCCGCGGCGGAGGTTGCGGCGCTCCTGCAGCGCCTGCTTGCGCTGGTCCTCCTCCGCCTGCAGGCGGTCGACAAGCTTCTGGTTAATCTGCTGCGGGCGCGAGAGGCGGTCGAAGATGCTGTAGTCGGTCACGACGCTCTGCTTGCGGCTGCCGGGGGCGACGGTGGCGCGGCGCCCGCCCCGGCGCTGGCCGCCGGCCTCGATGCTCTCCACCTCCATGATGGAGCCCGTGTCGATGTCGACCTCGCGCCGCGTGTTGGAGCCGCGGTTGCTGTGGCTGCCCGACGCGCGCTGCTCCTCCACCTCGATGTCGCTGTCGTCGGACACCTCGATGCCGAGCTCGCGCAGCTTCTTCTTGTCATACGGCAAGATGCCCTTCTCCATCAGCCGCTGCATGTCTAGCGCCTCCTGGCGCTCACGGCGCTCGCGGTTCTTGCGCTGCGCGTCGAGGTAGAGGCGGGAGAAGACGGCGCCCTCCTCCTCCGCCGACGCCCCGCGCTCGGCGCGCCGCATCTCGCTGCGCTCGCGGCTGTACTCGCGCATCTCGTCAAAGACCGCGTCGGGGTCGTAGTCGTCGTCGTGGACCATGTGGTCCTCCCGCAGGCCCGCATCGGCGGCCCCGTCGTCCGCCACGCCGGCGTGCGCGTCGCGGTAGGCGGGGCGCTGGGTGGGGCGCGACGCGGGCGGCGTCGGCGCCTCGTGCGGCTGGAAGGAGCACACGTCGTCGTCGAGGTCCGCGGCGTCGCTGTTGGGGCTGCGGCGGTTCGCGCTGGCACGGATGCCTTTCGGCGCCGGCGCCTCGCGCTCCGACTTGGGCGACTCCGGCTCGACGTAGTCGTTGACGTCGTGCGCGGCCTCGTGCGGGGAGTAGTCGCTGTCGCTGGGGACGCGCATCGCGTAGCCGGCCGCCGCGCTGTCCTCCTCCCCGTCGTTGTCGACGGCGATCGACTGCGGGGCGTGCGAGGAGCGGGAGGCCGCGTCGACGTCGCCGTAGCCGCCGCGCGTGCTGCTCGTGTTGCTCTGGCGCGACGAGATGTAGCGGTCGAGGGCGTTCTTGGGGTGCACACGGTACGGCGGCACGTACGGCGCCTCGGAGCCGGTCACCGACTGGCTGTCCGCGCCGCTCTTCGCAGTGCGGTACCCCGTCGGCTGCTCGCCAGCAAAGTAAGCCTGCTGGTCGGATGGGAGAGACATGACGGGCAGGTTAATATGGTGGGTGGATGTGTCTTTGTGGAAATTACGATAATAATAATAATAATAATAGAAAAGGTACTATTGAAGTGGAGAATGCAGACGCTAGATCGAAAAAAACTTCTACTTCTTCCTCGAAAATTTTTCACAAATGGGAAATGACGTAGGAAGAAGAAAACGCTATCGAGACGCTAAAAAGGAAAAACTACTGTCAGAGATAATGAGAGAATGAAATCGGAAGGGAGAAAAAAAAAGGAGGTGAAAGAGTACGTTCATCCGAGGAGGGGAGGGGGCGTATTCATTTACTGTTTTCTCCTCTCTCTCTCTCTCTCTCTCCCTTTGCTTCATAAAAAACAGGTGATGAAACGGATTTCATTGAGAGACAAGGGAGTGGTATTTTCACATTTTAAATCAGTCGCAAGATGCATAAATGATATATATAAGAAAGCACAGCAACACAAACGAGAAAAAAAAAATGAGCAAATAGGAGAAGCAATAATAATAGTAAAGAAAAGTATGTCAGCGCGCTCAGACGTCGATGGTGAGCTCCATGCGGCTGAGACGGTCGTACTCGCTCTGCGCTCTGTCCGCCTCCTTTCGCCGCACGCGCCGTATCATGAAGCTAGACACGCCAAACAGGATCAGCGCGCACAGTTCTAGCTGCCAAAACGACGCGCTAGAGTATTCGGCACAGTCACCCGACATTCCAGAATAAAGTCGCGTCCTGTAGACCTTGATGTTGTTGCTGCTGTGAGTGTTATCGAAGTGAAATCCACTATACTTCTTTTTTTTTTTGTAAATTTGAAATTCTGGACTACATACGGATTGTCGTATTCTGTTCTTCAGAGGCAGTGGGAAAGAATAATGTAATCATTGAAAAGGAAGAAACGAATTGAGGGAGTGAATCCGGCCTCAGTCATTCACAGAGATTGTCACATATTTTTTATATATTCTTCTTGTTTTTCATTTTCAGCGGAAAAAAAGAGCCATTCCAAGTAAATAATCACCGCATGCGCAACAAGTGACAAAGGAAGAGGCAACTTACATCCGTTGCTCCTTTTGACGATGTCAACGTCACGAATTCTATGATTCACAAATACTACATAGGTGTTGTGGTGTGTACTTTTTTTTTCTGTTGTATAAATATAAAATGTCCCATTAGTGAAGCAATTACAGGGGAAACAATTTTGTTGTGCAAGCAGAGACTCCGTTGTGAGGCGTCGCCGACTCACGACGACGTCTCCTCCCCAGCGGCAGAGACAACAACCGCCTCCTCGCTCTCCATCTTGGCGCGCTTCGCTTCGGTCTCGCCCTCGGCGGCGGCGGTGGGCTCGGCACCGCTCGGTTCCTCGTTCTCGGCGGCGTCGCCGCGCTGGCGCTTCTGGCCCAGCTCGGCCTCCTCGCTCTCCTCCTCCTCCTCCGGCTCCTCCTCCTCCGCGAGAAAGGCGGGGGCGGCGGAGAGGGTGCGCGGCACTCCGTCGTCGCCGAACGTGACGGGCGCGCCGGGCAGCTCCGCCACGGCCCGGCGGAAGCCCTCCTCGGTCTCGAGCTCGACGAGCGCGTAGCCCTGGCTGCAGCAGTCCTGCGTGAGCGGCAGCTTCACCGTGCGGATGGGGCCGAAGTGATCGGGGTCGCTCTCGTTGAAGGTGGCGAAGATGTCGCCAATGTGCTCGACGGTCGTGTTCGGTGGGAGGTTCGAGAGAAACACCACCCAGCCCTCGATGCTCGGCACCGGCGCGCCCGGCTCCGTGCCCTCCGGCTGGCGCAGACGCTCGTACTGCTGGCGCGTGCGGCGGACGCGGTTCAGCGAGTGGAGGTCCGCAAAGGCCGTGGCAAAGGACGGCCTCGTCACGGCCGGTACAGCCGCCGGCGCCGGCGCCTCCACGGTCTCCGACTGCTCAACGTGTTCTGCGTCAGACATGGCGACTATTGCAGCGGGTATTCGGTTTGATACGGATCTAGATGTCCCTAACTTGTTCTTGTTTTTTTTTTTAATTCTCCTAGCGGTGGTGGAGGGGGAGGGGTGGGGGAGCAGGACGAGGAAGAGAATAGTTTGGCAGGCAGTTTTGTTTTCCATGTAATAATGCAGTGTGTGCCGTTGAACACCGAAAAGTATTGTGCGTCTTTATTTATTCGCAAAAAAAAAAAAAGTAATAATCATCATCATTAACATCACATAATAATTGTTGCGAGCATTTCTTCCGCTTGTACCAGCAGTTCATGTAGCAGGAGAGAGAGACGATATATATATATGAAGAGGGGAGAACAATCAAAAAAGATCGCCGCCGCTCTACAGATCTTCGCCGTTCCACTTGAGGCCGGGTTTTGTCGTGGCGCCGCCGTAGCCGGTGAGGCGGGGGCCGTAGCGGTGGTCCGGCTTGATGTAGCCGCCGCGCATGTTGCCGGTGACAACGTACTGCCGGTACGCGTGCACCTCGCGCGCGGTGGACATGTCGCGGTTGTACACGTGGCCGGACTTGACTGTGGCGTAGCGGCCGGAGCGGTTGAAGGTCTGGTCCAGCAGCGCCTGGAACTTGTCGACGCTGAGGCTAGTGACGCCCTCGCCCAGCTCGATGCGGATAGGGTACAGAATGCCCGGACGCGTGAAAGGGTCCTTTTCGCGCATCGAGTCGATGACACGGCAAAACACGGGCTCGAGACACAGTCGACTCTGGCGCAACATCCTCGTAGGTTGAGAGTCAACTATTTTGACAACGACCCACTACGTAATTCCGTGGTTGATAAATGTGCTGTTGTTGTTGTTGTTGCTGTTGTTGTTGTTGAGATCTCAGCTATGCATTAGAGTGTGGTCACGTTGCTTTGTCGGGACAGTTTGAAGAGAACAGGATTTGGACATAATATGCTGAAAAGAGGGCGGAGGCGGCACGCAACACTGCACCCGAAAGAGCGATGGGAGGGGGGGAGCCTTCACGGGAAAGCATTAGCGTTGATATACAAGTGCAACAACTCGGATATGTATATATAGTGTACACATCGGTCAATCAATTGAAAAACTGAGGGAAAAACGACAAAGTTGGAATAGAGCAGATTGAGAGTAGGTGAGCAGAGAGAAGAGATAAACGTATGGCGGTAGGAGAAGAAGAAAGAGATACGCAATGCGAAAGAACAGAAAAAAAAAAAAGTAGATACGGCTTAGAAAGAGGTGTGCCGAATAACGGAAGAGGTGGCAGCCACGAAGTCTGTCTTGACCTCGGTGGCGCTGCTGAGAGTGCCCACCAGCTGATGAAGACTCCCTCTCGACAGTAGTCTCCGCAGCCGCCGACATGAGGGCGGGAAAGGCACGCGCCCGTGACAGCGTCTTCAGCGCCGCATATGCGACGGTTTCCTCGGCGCTGCTGGGCAGGTAGCAAAAGCGCAGCGTCTCCGTCAGCGCGGCGCTGGGTTCGTCGGCACCGTCGGCCCTGATGAAGCGGACGCCACCGTGCGGACGTATGCAGGGTTCGCCGCCGGTTTCATTTGCCACATCAACGGAACCGCCTTTTGCAGCGCACAGCGCCCTTTGCGCGCGCGCCGTCGCGGCCCACTCACCCCACACGGAGCGGAGCCGGTCAAGCCTGCCATCCGCGTCGAGCGGCGCGGCGGCCACGCGCGGCCCCAGCACGGAGGTAAGCTCCTGCAGCAGCTGCGCGTGGACGGCGTCGGCGCAGGCGGCGCACTCGCCGGCCCAGTCGGAGGCGCAGTAGTACAGCAGCACGTGCAGTCGTGCCAGCCGCTCGACCGCCGCCGTGCTCACGCGGGTGCCGGCGGGGCCGCGCAGATGCAGGCTGCTGACCATGCGGCACGCCGCGGTGATATCCTTCGCGGGCGCGAGCGCGGCGGCCGCGTGGAGAATGTCGCGATGCCGAGGCTGGCTTTCTGGGCGGCGGGCGTGCAGCTGCATTGCCGCGCGCGCCTCCACTCGCTGCACGTCCAGCAGTGCTCGTTCCTGCAGGAGAAGATCGACGTGGCTCTCGTCCGCGGTCCACCCCTCCCGCCACCGATGCACGTCCGCAAAGGGAAACATCGCGGCCGGGGCGCCGCTGCCTGCCCCTGTCCGGCCCACGGGCTGGCGGCGGGACAGCAGGAACGTTCCGACCACATCTGGCCAAACGCGGGTGGGGATGCACTCGAGGCCACGCGCGCGGGCAGCCGCGACCACCCGCCACAGCGCCTCGCCCTTTTGCAAAACAGGTAGTGCGGACGAGCGAACGCACGCCACGACATGCACGAGGCCGGCTGACATGTCCTCTTGGGGGGTGTCGGCCGCGTGCTCCGCGACGCTGCTGCCCTGCTGGTGGTCCCTCCGCGGGTCTCCCAGGAGGCGGCCAAAGAGCGCAACAGCGTCGTGGGGACGTCGGCAGCCGAAGCGCTGCGAGGCGTGGACTGACAGTAGCGACACGTAGCACGCCGAGTCCGCGTCCAGATACACGGGAGTGCAGCAGCCGATCCAAGCGGCCCGTCAGACGCTCCGCGCAGGCGGCATCGGACTCGCGAATCACGAGCCGCGCGGCGCTGCAGAGCTGCGAGAAGGTCTTTCCGTCGCACAATGACCCAGATGCCGCGGCGGAATAAGCGCAAATCGCGGCCAGGAGGTGCTCCAGAAAAGTCGCAAAGCGGGACAGTTTCAGCCTCACCTCGGAAGGCATCTCGTAGTCGCCCATCAGGTTGAGGTGGGTCCTTGAAGAACACGCGGAGAGCGTTATCAACGCAGCTGGTGAATCGTATGTGTCCCTCTCACGCTTGGCACGCAGTGCGGCGCGGCGTTCCGGCGACACCAGCCAGTTCCACCGCTGACTCAGAACCACTGCAAGGGTGACGGCATCGGAAAGCAGCCGTCGGTGTCCTAGTGTGATCCCCTCCTGCGCGGTGGAGCTGTCCTTTGCCGCCGCGCCCACTGCGAGAGCGCCCCATAGCGGCAGGTAGCGGGACCACAGCGCGACCTCCGTGTCGGGGGGAAGATGGGTGCGCTTTTCGGGCAGCTTCGCGATGATCGACGCGAGGCGCGTGCCGAGAGCCGTCAGGAGCTGCACGCGCACCATTGTCACGCCCTCTCCCTGTTGCGCGGAGGGAGGGTCATGGTCCTCCAGAAGCTCGCACACGTGCGACACAAAGGCGAGCTCGGTTTTGATCTCGTGCCCAGGTGACACGCTAGGAGTTGTTGCTGGAGCAGAGTCGCTTGACGTGGGGGCAGACGACGATATGGTGCGCTGGCGGTGGTGTCGCCATACCTCACGGTCGAGGTGACGCAAGAGATTGGGAAGTAATGTTGGCGCCGTGGGGGCGTTGGTTGCAAGCCATTCCGACAGCGCGCGGAGACACTCATCCTGGGCACCCTCGCTGCTGGAGGGGTGAGAGCGCTCACGGCGGAGGTACCGGGAGCACAGGTCCACAAGCACGCACGCCACCAACTCCCTCCACTGTGGCGTCAGATTGCCCCGCCGATCACGTACTGTACTTCCCGTGCGCTTGCTTTCTGTGGTTGGCACCCAGACTAGTGGTTGCGGCAAGGCGGCAAAGTGCAAGACGTATCGCGTTCAAGCAGGTGGTATCCGTGTCATCCGCTGGTGAAAACATTACGTACATGGCTGACACAAACTTGAGATCTTGATGCGCCAGCACACACTGCCAAAAGGCGGCCGCCGTGGACTGTGCACGCTGTTTCCGCTGATGATCACTACTCTTCGTGAGACGCTGACGCCACTCGGGCAGCGCCGACACTTCCTCCATGCGTGCCCGCACGCGCGGAATGAGCGATTCCGCCGTGTTGAGAGCGTCGGTGTCGTGTTGCCGCTCCCCCTCCTCTGTCCCCATCGTGCCGCCACTACTGCCGCGCGGTCGTCGTCCGGAGCTGAGGCGGGCGCGAAGTGCCGACTCGAAGGGCTTGCGCAGCTCATGCGAACCTTCCTCGTCGTGCCACAGCCACCAGAGATGATCGCTGAGTTGTTTCGTCGCACTTTCAGAGTCAGCAGCAGCAGCAGTAGGGTTACTGTGGGTGTTTGCGCCAGCAGGGGACAAACCCAGAACCGCGCAAGCTCCATCAGCTCCAGCAGTGGCGTTCCACACGGCATGGGCACGTAGCTCAAAGAGTTCGTGGAGGTCCACCACGCGGGCATCCAGCGAGGCCTGCGTCTGAGCCCCAGGAAGCCGTTCCAGAACAGTTTGAGTAAACCACACGCGGAAGAGTTCAAGTGCATTTCTGTCGGTCGTCCAATCCGCAGCGGCGCTGGTGGTGATGGCAATGTGTTCAACAATCCGGTGGGCCGTCGCGACCGCGTCAGCGTCGGAATGCTGGCCGCGGCAGGCGAACACTAATGCGGACAGCAGGGTTGGGAGAATGGTGCCGCTGGCACTGGGATCGCAGTTGCGGCACCCATGAGGCACCGCGCCGAGTGCGGCATCGGAAACAGAGGGGAAATGTCGTTTGTTAACTTTGTGACCCCCGTCGCCGTGCTGTGAACTCACATCCGCAGGGCCGCATTGCAGCGAGAACGCGCCGATGACCTCCTCCGTGATGCACCACGACACCTCGTCTACAAAAGCGTTCTGGGGCTCTGGGCCAGGTGCCTCCAACGCAGCGCTGGGGGCACTCTTTCCGCTTGTACGATTACTGAGTGTCGGCATGCGGAGAAGCTGTCGGGTGCGAAACAGTTGCCGCTCGCGCCCGGACAGACCCAGGCGCTGAGCATCCCGCGTCACCTGCTTAAACCGGGCCACGAGAGCGCGGTAGAAGTGCTCACCCTTAGCGGTGGGCGTCTCTCTTGATGACGTCTTGTCCCCAGTAGCGTGGTGTGGCGGCCGCGCGCCCTGCTACAGTCCCTCCGTCACATCGCACAGCAGCGCGGAGGGGCTCCGCCATTTGAGAGGGCAGGAGCGGCGGTGACGGCGACAGAAGTGATGACGCCTCTTCTGCTATCGCCGGTTTCGTCACGAGAGGGTGAAACGACGGATGTGATCGTCTTCTCACTGCATCACGTCGACTGTTGGCTATCAACCTTGACACGGTAGGGTCCGGGATCGAGGATACAGTAACGGTGCTGACGCTCTCAGGCACCAGCAGCCGACGGCCTCGAGATAACCTCATGGGTGTAAAAACAAAACAAAAAAGGACAATCCGATAAATCAAACTCAGTTATTGTAATAAACAAAAAGAAGAAAAAAAAGTGGGATCAGAGAAGAAAAACAATGGGCTAAAGACATGCGGATGTACAGTGCTGGAGTGTTTTAATAGTGTACTTTATGAGCTTTTTATTGATGTACGTATGAGTGTACGTGTATTTATGTATGATAAGGGTAAATTTTGAGATGTTGGAAACAAAAAGAAGATCGAGTGCATCAACGAAAATGAACACTCTAAGAAAACAAAAAGAGTTTAAACTTAAGTCCTCTTGGGGAAAAAAATACTGTCTATGGCACGGAGAGAGAATCGATGTACTCCGCAAAAGATCTCGTTCCTTTTTCAAATGATGATCGCTGTAACTCACAACGACAGTAGCCACTTCACAGGAACAACGAAGCAATTACGGTAGAGCTCCCTTTTTAATCATTGAGTTTTTTTTCTTTCTCACATCTACAAGTGACTGTGTTTCACAATACAAAGCGAACCGCAAAACAATGAGTAGGATTTAAAAAGAAAACAAAGGAATATACATTTACACATCGCCTCGAATGCAAGACGGCAGAAGGAGTTGAATAAAGAGGGGCTTTGTTCAATCGTTTCTTACTTACTATTAATGTTTCATCATGTGTTCGATTGTTACCTGTTGTTGTCCTTGTCGTTGGATCATCGAGGTAAAGCATAAGAAAAAGGAGAATAAAACAAATGTAAAACAATTGACGTAAGAATGAAAATGGTGGCCTCGATAGAGAAAGGCGTTTTCCCCCCATAGCGGTCCTCCTAGCAAATACGTTGCTTTTGTTCTTTTTGGCGAGACTTGTATCACGTATGCAGTTCTGCTTTCATGTCTCCTCGCCTTTTATTTTATTTAATTTTTGGTGCAGATGCTGCCGGCCGTCTCGACGTCAGAACCTAAGCAGCCGAAGGTCCGCGACGTCCAGTTAACGCAAAATTCACAAAAGAGAGACATAATAAATAAATATAAATGCGGCAGACACCATTGGCAAGAAAGCGAATCGTCTGCGTCTCCTTTCTCCTGATAAAAAAAAAGCATGCGGAACCAACATGCTGAACATGACACACCCCGGGATGCACTGCGAACGCGAATCGAGGAGAGAGGAACGAAAGAAAATTAAAAAGAATAATAATGGGGAAATAGTAGACTGTTTGCGCCAGTACGACGCTACCAACGACGAAGGTGATGGTGGCGGTGATGAGGTAGTTAAAGTAGTTGGATACAAAATCCAAAGTATCATCCTCAAGGAATAGAAAAGAGTTATATATAGATACAAATGTACAAATGAAAAGACAAATTAGTAAGAGAAAACAGAAAAAGAAAAGCGAGAGAGAGAAAGCGGGGAGAAGACATTTCGTCCCTAGAGTCCCACATTACGCAAATAGGAGGACAGTAAAAGAGCACTTACGAGAATGGTGGGGAAGGAGAGGAAAAAAAAAACGAAGTGAGTGAAATCAGAATGGTAGACAAAACACGAAAAGTAAATGGAAATGAAAGGGAAAAAAAAAGAAAGAAAAGCGAACGAGGGGACAAAACGGGTCAGGACGGAGCGCTAGCTGGACTCCTGGCGCTCGCCTGCGACAGCGTCGGGGAGGGCGGAGGGCCGGGCGCTGACGGCGTCGGCCGGCTCCAGCACGTCGCCGCGCAGCAGCGCCTCCAGCTTCTCCTCCACGTCCGCCTGGCGGCAGTCGGAGGGGAAGCGCGCGACGGGGACGCCGCGCTGGTCGACGAGGAAGGAGGTGAAGGTCCACTTGATGGCGCTCTGCCCCAGCGTCCCCTTGAGCCGCGACTTGAGGAACGTGTAGAGCGGCGACTCGCGGTCGCCGTTGACGTCGATCTTCGCCATGATGGGGAACTCCACGTCGCCGAGTGTGGGGTACAGCGAGGAGAGCACCTCCGCGATCTCCTCCTCGGGGTCCGGCTCCGTCTGCCCGAACTGGTTGCACGGGAAGGCCAGCACAGTGAAGCCCTGGTCCTTGTACTTGGCGTAGAGGGCGTTCAGCATGGTGTAGCACGTGAGGGTGTACTCCTTGCAGCGGCTGGCGACGTTGACGAATGAGCAGCGGGTGCCCCTTGTGCTGCGCCAGGTCGTACAGCTCGTGGTAGCAGTCGAGCACCTGGAAGTCGTAGATGGTGCGCCCGTCGTCCTCCGCCATCGGCGCCGCAGGGGCAGGCGCAGCGGCAGCGGCACCGCCGTTGGAGCGCTCGTCGCCAGCGGCGGAGGCGGGCGTGGCACCGTCGCTAGTCTCAGCGTGCGTCAGCAGGTCTCGCGGCACCGACTGGCTCGCGCGCGGGGGCGACAGCGGCGGGCGAGGGGCGCTCTCGTGCGACGACACACTTTCGTTGGCGTCTCCCGGGTGGCGAGGGCCGTCAGGGGCACTCATAATGCTAAGTTCGACTTGTTGGTAGTAGTAGTAGTGACTTTGCTGGGTTTTAAACTAGCAATGATGTCGTTGCTTTTAATGAAAGTTGTGATTTATTTTTCTGGGCAATGAAGACGGGAGAAATGTTGGGAGAAACGCGAAGAAAGTTAAGCAAAAAAGGCGTAGTGGCTGGAACAATAAAAAAAAAAAGTAGAACACAATGCTGTGACACAAGTATAGAGAAAGAGCGCATGTGGGTTTTGAGGAAAAGAGAAGGCACTTCAGGAAGAACGTTGGCATTAAATTTCAAGAAAAAAAAAACAGATAAGAAAACAGATAAGAAAACACGATGGGGGAAAAAAGGATATGAAAAAGTAATAGAAGAAAAACAAAGCAAAAGAGGAAGAAAAAGATGCAAGTGATGGAGGGGAGATGCGGTTCTCATGCACTAGCCGTTTGTATGTATAGCTAGAGCCTTGAGCTGTTTTTGATACAGAAAGTGGTGTTTCTACAATCAGAAACTGGAATAGGTGTGGCACAGTGCTTTCGTTATAATGCAAGAGTAATCGAAAAGAAAAAAAAAAGAAGAATGATCGTAAAATCCACAGTTGAAGTGATAGATAAGTTGAAGCATGATAAGGAAAAGAATTAAAAAAAATTAGAGTTTGCTGTTCTTCTGCAGCAGTGGGGCGAGTTGACGCTCAATCATAAACTGCGGCGCACCGGGGGCGAAACGGTGCAGTGCCTTCCCCTCGCCGTCCACCAGAAACGACGCGAAGTTCCACTTGATTTCCGTCGAGCCCAGCATGCCAGGGGCGGCAGCTTTCAGATACTTGTACAGCGGGTGCGCGTTGGGGCCGTTGACCTCCACCTTCTCGAGAATAGGGAAATCCGCCTTGAAGCGCTTGCACGCCATTTCTTTCACCTCAGCCTCCGAGCCGGGCTCCTGCGCGCCAAACTGGTTGCACGGGAAGGCCAGCACAGTGAAGCCCTGGTCCTTGTACTTGTTGTAGAGGGCGGTCGCGGTGGTGTAGCCCGTGTTCGTCAGGCCGCACTGGCTGGCGACGTTGTAAATAAGGAGAGGGTGTCCCTTGTGCTGCTTCAGATCGTACGGCTTGTGTCGGGCATCCTTCACTTCGAAGTCGTAGATGCTCTGCCCGGCGACAGCGGCGGCAGCGAGGGTAGCGGTGGATTTGCGGAACATCTTTAGCGCTGAGGGAGTGGAAAAAAAATCACAGACAGTGGAGAGAATACTGCAGTTGGAGGGGGGGGGGTACGTCGAATCTTGTGCGGTAGTAATAATATTGAGGGAAATAGGGGAAGAGGAATAGGGGGATGTCGCAGCAGCAAACTTTGAAAACGTTTCATTTTGCGTCGTACACGAACTGTTCCGACGGCAAGCGCTAATGAAAGAAAGAAAAAAGGTCTACTTTCGGGTCAGCGCAGTGGCTATAATGCGGTATCAGCCAGAAAATGAGCCCATGCAACGATGGATTTTGGATCACTTCACGTCCGTGAAGCCAGGGCAAATTTTAAAATTTCACGTTGTCAATGAGTATTCATTTTTATTACTATTATTATTATTTTTGCACCTCCCATTTTGGAAGGATAATAATGAAAAAGAAATACTGAATAAAAAGAATGAAAAATAAACTGAAAGAAATTTGTAGGAATAGGAAAGGGGGCTGGAAGCACTATCATCGTTCCTCCGTTCTGCTTACGACATTGGGAAGAATGTGATAAGTTGGAAAAATATGAGAATAAAAAGAAAAGAAGAAATGGGATTGGATGAGAAAAAAGTTGTAGAGAAAACAAAAACAAAAAGAAGCAGTGGACTATGCATTCGGTTTCCAGAGAGACATCTTACGGTAGTGTATGACAAACAGAGAGATGGAATTCTCTATCCACAGGCAGCAATCGCCTCCGCTAGTGGCGTATAGCCTTGATAAAATTAAAAAAGAAAAAATAGCATGTTTATATAAAACGACGAGGAAAAAAAAAATAAAAGAAGTTGGATAGGAGAGAAGAAAAAGAAGAGGAGCACGGCTCGAGGGCACTAGAGAGAGAGACATAAGGATGCAGAGAAGAGGTCACTCGTGGGCGTTTTTCGTCTGTTCGCCCGCCCCCCCTCCCACACCGCGTCCGCGCTCACGCGCTGGGCTTGAGGAGGGGCAGGAGCTCCTTCTCGATGTCGTCCTGCGTCGCGGAGGAGGCGAAGCGCTTCACCGCCTTGCCCTCGCCGTCCACGAGGAAGGAGACGAAGTTCCACTTGATGTCGGTGACGCCAGGCTCGACCTGCGCCGCCTGCTTGAGGTACTCGTAGAGTGGGTGCGCGTTGGGGCCGTTGACCTCCACCTTTTCCATGATGGGGAAGTCGGCCTTGAAACGCGTGCACACGAACTCCTTCACCTCAGTCTCCGAGCCGGGCTCCTGCGCACCAAACTGGTTGCACGGAAAGGCCAGCACAGTGAAGCCCTGGTCCTTGTACTTGTTGTAGAGGGCGGTCGCGGTCTCGTAACCAGACTTGGTGTAGCCGCACTGGCTGGCGACGTTGTAAATAAGGAGAGGGTGCCCCTTGTGCTGCGCCAGGTCGTAGGGCTGGTGGGCAGCGTCCTTGACGGAGTAGTCGTAGATGGACATGATTGTGGCGGTACGCAAGCGAAAGCGAGACAAAGAGAGGGTAACGTGTCTTGTAGAAGACTAGCTTGTTAACTTCACTGATGAGCGAGTTTATCAGTGAGAAAGCTGCGAAACGTGGTAATCTGAGCACGTAATAATAATAATAATAAGGTGAAATGAGGAGGAAGGTACCGATTTGCGGTTAACACGAAACGACTAGGAGAGACACACACTGTCATTGCGCACTCCGCTTGACTGAGAGTCAATCTTTAGATAGCAACGTATATAGCCAATATTTTGTGCGTGTGTAAGCAAGCAACTGCTTTTTTGAAATAGCAGAGATAAAAACGGGGGGGGGGAACATCTTTACTGGAGAGGCGCACGCAACAGCTCGGAAGATACTTTTTTTTTTCTTTTTTGCACCTCCCATTTTGGAAGGATAATAATGAAAAAGAAATACTGAATAAAAAGAATTAAAAAGAAACTGAAAGAAATTTGTACGAATACGAACGGGGGCTGGAAGCACTATCATCGTTCCTCCGTTCTGCTTACGGCATTGGGAAGAATGTGATGAGCTGTAGAAATATGAGATAAAAAGAAAAGAAAAATGGGATTGGATGAGAAAAAAGTTGTAGAGAAAACAAAAACAAAAAGAAGCAGTGGACTATGCATTCGGTTTCCAGAGAGACATCTTACGGTAGTGTATGACAAACAGAGAGATGGAATTCTCTATCCACAGGCAGCAATCGCCTCCGCTAGTGGCATATAGCCTTGATAAAAATGAAAACAATAGAAAATAAAAACATATTTATATAAAACAACGAGGAAAAAAAATAAAAGAAGTTGGATAGGAGAGAAGAAAAAGAAGAGGAGCACGGCTCGAGGGCACTAGAAAGAGACACAAAGATGCAGAGAAGAGGTCACTCGTGGGCGTTTTCGACTGTCCCCCCCCCCCCTCCCACACCGCGTCCGCGCTCACGCGCTGGGCTTGAGGAGGGGCAGGAGCTCCTTCTCGATGTCGTCCTGCGTCGCGGAGGAGGCGAAGCGCTTCACCGCCTTGCCCTCGCCGTCCACGAGGAAGGAGACGAAGTTCCACTTGATGTCGGTGACGCCAGGCTCGACCTGCGCCGCCTGCTTGAGGTACTCGTAGAGCGGGTGCGCGTTGGGGCCGTTGACCTCCACCTTTTCCATGATGGGGAAGTCGGCCTTGAAACGCGTGCACACGAACTCCTTCACCTCAGTCTCCGAGCCGGGCTCCTGCGCACCAAACTGGTTGCACGGAAAGGCCAGCACAGTGAAGCCCTGGTCCTTGTACTTGTTGTAGAGGGCGGTCGCGGTCTCGTAACCAGACTTGGTGTAGCCGCACTGGCTGGCGACGTTGTAAATAAGGAGAGGGTGCCCCTTGTGCTGCGCCAGGTCGTAGGGCTGGTGGGCAGCGTCCTTGACGGAGTAGTCGTAGATGGACATGATTGTGGCGGTACGCAAGCGAAAGCGAGACAAAGAGAGGGTAACGTGTCTTGTAGAAGACTAGCTTGTTAACTTCAATGATGAGCGAGTTTATCAGTGAGAAAGCTGCGAAACGTGGTAATCTGAGCACGTAATAATAATAATAATAAGGTGAAATGAGGAGGAAGGTACCGATTTGCGGTTAACACGAAACGACTAGGAGAGACACACACTGTCATTGCGCACTCCGCTTGACTGAGAGTCAATCTTTAGATAGCAACGTATATAGCCAATATTCTGTGCGTGTGTAAGCAAGCAACTGCTTTTTTGAAATAGCAGAGATAAAAACGGGGGGGGGGAACATCTTTACTGGAGAGGCGCACGCAACAGCTCGGCAGCTTTCTATTCAGTGTAGCATCACGCCTTTCACACTCCCTACATCTTTTTGTTTTCCCTCTTCTTCTTTCGAGCTTCCTTCGCGGGCAGCGACCTATTTCCCTTGGTTTCCCACGACACTGGACGATTTACATCGGACAACAAAACAAAATGAACCAAAATCGGGAAAAATAAGAAAGCTGACGCGGAATACAAGTCAGTACCAGGATGAGAAGTTCAAATAACAATAAAAAGAAGAAGAAAAAAAATAAGGAAGAACAAGAACAGGAGCAAGAAAAAAAAACAAGAATAAGAACGAGAAAAGAAGAAAGAGAAAGAGATGGAGGAACAGCTAAAGGTGAATCTGAAGAATCGTTGATATTGGCAGAGACGCAGTTTCACGATTTGACTGATTAGTTATAATATAGGTTGTTGTTTTTTTTTTTTTTTCATGACTTCGCCATCTCCGTGAGAGTGGCTCACTGCTTTTGAAGCAACATCATTAGACTCTTTTAAAAAAAAAAAAACCGAGTCGATAAACAGGATGGGTATCGTCTTCCTGCAAACTATAAAGAGAAAAGAGGTTTAAAATGAAGCAAATGGAGGACGTGAAAAAAAAAGTCGAAAGAAAAAAAAAAGAAAAAGATAGCAACGCGGGAAGAAAAATACAGAGGGAACAGATCAGCGTGAAGCCGCCCGGTAGGTTGGTTGCTCACCTTTGCTGACGGAGCATCCAACCTAACCGGGGAATACCACTTTTGTTGTTGTTGTTTCTCCTCCCTCCTTTCAATGGGGAAAAGTTGTACAACAACAAGAAAAAAAGGAAGCTAAACGCTGGGATCTCCCCTCTGCTTGCTGCTCCTTCACAGGTTGGACTCCTCGGCGTGCTGAGGCTCCACCTCCTTCTTGGGCTCCTCGTCCCCGGCAGCGCCGGCAGCAGCAGAGGCCTTGAGCAGCGGCAGGAGGTCCTTCTCGATCTCCTTGGCGGAGGCACCGGGGGAGTAGCGCTTCACCGCCTTGCCCTCGCCGTCCACGAGGAAGGAGGTGAAGTTCCACTTGATGGACGTGGTGCCCATCACGCCGCGCTTGGCCTTCTTGAGGTAGTGGTACAGCGGGTGCTCGTCGCTGCCGTTCACCTTGATCTTCTCCATGATGGGGAAGTCGGCCTTGAAACGCGTGCACGCGAACTCCTTCACCTGCTCCTCCGTCCCGGGCTCCTGTGAGCCGAATTGGTTGCACGGAAAGGCAAGCACAGTGAAGCCCTGGTCCTTGTACTTGTTGTACAGCTCCGTGGCCGTCTCGTATCCGCCCTTGGTGTAGCCGCACTTGCTGGCGACGTTGTAAATAAGAAGAGGATGCCCCTTGTGCTGCGCCAGGTCGTAGGGCTGGTGGGAGCCATCGTTCACAGTGAAGTCGTAGATGGAGGACATGATGATGATGATGGCGGTGGCAAAGGCGTCGGTTCCAGGATAACTAAGAAAGATTGAAGGGAGAATCAAAGCAAAGAGAAGGTAAGAGTACACACGTACGTGTGTGTGTGTGTGTGTGTGTGTGTATGTGTGTGTGGTGGAGTGATCTGAAGCAAGGCTAGATGTTTTTCGTAACCGGGGAAGAGAAGCGACTGTTGGGTAGTTAAGGGGTTGCGTGTCGAAAAGGGAAGTGAGGAGCGATGTAAGTGAGTGTCGCCACGTCAGAACAAGAGAAAAGATGGCGTGTTGAACATCACATGACGACGTCTGTCGTGAACAGAGTAATGCGTACTCACGCGATGCGCCGCGCCGCGTAGATTTTGTGCTGCTCCACTCAGGGGGCAAAAAAAAAAAAAAAAGTGGGAACGAGCGGAGGCGGGAGACGATTTCATAGGATTTTCGTTCAGTTTCTCCCATAACTTTGCGCGTTTCCACTTCATTCAGAAACGTTAATCAATACACCACTTTTTGCAACTAAAATTTATAGAATCCATTTTTTTCTCTTCTCAGTACTGTCTACTCACGACACTGTTGGGCATTGAATAAGAGCGTGGTGGTTGTGTTAACTGTCGAACGAACAACGAAATATAAAAACAGTGACAACAAAGCCAATTAAAGTCGCAGGCGAAAACAGAGGAATTTATCAGGGAGTCGCGCTGCGCTTCATTGCGTACGAATTGAAAGCCTCGATCAACTATGAGGGCTGTGAGAATTTTAACAGTTTTAGCCAAGGCTATTGTTGAAGATAAGTGACAACATGAAGAAGGGGGAAAAAAAAGTTGAGTGATGTCAGAAGTCAAAAGAAAATTTTAAAAAAGAAAGAGGAGTTACATTAATGCATTAAAACTGATAATTTTTCTTTTTGTTGGTGTCGCCCATTGTGGAGACCTGTCTTGTGTACGTGCGTGTGATGCGGTGTTTTATCACTTGAAAGAGTCAAAGAAGACCGTTCTTTCAAGTCATTGACCGACGGCATCATTCTGTAGGGCTTTTCTAAAAAAATTTGTAATGAACAAAAAAAAAAACATGAGAAAATACAAATGAAGATGACAAAAACAAAAACCTGAGAAGGGGAAGAAACAAAATGAAAATGAAAATAATAAAAAAAAAAACGAGGCAGAGTTAAACAACAGATACCGGTTAGAGTGTGGGGCGGGAAGAGATTGAATCATAAATAACTAATAGTAAAAAAAAAAGCAAAGTGAAAAAAAAAGTTGTGTTAATGGGAATAAAAGATTTGCAGCAACGCTTTGTCGTATAGTGGATTGACGAAGGCTGCCGTGTTAGCCGAAACGAATTTATACAAGCAAGATTTAGGAAAAGATGCAAGTGTAAAAACGAAAGAGGCAGAAAGAAAGAAGGTGAATCTCATCAATGCCAGCTTCTTTTCGTTTTTAAAGCACGCACATTTTTCCCTCTCTTCCGATATACTTTTTTGTTATTGATGGAAACGGCACGAATTGAGGACGAGAGATGTATTCTCTAATGATTGCGCTAGTTCTCACGCACCACTCTCCTTCTCTCCCTCTCTATCACTCTCACTCACTCACACTCTTACAGAACTTTTCGCAAGGGAGCGAACAATGATAGGACCGTCGCGAGAGGCTTGAAAATACAAAGAAGAAGAGATTAAAGAGAAAGAGAAGAGAGGTAGGGAAAACGTAATAATCAGAAGCAGAAGAGAATACTATATTTGAAAAATATCCCAGCAGCTTTTTCTTTTACAAAGCATCGCGTGCTGAATCTACAGAGAGGAAAAGAAGAGAAGAGGAGCGTGGAAGCGCTGCTGAACGGGGCGACAGAAACAGCATGTAGCACCGGAGGAAAAAATATTAAGAGAAACACATGAAGAAATGAAAGAAGAATAAAGAACAAGGAACAAAGAACAAAAAGAGAAGAAATATGCGCTATCTTTTTTTTTATAAGTTTTGATGTATTAGTGATAGCGCTTAACCAATCTCTCCTTTCCCAGGTACTTTCTTCTTTGTTTTAAAGATATAATTTTAGGTGGAAAACACTCTTTCACTTCATCGTGTGTTTCTTTAATTTTATTTTTATTTTTTTCCTAATCCTGCAAACCCAGAGGCAAATAGTTCCCTCTGACGTTTGAGTGGACGATAGCGTGTTTCTCCCGTCCGTCTCTCTCTTCTCAGCTTTCCTTTCCGTCCCACATTAACGCCAAACGGAAAAGGGGGAAGGTACGGGAAAGGGGGGAGGGGACAAATGAAAACAAAAACGAAAAGTGGTGGGAAACAAACAAATGTGGAAAGAAAGGAATAGAAGGGCGGGGGGAAAGTACAAAGGACAAGAAGAAATAAATTAGGCATAGACGAGAGAAAACCGTAAGTGGGAAAGAAGTGACCCTGAGAGGCCGTTTTCTTTGTGCACTAGGGTGTATGATCCTTGCGTGTCGTGTGGCAGTGGTCAATTGAGAATTGGCATATGCCCTCCTTCTTCTCGCTAGACTATTATATATTTTTCTTCCCCTTCTTCTTTTCGCAGCGTCTTTCTTCTCCTTGCTCACTTTTGAGTTCGGCTGCCTTGGTTACTGGAATGTTTCCTTGGCTGCTCTTTTAGGAGTCACGGAGCGGGTTCAGAGAGTCTTGAACTTGTGCTCGATCTCC
The DNA here is from genome assembly GCA_030347455.1 of Kentomonas sorsogonicus. Taxonomy (NCBI): domain Eukaryota; phylum Euglenozoa; class Kinetoplastea; order Trypanosomatida; family Trypanosomatidae; genus Kentomonas; species Kentomonas sorsogonicus. The sequence continues at coordinate 220,146 of JAQOSZ010000302.1, forward strand.
TTTGTCCAGACGCTGCACTGCACCTCGGCGATGTGCGGCTTGCGGAGCAGCAGCATCGTGAGGCGGCTCTGGCCGATGCCGCCGCCGACGGTCTGGGGGAGGTCGCCGGCGAGCAGGCGCTTGTGCCACGGCAGCAGCAGGCGGTCCTCGCACTCGGTGATCTTGACCTGGCGCTTGAGCGTCTCGGGGTCGACGCGGATGCCCATGCTGCTCAGCTCGATGACGTCGTCGATGGCCGCGTCGAAGACGAGGATGTCGCCGTTGAGGCCGTCGAGCGAGTGGAGGGCGTTGACGCTGGGCTCGTCGGGGAAGCCGATCTTGCCGCCGTTGACGTCGACAGGGGTCGACCAGTCGTCGTAGTCGGGGGCGCGCGCGTCGTGGCGGTCGCCGTGCGAGAGCTTGCCGCCGATGCCGATGAGGAAGACGGCGCCGAAGGCCTTGACGGCCTCGCGCTCGCGCTGCTTGGGGTCGAGGTCGGGGTACTTCTGCAGGAGCTGCTGCGCGTGGAGGAAGGTGATCTTCTCGGGCAGCTGCGGGGGCGCCATCTCGGCGAAGGCCTCGCACACCTCCTTCTCCGTCTTGACGATGGCGCCGTAGACGGTCGTGACGATGTCCTGCAGGAAGTCGATGGAGCGCTGCTCGGGCGCCATGACGCGCTCCCAGTCCCACTGGTCGACGTACACCGAGTGCACGTTGTCGAGGGTGTCCTCCACGCGCAGCGCACGCATGTTGGCGACGATGCCCTGGCCGGCGGGGAACTTGTGGTCGCCCAGCGTCATGCGCTTCCACTTGGCCAGCGAGTGCACCACCTCGTAGTTGGCCTCGGGGATCTCCTTGACGCGCACCGAGACGGCCTTCTCAAAGCCGGAGAGGTTGTCCTGCGTGCCGTCGCCGACGCGCGCGAGGATGGGGCACTCCACGGGCACCAGGTTCAGCGCCTCGCAGAGGTTCTGCGTGAAGTGCGTCTTCACAAAGGTGATCTGGCGCTGCAGCGTGATGTACGATTCGGGGTCCGACGACATGGCTGTGGTGGAAGGGAAGGGTTGGCGGTAGCGGTGGGGATGGGTTATGTGGTGGGTTGGGCGAGTGCAGGGGAATGCTGGAGAATGTTAAAGAGCTTTTAAAAACCAAAATAAAGGTTCCTGTCGATAGGGGGAGTAAAGAAAGAGAGAGAGAGAGAGAGAGAGAGAGAGAGAGAGAGAGAGAGATAAGAGGTTCGGTGATGCGGTTGTGATGGGAGTTCGATGTATTTGAAAACAATAAAGGATAATCGCACAGTTATAAATGTTGTGACATGTCATTCCCATTAGATAGCTGTTGTTGCTGTTTTTCTTTTTCTTTCTCTTTTCTTTTTAAGTGGATCATTTGCGATCTTCCGTTCTTCCCCTTTCACTCATTTATTAACAACACGCACGAAGACGATGCCGTGAGTGATACACCTTCGGTTTAAGAAAGAGAAGCACACTAATTATGGAAACTATGTATCGTACACAAAAATATTGAGGCTTCAGAGCACTAAAAGCAAAAAGGGGATATGCCGTTGGATACTTTTTTAAAGAAGAAAAATGGAAAAGAAAATTAAACGAGGCGGTGAGAAGCATGAAAGTAGATAGACAGACAACTTGATATATATATATATATATGTGTGGAGGTAGGCACTGTGGGGTATCTCAGTTACCTTTCCCCCCCCCCCCACCCCCCCCGTTCCTTATCAACAGAGGCATACTTAGATGGACGCGGGCGCCATCGGGGCAAAGCCGTCGACGGCCTTGCGCTCAAGCTCGTTGCCGGCGTGCAGGACCTTCTCCATGAAGCGCAGCGCCTGGCCGATCGGCGCGACGTTATCGGCGACGCTGCCGCTGGGGGAGATGCGCCAGTGCAGCATCGAGCCGCGCGAGCGGAAGAAGGTCAGCTTGCTCGCCGGGCGCAGCATCTCCTCGAGGTTGATGTTGAGCTCCTTCATGTCCGTGTCGTAGCCGCGCCGCCGCCCGCCGTGGCGTCCCCGGCCGCGCACGTAGTTGTTGTTGCTCGCGTTCTGCATCTGCGCGACCTTGGCGGGCCCGAGGTCGTTGAGGCGACTCAGCAGCTGGCGCGCGGCGGCGAAGTTCTCAATGTGCAGCGAAGTGGTGTTGTCGAGGGTGAGCATCGTGTCGATGACACGGCCGCGCTGGATGTGCTCCACGACGATGCGCTCCACGTTGATGTCCTCCGAGGCGTAGTCGATCTCGCACACGTAGGAGAGGTCCATCTTCTCGTAGCCGATACTCGAGCCGTGGTTCTGGCGGTTCTGCTCGGCCGTCGAGAGTCGCTCCAGGATCGCCTCGGCCAGCGGCGCGGCGGGGTGGTCCTCGTGCTGCTTCCACCGCTTGAAGGAGCGGAACTCGATCTCAAAGGGGTACGCGACGGTCTTCTTGTTGTTGAAGTCGGCCATCAGCTCGGCGGGGGTGTAGTGGTGCTGCTCGCGCGCGCGCTGCATCGCGTAGGTCTCGTCGAGGGAAAAGATGGTCCACTGGAAGTTGATGCCGACATTCTCCATGTCCAGCAGGCGGAAGCTGTTCTCCTCGCTGTTCCACACGGCGCGCGCGACGGAGCGGCTCTGGCGCTCGTTGGAGAAGAAGTAGATGCGCACCTGCACAATCTCCGCCTCGTTGTGGAAGCGCGTCGCCGTCTGGTTCACGCCACGCGAGATGGACTGGGGGCAATCGCGCAGAAAGTACATCTGCATCGACTCCTCGTTCATCCGCTCAACGAACTCGCCGAAGGTCGCGTACTTGAGCTGCGTCGAGTGCGAGCCGCGCCGCGCGAGGCAGCAGTAGGCGGCGCCGACGCTCACCTGCACCGTCACGTGCTGCGCCGCGACGTCCTCCATCCCCAGCAGGTAGGTGAACTCGGAGGTGAAGTAGCGCTCGAGGGAGTCGTAGTAGCGCGCGGTGAGCACCGCGTTGAGGGCGAGCGAGTTCTCGTTCATCATGCCAGACGAGGCGCCGCCGTCGGAGCTCTCGACCTGCAGCGGCACCACCTCGTCGCGCGCCTTGCGCTCCTCCAGGTCCGCGTCGTCGAACTCGGCCAGGTCCGCCTCGTCGTAGAGCATGTACTCCTCCTGCTCCTCCGCGGCGGCCGCGGCGGCGGCGGCGGCGGCGCGCTTGGCCATCTCCAGGTGCTGCTTCTTCGGCTCCGAGAAGAAGTCGTCCATCGCGGGCGGCGCGCGCGAGGGCGGCACAAGCATGGCAGGCGGCGCAGTGGGGTCCTCCCTCTCACCGCCCTCCGCCTGATGTTCCTCGCCCTCATCGTGTCGTCCAGTGGCGGCGGCGTCGGGCTCTTCGCCCTGAGCGTCATGGGCGTCGCCTCGCTGCTCACCGCAGCCCTCTGCTGCAGATCGCCGGCCTCCCCCTCCTGGGGGTGTGTGTCGGTGCCTTCCGCGGGTGCCTCCTGTCCCTCGGGGGCCGCCTCCGCGGGGTCCTCGTGGTGATGCACGCGCGGCTTGCCGATGGAGAGGTTGACGAGGCGAATGAGCTTGTCCTGCAGCTGCAGCGGCTTCCAGCCCTTGTGGCCGAAGAGCTTGAGGGTCACCTGCCGGTGCACGCCCTGCAGGTCGCCGACGATGACGCAGTAGCGCCGCCGCTTCTCGCCGCGGAAGATGACCTGCTTGATGGTGTCCGCCGTCTCGGGGCCGCCCAGCTCGTTGCGCGTGCCAAAGTAGTGGGTGCGGTCGTCGATGCGGTACACTGGGTTGTCCAGCGGGATGGCCTTCTTCTTGTCCGCGTTGGGGGCCGCCACTTCGTCCTCCGGCGCGGCGTTGACGGCGTTGCCCGGCTGTCGGTGGTTGATGATGGTGGCCTGCACGCCGGTGGTGCCGGAGGCAGCCACACTGGTGGACGACGAGGTGTTCGCCTCCTGCGCCTGGTGCTCCTTGGCCTGCCTCTCCAGCAGATCCGTGCGCAGCTGCCGAGAGAAGTTGCCGCGTCCCTTGCGCACCTTGGGAGCCGGCGCGGGGGCTGCTGCCGTCGCCGCACCGCTAGCAGCGCCAGGAGTGGCAGAAGCAGCCGTGGTGCTCTGCGGGTCCTGCATCACAGCAAGAGTGAGTATTTAAATGTAGCAGATAGTATCTATTAGCGGGTGTAGTGATGTTCGTGCTTCTTGCGTGAATTATTTTTTATTTTTATTTTTTGCCTTGCAGCACGTAGCACCTAAGAGAGAAGAAAAAAAAAAGTGAAACGCCTCGTCAAAAAAAAAAAAAGAAATTAATATTCAAATCGAATCCTTTTACGAGGAAAAGCACCGTAGAGATCAGCTATTTGATAGTAATAATAATAATACTAATATTATTGAGATACAAGAGAGAAACAGAAAAAGAAAGATAGGAAACAATGAGGCAGAGCTTGATGAAAGGTTTAAATATGTGTAGACAGAAACGTGATGAGTTTGTATGCCTGGCATAATGGTATACAGTACAAAGTGCCTCATTCTTCCTTTCTTGCCAATGAAGAATGAGTGAGTGCAAACTATCAAACAAAAGAAAAATCTCTCAGATTCCTGTCACTGTCTCGTACATTGGAGGGGGGGTACTTGTAAATTTGTTGGCGGTCTCAGGGACATTACTTTCCTTCATTCCTGTTGTTGTTGTTTTTTTCGCCTACGTAATCATTTGACTTTTTAGCATGGCGGTGTAAGCAAAAGCAATAGAGGGAGCACGCGCTCGAAAGTGTAAATGTAAGGGGAGGGGAGGGGAAAGAAATCCAAAATGAAATGTGTATAAATCTTCAAATAACCAAAAGTAAACATGTTGTAGAGCGCACAATAATCATAACAATAATAATAATAAGAGTGCCAGTAATGAAGAAAAGCGCGACTGGACTGTCTAATCGCTAATCGACGCGGCGGCCGTACTTGTCAACGCGGTACGTGGTGGCTCCGACGTTGCGCGGCTTGAGACGCCCCGACTTGGCGTACGTCCCGACGCGGCCGGCCTTCTCGCAGGCGGCGGCCATGCGCTTGAGCGTGTGCGACCACTCCTTCTCGCCGGGGTGCTTGACGCTCTTGCCGCCGCCCGCGGCGACGGGCGTGAGGGTGATGCTGCACTCGCGGTCGTGCGCGACGATCGAGGTGAACTGGTGCGGGATCTTCTTCTCCTCGCCGTACTTTTGGATGGCGAGGCACATCTCGCGCATCTTCATCACGGCGGACTCGGCGCTCTGGAAGTCCTTGATGGTGAGCCGCACCGGGTGCCCGCGGCGGATGTCCTCGGCGATCTTCTTGCTCTTCCACCCGATGAAATGCGCGTCGACGACGTCGCGGAAGATGTGGTCGATCTGCGGGCGCGGCTTGTGGTGCCGCTGCTGCTTGCCGTCGCCGCCCTCCGGCTCCTCCCCGGGCACCGGCGCGGCCGACTTCATCTCTTCCGCGATGAGGGCCGTGATGCGGGGCCGCTCGGAGCGCAGGCGGCAAAAGGCGGTGCCCTCCCGCGCGCCCATCTGCACGAGGTTGATGCCGCGCTCGCGCGCCTGCTCCAGGGCCTCCTCGCGCGTGCAGGGGCTCAGGTTGACCTTCTGCTCCTCGCCCGACTCGCTGTCCTCCAGGTGCGTGATCTGCACCTGGTCGGCGACGACGAGCACGTCGATGGGGTGCTGCTGCAGGTACGCGCGCACCTTCTCGCGCGCCGCCGCGGGGGCGTTCTCCGGCACGAGCGAGTCGATCACGTCGTCGACGCTCTCCTTGGCCGTCTCCACCGCCGCGTCATGCCGGATGCCCGCCATCGGGTCGTACTCGAACCCGCCCTCCCCGTCGCCGCCGCCGCCGCCGCCGCGCGTGGCGTACAGGCGGCGCGCCGGCGCGGACGGTGCAGGCAGGGGCGATGCCGTCGAGTGAGAGGGTGCACGGCGCCACGCGGCAGCAGCAGCGGCAGCGGAGGTCGGCGATACTAGGGGAGCTGTCGCGAAGGACTCTGGCCACCACCGCCGTCGCTGGCCGACGGAGTAAATGAGTCCTGAACATTGCAAAACAACTATTTTTTCTTCTGCCGTCCTTACTGATTTTACTGTCTCTTTTTTTTTTCTGGAAAATACGTCGTGTGATGGAAAAAGCTCACTTGTTCCGAAAAGGGAGAAAGGAAATAAAGGGATCAGAAGTTACCAGCAGGGTACAGCGCTAAGAGGTCACTCCGGTCGCTCGACACTTCAGCAGTATCAATTCATCGTAGAGTTTCTGATTATTCAATGAAGTACTAGAATATTAATTGTATATTTTTTTTTACGTTATTGTTTTGGCAGGCATTTTTTTGAGATGCGAAAATATGTTGAAGAAGGAAAAATAAATCTGTGAAAAGCGGAAGAGAAAGGGGAATCAAAATGATAACAGAAGATCATGATGGGAAGAAAAAAAAAGAGAGTGCAGCGCTCTCTTTAATAGGCAAACGTCATGCTGACGCCGTAGTGGTCGGAAGGGAAGAGGTAGTCTGGCGCGTCGGTGTTGCCGTTCTCCGCGTTAACGCTGCGGGTGCCGACAAGGTGCGCCTCGACCGGCCTGATCGAGCTGCTGCGCAGAAACATCTTGTCGGAGCGGCCAAAGTACATCTCCTCGATCTTGAGCTTGCAGAAGGTGTTGGTGTCGTCCATGGTCTTGCCGAGGTCGCCGGGGCGCACCAGCGGCCAGCAGTCCACGTACCGCGACTCGGGCGGCATCGTGAAGTCGTTGCCCGGCCAGCTGTTGAAGTCGCCCACGAGCAGCGCGTTGCCGGCGAGCGGGCGGCCGACCTTTTGGCGCAGCACCGCGTCCTGCGTCGCGCGCGCCGTCTCGCTGCCGCGGGTGAATGGCGCGAGGAGGTGCACCGACGCGACGTGGAGGGTGGTGGCGGGCGACGCGGGCGACGCGAGGCGCAGAGTGGCCACAGGCATCAGCGACGTGTGCCCCGACCACGCCGGGATGTTGACGTGCTGTATGGCCTCCAGCGCCAGCCCGGCGCGCCGCCGCACCAGCAGCACCACGCCCCACGGCGACAGCGCCGCGCTCGCGGGGCCGCACGAGAGGACGTAGCGCTCGCGGCACCACGGCTGCGCGGCGAGGTGCTCCAGGAAGGCGGGCTCAACCTCCTGCATCGCCACCACGTCCGCGTCCTCGCGCGCCAGCAACGCCGCCAGCACGGGGTACCGCCGCGGCGAGCACCAGTCGATCCCGGGCATCCCCAGCGGCGTCGGCTGGTTGCTGTATCGGTCAAACATGACGTTCCACGTCAGCGCCTTGAACTCGCGCCGGCGCGCGCGCTCCTCCGCCGACGTGTCTGCCGACGCCGACGCCGCCGCCGCCGCCGTGGTGGTGGGCAGAGACAGCGAGCCGGCCGACTGCCGCACCGCCTCCCAGGAGCCGCTGCTGGCGCTGAAGGCGACCGGGTCGTCCGTCGCCCGTCTCCCGCGCCGCCTGCCCCGCTGCCGCACTGCCCGCTGCGCCGGCCTCCTCCGCCGACGGCGTGGCAGACGCGGAACCAGAGGCGGCAGCGGCGGCGGCAAAAGCTTCCGAGTACAGACGCCGCACCTCCGTCTCCGTGGCGCGCGTGCCGAGGTCAATGTAGAGCATCCGCGACGTCTGGCTGTTGGCGCTGCGCAGCCACACGTAGGAGGGGGCCAGGTACAGGCAACTGTGCGGGTGCTCGGTGGCGCTGCCGCTGAGAGCCAGCAGGCGACGCACGGCCGTCAGTGCGGCGGCGGTGTCGAGTGCGCAGATGCGCTTCGCCACATCCGGCAAAAGGGCGACGCCGCCGGTGAAGGGAAGCGCTGCGGTCTCAAAGGAAAGCGGGGCGCTGAGTGAAAGCAGTGTGAACTCGGCGGCCGTCAAGGGCTGATTCGGGCACCACAGCGGCAGCCGCATCGGGGCACTTTTGGTGTCGGTGCTCGTTTCCGAGGGTGCGGACGTCGAGGATGCTAATGACGCGGATGACGGCACTTCCCCAGCGACCTTGGTTTCCGCTGGCGCCGCAGCGGGCTGGGGACGGCGCCGGAGAATGCGAGGGGAATCCTGCCGGGACAGATGCACGACATGCATGTGGAGGTCCGGGAGGTTGATCGGCGCGGTGGCTCCGCGGCTGAGAAATGTGGTGGGAAGGAAGAAGGGGTCGGGAGCTGCACCGAGGCAGAGCTGACTGTGGCACTGCAGCACCAGCTCCAGGTGCGCCTCCACGTGTCTGTGAAACACCCCCACGCCGCCGGCGCTCAGGGCGACAGAGGACGCGGGACGGGCGGCTGCCAGCACCTGCGCTAGCAAGGGCAAGTTTACCGTCAGCGTATGCCCTGGCGCGTCGCGGAAGAGGAAGGCGGCGTCGCCGTCGTGGCGCGGGTCCGCCTTCTCCAGCGGCTGCAGCACCACGCGGTGGTACGCGTCCAGCAGCGGCACCAGTCTGATGTCCGGCAGCGACGGAAGCGACGCCCCGCTGCAGCCGTGGCTCAGCAAGAGGAGAAAGAGACAGTCGGTGCGCATCGCCGCAACGACGCGCGCGCGCCGGGCGCTCGCAAAGTGCTGTCCCCCCAGCCACTCCACCAGGTGGGGCACCGTCACCGTCTTGATGTCGCTGTTGTGCACCACGGCGCTGGTGACGGCCGCGAAGGGCGTGAGGCCCAGCGCAACAAGGTACAGCTCGTTAGAGCCGACGAGGCACATGGACTCCTGCACGCCCACCTCCGCGCCGCCGGTGTGGCCGCTGGGGGCGTGGCGGCAGGCGACGTCGAGCGCCCAGGACGCCATCTTCTCCTCGGCGCTGCCCGGCGCACGCGTTCCCGAGAGAACCACCTCGGCAGGGAAGGGGGCGCTGGGTGGCATCAGATGCAGCAGCTTCTCCTCCACGGACTGCATCAGGACGGTCCCCGGGAGGCGTGCGAGGCGGCTCTCCATGCGGCGGCTCAGCGGCGCGGCGCGCGTAAGATGGGCCTTTGTCAGACTCTCCGCGCCGTCCATCGCCAGCAGCAGCGAGCGCCGGCACGTAAAACGCCGCAGTAGCTGGTGGATTGCCTGCGCGACGAATCGCGAGACCTCCTTGAGGCGCCTCTGCTCGTTGCCGCGCGACACGCGCATGGCGTTGCCCACGAGACCGGTCATGTCGATGGCAATGTGATCATACTCGACGGTCTTCTTGGACAGCAGCAGCTTGTAGCAGTCCGCGACCTTCTTGTCGCGGTACGGATGCCGCAGCATCAGAGACGCGCGCAAAAGCATCAGACAACGACGAGTCCAGCCCGTGTCTTTGGGAGGAGGGGAGCGACTGCGATTGAGTTTATCTAGTACTTTCCGCTTTGATCAGATCTTTTTTTTTTTTCGCGCTACTTACAGACTGAAATAAAAAAGGAAAATTGCAGAGGTCGCTCCTGTTAGATTTCTTCGCGCGGGAAAAAGAAAAACGCTGGAGGTATCACAGGATCAGAAAGATCTTATCGAAGGCACAGCTGACAATGAGACACATGAATAGACGCAAAGACAGAGTCGATTGAGAGTTATGCCAGGACAAGTCTTGTCGTCTCCAGCGGCGGTGAAGACAATAATAATAATAAACAAATGCAGGACAATACACACAGTAGCAAAGTACAATAAAGGCTCACTACTGAACAGCAAGAGCGTTCCTGTCGTTTTGAAGAAAGAAAAATGCATGTACCGAGCTAGGGGATTTCAAACAGAAAAAGAAGAGAGTCGCATAGAAGAACAGGGGAAGGGGGGGGAAAGCGCGTGCGGGAGTGGACAACAGTGATATGAAAGTTAAAGAAAAACAAAAAAAAAAACAGTTGCTTGATGAAGATATGGGTAAAACGCTCAGAAGGAATACGAATGAAAGAAACAGAGTCAAGCATGAATGCATCGAAAGAAACAGGACTCCAAAAAAAAAAAAAAAAAGGAGCACAATATGCAGAGAGCGAGATAAACAGTATTCTTCTTTTTCTTAAAAAAAAAAAATCGATAAAACACAAAAGTGCGAATTAAAAAAAAAAGGAGGGAAAGTGAGATATGGCAGAGTTAAAAAGCATAATGTTGACGTAAGCGGGAGGAGTGACTGGCAGAAAAACAGCTGAGAATTATTTTAAAAAAAAAAAAGACAATTGTCTCGTTCTCGAAAGTTTAAAAAAAAAATCCTTTATTTGCCATCAGTGCCTCCATTTGTGGAATTCGAACAGAATATTTATCATTTTTCTTTTCATTTCCCCAACCCCATGTTGGATGAGAATTAAAAACAAAAAGTAGTAAATAAGGAAGACACTGGGCTGGGAGTCATTGCCTCGTCCCGCTCAGAGTGACGCGGCGGCGCGGTTGTCGTGCACGCCGCCGATGCCCTTGAACATCTCCACAGCGACTCCCATGATGCCGTCCACAAAATCGTAGTTTTTGGTGTGGATCGACGGGTAGTCCTCGCCGCAGCCAACAAAGAAGTAGCTGCCGGGGCGCACCTTGGTGTAGTACCCAAAGTCCTCCGACGGCCGGATCGCGTCCTGCGCCTCGTGCACGGGGAACTTGTTGAGGCGGGCGACGGCGCGCACGTGGTCGGTGCAGCCCTTGTCGTTGCGCGTCTCGGGGAAGTAGTCGCTGTACTCGAACTCGACCTGCAGCTTGGCGCGGCCCGCCTCCTCGCGCGCGAGCCTCTCGAGGCTGTCGCGCAGCTGCTGCAGCTCCACCTCCTGCTCCGCGCGGATCGTCATGAGCAGCTCACCGTAGTAGGCGGACATGCCGAACTGGCGGTTGCCGACGTTGATCTGCACAATCGTGCACAGCAGCAGGTTCTTGGACTGCTGCGTCAGCGCGGGGATCGCCTGCACGAGCTTGCTGATGGCGAAGGAGGGGTTGCGGCCGCGCTCCGGCTGGCTCGCGTGCGCCGGGGTGCCGCGCAGCTTGATGATCATGCCCACCGACGCGCACTGGAAGACGCCGTCGCGCACCACCACCGAGCCGCGGGGGAAGCCGGGCATGTTGTGGTAGCCGTAGATGCGGTCGATCTTCTCCTCGGTGAGCATCGGCACGCACAGCTCCGCGCCGGCGCCGATCTCCTCCGCCGGCTGCCACAGAAAGAAGATGTTGTTGTCGGCGCCCTTCTGGTCCACCTCCATCGCGAAGGCGGCCATTGTCGCCGAGTGGCCGTCGTGGCCACACTTGTGCGCCTTGCCGGGGATGCGGGAGGCCCACGGGATCTTGATGTACTCGTCCATCGGCAGCGCGTCAAAGTCCGCGCGGAAGGCGATGTTTTGCGGCGCGCGGCCCCCAGCACCCGCCGCGGAGGCCGGGCGGCGGTACACGGCGTAGAACCACTTGCCCTTGTCGACGATCTCGAGGTTCTTGGTGTGCGTCCTGACAAATTCCATGATGGTCTTCTTCGTCCACACCTCCTCCATGGACAGCTCAGGGTGCGTGTGCAGCAGGTGCCGCAGCTCCACAGCTGAATCCAGGTTGGTCTTGTCAACGGGCATCTGATGGATGAATGAAAAGGGTGTGCTGAAACAAAAAAAAAGGAGGAAAAGAAGAAGATGAAGAAGGGTAAAGTTAAGCGCGAGATTGGTGGCCGCTCGCAAACGAATTGTCGGATGAACGTAAAAAAAAAAAAGCTAAAACAGGAAGAAACTAGGTGGAAAAATAGGTTAAAGATATGGGAGAGAAAAAATAAGAAAGATGGTGGTGCTCACTAAATTCGCTATCAAGAATGCGCTTGTAAGTAAAGCTAAGTTTTAGTGGTGGCGGTAGCAAATGAAGGTATGTGGATTTAAAAAAAAAAAAAAGTAGAGTTGGAAGATGCAGTGGGCGCGGCTGGTGGGTTGCTAGCAGTACATTAAGTGAAGTGCTATGATGAGTAGGTGTCACTTCGTTGGACAAGCGTACTCACTAATCAATTTACCAGAAAAAGCAGTAAGCAAACACCAGTAGCAGGCACAGAAGCAAAAAGAAAGAAAAAGAAAAAGAAAAACAGTGGTGAGTGATGTAAAACCATCTAATTCACTGCATCACGATTACTATTTTTTGAATGCAGATGAAACTACGTCGTGAGCAAGAAGGGAAGAAAAAGAAAACGAGGCAGTACACAACAAATCTTCGTAAATACAATGCAGAAGACTTTCAATAATAAAAATAGAAAAAAAAAAGCCATAAAGACGATCGAGTTTAAACACTGAACTTCAACAATGTGTCACTACACAGCGCACATATACAAATGCATGACTAGAAAAGAAAGAGAAACCAAGTTTAAATGGCGAAGCACGAAAATCGGCTTCTCAATAGGTGGTGGAAATAAGGAAAGATAAGAATTTGGAAGGCATAGGAAGTTAGGCAAAAATAAAAATAGAAAGACAAAGGAACAGAGGAAGAAAAGAAGACCTCAAAAGAAAAGTGCGTAGAACGATAAGAAACCATGCAAAACCAGTCACAAGAAGGAGAACGATTCTACACTCGTTTGTGCCCTCCGTCAGAATTTCTCTCTCCCTCTCTCACTCTCCCACTCACTCAGTGTCGCTTTTTGTTGTTTCTTTTACTGGGTGAGGCTCTCGCGGAGTGTCGCCTGCGCGGACTCCACAAGCGAGCGCGCCGACTCGGCGAAGGTGCGCGTCACCCCTTCCAGCGCCTCCACGGTACCCGCCTCGACGCACGCGTAGACGTAGTTGAGGAAGGTGGGAGGGCATCCGTGCAGGGCCGCCACGCGGTGGTGCGGAGACGCGGACGAAGGCGGCGGTGGCCCAACAAAGCGGCACAGAATCGTGGGAATCGCAGACTTGCGAACGATGCGCTGCGGGTGCGGCAACACCCAGCGCAGGCACTCGTCCTCGTCTTCGGAGACCCGAGCGCGGGCGGCATCAGAGGAGGCCTCTTGTGCCTCCTGCGACTTGTCTACCAGAGGCAAAAGAAGAGACTCGACAGCGACGCAGCGGTCCCCCAAGAGGCGCGCGACCGTTGGGCCGTCGGCGGCGCCGCTGCCCCCGCCTCCGGCAGCCAAGTGTTTCCTCATCTTGTCCTGCAGCAGCAGCCTCTGCGTCTCATCGTAAACGGTGACGCAGACCATGTCGAGGTGTACGAGCGCGCGCGCCACCACCTCCAGAGCCTCTGCGTCGTACTCCGTCACGAAGAAACCCTTCGGGTTGGGGAATCCGACGACCAGCGAGGGAAACACGCCGCTGCCGCCGTGCTGCGCCGCGTAGCCCTGCTGTGCCGCAGGCGGAAAGACCACCGCCGTGATGAAGGTGCACGCGGCGCTGCCGCCGCCGCCCGCAGCATCTGCCAGGCCGCCGAGAGCCGCCCGCAAAGGTTCAGTTGGTGACGGGGATTGAGAAAGAGCGGTAGGATGAGAGGCCACCCGCTTCTGCCACCACAGAAACTTCACCACGTCCGCAGTGAGGGCCCGGAGCTGAGGAGAGTCGGCAGCTGCGCCGCTCGCTGAAGCCTTGCTGATGACGCGCGTCGCACGTCCCTCCGCGTGGCGCCAGGCACTGGCAAACTGCGTCAGCGTGGAGCGCGTGAGGGCGGCGGCGTGCGGCCCCGCGACGCCCACGGAGAACATCTCCATTGGCGGGACACCGGTGAGCTTCTTGACGACGCCTCGCACTGACACATTTGTCTGCGCCAGCGGCGACAACCACTCCTCGAGGCAGCGCGCAAGCAGCCAGCCTGACACCTCGATCCCAATCTTGCGCGCGGTGCACAGCAGCGGCTGCCGCTCCTCCGCTACGAGTGTGACATCGGCCGCCGCTACCCCCTCCCGGCGCGTCACGCGCAACTCCACGCTGTCGGGAAGCATCCAGACCGCGGGCGGAGGTGGCTGCAAGCTTTCGGAGGTGGAGGGGCGCCCGCCGTCACGAGCCCCTCCCAGTGGCAGGCGAAAGCGCAACGCACGGCTGTTCTCGTCCGGTGCCTCCACAGTTTCAGGCAGTGGCGAGAACACCAGGCACGCATCCGTGGCGCCGCCACCGGGTTGCCTTTCCACTGCGATTCTCCACTCAGCGGTCGGGCAGGCGGAGCCGCGGGAGGCATCATTCAGGGTCGCGTCATTCGCCGCCTCCGCTGGCGGCAGCAGCCAGCGGTCGATTGGGCAGCAGCGCACGTGCAAGCTAGCGCCGCCGAGCCCGTCGTGGCTGCTGCCGCTCGCTGCCCTCTGCGCCCACGAGCACACCACCGCCTCCAGCTCGCTGAGAGGCACCGTCTGCGCCGCGCCAGCCGCCGCGACAGCTCTTGCGGGACCGTTGCTACCAGTGCCGCCGCTGTGTGGCTGGCGCAGGCTGCGGCACGCAGCGAGGCAATAGGTCCACTCCCAGTCGACCGGGGGGCTCGACGTAGCGCTGCCGCCGGGAGCGCCGTTGGAGCTGACAAGGACACCCTCTGTCACAGTCGGTACGCAGGCATAGGCGACGACGCCCTCAAAATCAGCAACAGTTTCAGTGCCTCTCCGTCTGCTGTCCCGCATGCTTGAGGCGCTACTTTTTCAGAGAGTCCGCGCGATACAGCGATGTTGGGTGTGTTTGGATGATGTTCTTATTATCGTTTTGTTTGCTTACTTTTTGTTTTTTTTTTCTAGCTCCTATGTAGTAAGGTATGAAGTACTATTCTGTAAAAGACTTTGCAGTAGTGATTTGCTTGAGAGAAAACGAAGATTTAAGAAAGAAAAAAAAAAGAAAGAGGAAGTGGAAGTGGAAAAGAGTAGAGCTAAGAGAGAAACACGTCACTGGGGCGAGTGATGACAACAGTTATGACCAACACATTTCTACACTCCTGCAAGTCCCTTCATCAACTGAACTGGAGATAGAGTGAAAGATCAAAACGTACTATGAAATAGGTAGCATTCCACAACTTGCATGCCATAATGTTTTTTTTATTTTTTTTCCTTTTTTTTTTTCCGCGTTGATCTGTCAAAGCCGCAAGACAAGAAAAAAAAAACTATTATTGAGAGAAGAATATCGAGGCAGATTCTATGGCAGACACGGATACAGGCTTAGACAGACGCACATATCCATGTAAAACGTTTCTGCAGATAGCCACGTCGCGGATTGATTCTGAATGTTCTATGAAAAGTTCAAAACAAAAAAAAAAAAGATGAACAGCCTTTATTTCCCCCGTCAGTCTGCACGCGGCTCATCGGGCACCGCCGGCAGGTCTGTCTCCCGTGGTTCCGCCTCCGCTTGGCGGCTGCTCAGTGGTGGCCTCCTTCTCCGGTTTCTTCTTGGAGGGAGTTCCTTCCTCGGCCGCCGCGGCCTCGCGCGCGCTGCCAGTCTTGGCGGCGGCCCCCCTCCGCGCCGCCTCCGACACCCAGCGCTCGCTGGCGTACTCACTCAGGAACTTGACAAGACGCTTGCCGGCGACGCTGGAGCCGACACCGTGCACGCTCAGCGGGTGCACCATCTCACTCCGCTGCACATGCTCCCCGCCGTCGGTGCCGTTGCTGTTTTCGTTATTGTTGTGTTGCGCTCCGCATCGTCGTCGTCTCTCCGCCTCCTCGGTGCCGTCGCCGTTCTTCCGTCTCGACTTGCCAGCCTTCGCCTTGGCGCCGCCGGCACTGCGCACGGCGGGGCGCTTCACCAGCCGCATCTGGAAAGGGAGACTTGCGCCGAGCGCCGGCATCACGCCGTCCGGACTCTGCTGCTCCTTCTCCTTGAGCGTGTTCAGCAGCGCGGCCGCCGCCTTGTGGTGCTCCGACGCGGGCAGCGGCGGGCGCAGCGCGGGGTACTCGTACTCGGGCGGCTTCTGGGGAGCGCCGGAGGCCACGGAGCTCTCGTCCTCAGAGGCCTTTTTTAGCTCCAGCAGCGTAAGTAGTGAGGGTCCCGCGTCCGCCTTCTCTGTTGCTGCTGTTGTCGTTTCCGCGCCGGCGTCCTTTTTCTTTTTGCCAACGCGCTTCGCCTTGGGCTTCGCCTCAGTCGTTTGCGAATTCACCACTGTCACCTCCTGCACGTCCGCCGAGTCGCCCGCTGTGCCTGCCGCCGTCTTCTTCCGAGAACCTGCCGGGGCGCGCTTGCGGGCAGGCTTGGGGAGGCTCACGTTGCCTGCCGCCGCGACGCCCGGATGCAGCTTCCCCGTCTTTGGACAAAAGGCACTGGTGAGGCCGCACACCTCGCACGCGGACACCACTGGGTGCGCCTTGCCGGTGGCGGCGCAGAAGGGCTGTCCCGCAAGGCCGCAGTCGGGGCACACAGGCGGAGGGGCGGAAGAAGAGGCGGCCGCTGCGGGAGCCGCCTCTGCCTTCTTGCCACGACCCTTCGCAGGCTCCTTTTTGGCGCGTTTGGTCTTTGGGGCGGCGGTCTCCATGCTCTCGCCATCTGTCGCCGCCTCCGTCTTTTTAGTCTCCGCCGCGGCGCTGCGCGTGCGCTTCCGGCCCTTCAGAGGAGAATCGGCAATCACAGGCGTCGAGACATCGACGGCCGCGCTCTTTTTCCGCCCCTGCGACGATGGCGGGCTCTTTCGCGCGGCGGCCCCCTTCTTTGCGCCGTCCTCCCCGCCAGCAGTGGAGGCCTTCAGCGACTGCAGGGCAGCCTGTACGGCGGGAGCGTCGGCGCCGGGCAACGCCTCCGTGCGGGCGCGTACCTCCACCAGGTGTAAACCGCACAGCTTCACGCCGACGCCCGAGGTGAGCTTCTTCAGGGGCAGAATCTCCCGCTCGCGCAGCGGGAAGTCGCCGATGGCGTCGGCGAGAGCGGAGCGCCACGCGTCCTGCGGGCTGTCGACGCTGGCGTAGCGCTTCGTCTCCGGTGCGTCGGACCGCGTGATGGTGAAGAGCGGGCGCTGCTCAGGGTTCTGCTCCACCGTCAGCGTGAAGTACACGTCGGCGAAGGCCCCGGCGGTGGCGCGCTCCGCCTCTGGCAGATCCTCAACGAACAGCACGCTGCCGGGCTTGTGAGTGGTGGCGGCCTCGTCGCCCTCGCTGAAGAGGGGGCGCTGCATGCAGTACCCGTTCGGCATCGGGCCACCGGCGTGGCGCAGTGCCGACACGAACTTCTCGCTGGGAATGCTCGTTCCCACGCTGACGACACGGTACTGAGCAGACATGCGTACGGCGAGATCGGAGAGGAATGAGTACTGTTTTTTGCTGCTGTCGGTGTCTTCTATGCAATTAAAATAGGCTGCAGGTGATGCTATATGGCGCGATTAAAAAACAAAGAAAGACAAGTATACAGGCATATAGATATATATGGGGGGGGGGGGGTGTTGTCTATGATCCTGAAAGCAGTTTTACTTCACTGGCGTAAGGTAGTCTGATGTTGTTACTTGAGAAAAAAAGTGAATCAAGGAAAGAAGAGGAAATAAAGGGGTTGTGTCATCTACACATATCAAGAGAACGAGATAAGCTCGGCGATTAATCGGGCCGTAGGGATTGGCATAGGGAGTGATGCGAAAACAGAGACAGGCACAAACCGCTCATCCATGATCAGCGCCTTGGCACGCAGACTGTCGATGAAAAGAGTGCTCTGTAAATATCAAAAGAACGACGGAGCCGGACGCAAAGATATGTACGACGTGGTGCCCTTGATGCACTAACTCGTGCGCCTTTTCGCATACTTTCTTTTTTTTATTGCGTTGTTTTACTGAATAAAATGAACAAAATCAATCAAAAGAATGAGATAAAACGAACTAGTGAACCACTAAAGAAAAAAAAAAGATGGAACAGCCCACCCGTCGTACCGCGTTTATCGGTAGGACTTGGTGAAGCGGGTGCGCGCAGAGTGGCGACCCCACTTCTTGGGCTCGCAGCGGCGAGGGTCGGCGATCAGCAGGAACTTGTCGTACGACAGAAGCTTCTGCTTGAGCGCGGCCTTCTCCATCTCGGTCTTGTACTTCTGGAAGTACGCGATGAGGCCCTTGGCGATGGCCTGGCGGGTCGCGTACGCCTGGGCGACGGGACCACCACCGCGCACCGTCACGTCGATGCGCAGGCGGCTGTAGTACTGGGAGCCCACGACGTTGATCGCCTCCATGATCTTGGCGCGGAGCGTGTCGGGCATGATCTGCTGGATCGGCACGCCGTTGATCTTGATGTTGCACTGCGGCGCGCGGGTCACCGTGGCGACGGCGATCGCCGTCTTCTTCTTGCCGAAGGTCTGCACCTGGCGGAGGGGGTATTCCTTCTTGTCAGTGGGCATGATTCACTTTTAGGTTTCTTATTAGTGATTGATGAAAGTATTGAAGGTGGGTGGACGTTCGAGATAGGTAGAGATGCGGAGAGAGGAGAGGCGTAGAGATAGAAGCATGGAGGGGAGGAAAATGGTGTGCATTGGTGTGTGAGGGCTTGTAGAAAAAAAAAAAGCATCCTTTACGGAACACCAGACACACAAGTAGTGGGGAAAAAAAAGAAAGGTACTGTAGAACCTCTTCAAACGGGGAGCACTCTCACATGCGCAACTATACTTGAGGTGGCCTCGTGAAGGTGACTCGCTGCTCATTGAACATGGAGTGGGGCTCATCCAATGGGCATTTTTTGTTGTTTTCTCTGTTGGATGTCGTTTTTGTTTGTTTGTTTATTTGTTTGTTTGTTTTTGTGTGTGGAAATGAGTTCAAAGTGAAATTATAAAGTAAGGACAAGTGTCACAACACGGGTGCGGCGGCGACGACGTCCTACGCCGACTGGTTTATCGGTAGGACTTGGTGAAACGGGTGCGCGCAGAGTGGCGACCCCACTTCTTGGGCTCGCAGCGGCGAGGGTCGGCGATCAGCAGGAACTTGTCGTACGACAGAAGCTTCTGCTTGAGCGCGGCCTTCTCCATCTCGGTCTTGTACTTCTGGAAGTACGCGATGAGGCCCTTGGCGATGGCCTGGCGGGTCGCGTACGCCTGGGCGACGGGACCACCACCGCGCACCGTCACGTCGATGCGCAGGCGGCTGTAGTACTGGGAGCCCACGACGTTGATCGCCTCCATGATCTTGGCGCGGAGCGTGTCGGGCATGATCTGCTGGATCGGCACGCCGTTGATCTTGATGTTGCACTGCGGCGCGCGGGTCACCGTGGCGACGGCGATCGCCGTCTTCTTCTTGCCGAAGGTCTGCACCTGGCGGAGGGGGTATTCCTTCTTGTCAGCGGGCATGATGTACACTTGCTTAGAGAGGTGTGAAAAAGCGGCGGTGGTGAAGGAACGGAGAGAATGAAAAGTGGAAGTTTAGCATCAGCAGTGCGAATCATGCAGCTGTCATATGCAAAGAAAAAAAAAACATCATAAAATTCGCAACAACAAAAGTAGAACGAATACTTGTCGCTGAAAGAAGGAATGCAAGAAGCACTCAAATTAGATAACTTTTTCCGTAGAAGAAGACAAAACTCACAGGTGAAGCAAATATAAACAGAAGGCATTACACATTTGGTCGACAACATCGCCGCGTCAGAGAGAGCGGCGGCTAGAACACACATTTAGAAGAGCTTTGACTTCTTATAAAGGCAATAGACGTAATGAAGAAATCACAAGCAGATGTGACGAGTGGGAAGCGATTCAAAAGTGTGGTGAAGAGAAGAACGAGGTACTAGCGGTAAGGTTGACGTGTGTGAACAAAAACAAGAAGTTGTTTTAGGAAAATAAAAAATAGAGAGGGGGAAAATGACAAGAGTTACTCAATAAGTGGAATTGTTGTTGTGCCGGGTCCTGATGGCCAGTTCGATGCCTGATACAACACGTTGCGTTCCCGACTGGGCCAGTAGAAGCGAGAAGGGGAAGCTAGACGAAGAGTGGAAGGTTGGGAAGGGAGAGGAGGAGAGAGAGAAAGAGACAGTCGGCGACATGAAAGCAGCGAAATGCACGAGACTGTGGTGCCGTCTAACGGAACGACTGCGCCGAGATGCGCTGGCGCTCCTCCGCGATGTGCTTCTCCTGGTCGACGCGGCTCTGCAAGTCGCGGCTGCGCTCCGCCGCGATGAGCGCCTCGATGGCCGGCATGTCGACGGCGCCGTCCACGATCGTGAGCGTCTGCACGTCGAGGCTGAGCTCGAGCTTGCGGGCGTGCTCCTCGGAGGGCGGGTCGTCAATTGGGTGGCGCGTGCGTAGGTCGTCAAGCATCTCCTCCATCGACATGCGCCGCATCACGTCCTCGTCCGGCAGCGGCGCCCCCACCGGCACCCCGCGCTCCACCTCCTTGCGCACCTCGTCCCACGAGCCCGACTCGCCCGGCGGCGCCGGCGGCTCGCGCCACGCGCGCTCCTCCACCTGCGCCTCGAGGAACGCCAGCCGCGACGGCTCGGTGGCCGACACGTCGGAGTGCATCAGTGCCGGGTGCCCCGCGGCCACGAGGCGCTGTCCCTCGTCACTGCCCTTGGGTAAAGGCGCCTGGCGGCGTAAGATCTTGGGCGCCGGGGTCGGCTTGTCCGCCTCGGTGGTCTCCGGCTGCCCCTGCAGCCGGTCCTGCGTGTTGCGCCGCTCCTGCTTCTCCTTCTCGTTGCTGTACATCTTCTCAAACGACTTTTTGAAGTCGATGGTACCCTGATCCGTGACGAGCTTGCTGTCGGACGCGAGGCCGTCGAGCTCGTCGAGTGCCTCCTGCAGCTCGCGCGTGGTGCGCTCCAGCTCGTCCTCGTGGTCGTGGAAGTTGTGCACCATGTACTGCCAGAACTTGAGCTGCTCCGACAGCTGCACCAACCGGCGCTCCTGCATGCCCTGCTTCTTGTTGGAGTCGGCCATGACGCGTTTCATGGTCATATTCGCCTCGTTCTCCACGCGCTCCAGCAGCTGCCGCCGCTCGCATGCCGCCTCGAACTCGACCAGCTCCTTGGCGTAGAGGGAGATCTCCTCGTCGGTGAGTCCCCGCGCACGGCCACGCCAGCGCTGCCCGATCGCGTTGGGGTTCAAGTTGCCGCGGAACCACATCTGCATCCGCGCCAGCGCGCGCCGCAGCGTCCCAGCGTTCTGCAGCGACTGCACCGTACCGTTGACGAAGCGGGTGTTCTGCGAGAGCAGGGGAAACTTGCCCTGCAGCATGCCACCGCGGATGCCGGCCCCGATGGCGACGGCGTAGTCGGCGGGGCACTTGTCCTCCGGCACGACGTCGCGCTCAAAGTACTCGATGAGCATCGAGCGCAGCGGCGGGTCGCGCGTCATGGCGCCGACGAGCAGCACGTTGTCGATGTCCTCCACCTCCAGGCCCGCGTGCTCCAGCAGACGCTCCACGCACTCGAAGCAGCGCACCCGCAGCGGTCGCGTGATGGCGACGTAGTGCTCGTGCGTCATGGTGGCCTCCAGCGGCACAATGTCGCGCAGCACGGAGGAGAACTGGAAGGAGCGGATGTAGCCGTAGTAGGGGTCCGTGGAGTGCGTAAAGTGGATCTTGGCCTTCTCCGCCTCGACGGCCAGGTTGCGGTATGCGGCGGTGCTCTGGCCAATGTTGCCCCCCTCCTCCTCGATGGGCATCGACCACTTCTCCTCGTAGGCGCGCGCGAACTCGGCCGAGATGACGGTGTCCCAGTCGTTGCCGCCTAGCATCGGGTCGCCGTGCGTCGCCACCAGCGTGAAGGTGTTGCGTCGCGTGTCGCGCTCCATGATGGCGCAGTCGAGGGTGCCGCCGCCCAGGTCAAACACTAGGGAGCGCACAATACGCTTCTGAGGGGCCGGTGGCGGCGCCGTCGACGAGCTGTCCGCGACCGAGCTGTTGCTGCCGCCACCGCTGCTGTGGGCCGCATCCTGGGAGCCGGTGCCGGCGGCGGAGGGTTTTTCATGGTTCTTCCTCTTCTTGGACGGTGGCTGGATGGGCTTGCCCGCGTTGAGGTAGTCGTTGAAGACGGTGTAGGTGAGGCACGCGGCTGAAGGCTCGTCGATGATCTCGAGCACGTCGAAGCCTGCGCAGAGCGCCGCGTCCTCCGTGGCGACCTTTTGCTGCGGCGTGAAGTACGCGGGGACGCTGACGACGGCCGCCTCCACGGGAAGCCCAAGGTACCGCTCGGCCTCGCGCTTGAGGTAGCGCAGGAACATGGACATGATGTGCACCACCGTGTATGTGCGGCCGGCCACCTCGATGGCCACCTCGCCGTTCTCGGTCACCGTCAGGATGTTCGTCTTGGACATGTCGGTCTGCACGCGGCCGAGCTCGCCGAAGCGACGGCCGATGAGCCGCTTGCCGCTGCAGAGCGTCGCGCTGGCGCTGGTGCGCACGCACGCCCGGGCCTCCTCGCCGAAGAGCCGCACCTCGTGGTTCTTGTCGAAGGTGATGGCCGTCGGAAACACCCACGACCCCGTCGGTGACGGGATGATCTTGGGCTCGAGCGTCGCCTCGTCAATGTAGCAGAGGCAGCTGTTGGTCGTGCCGAGGTCGATGCCGATGACGCGGCTGCGCTCCGGCCGCGACTCCTCCTTGACGACCTCGAAGCGCGTCTTGCTGTCCTCGATCATCTGCTTGCGCAGCTTCATCTCCATCCCGACCGCGTCCTGGAACTGCATCGAGGCGCCGGGGGGCGTCTTGCGGGGAATGTTCGGCATCTGCGGCATCGGCATCGAGCGCTGTCTCAGCACCGCCGCCGAGCTCAGCGCCATCGCCAGCGGCCGTGAGCGGAGCATGTGATCGCTATCAAAGGGAGGGGGAGGGGAAAGAAAGAGTACAAATTATTCTATACTTAAGGTCGTTTCTAATGCAAGGAGGCAGTAGGAAGAGTCAAGCTTGACGTTGCTCAGAGCGCGACATTCCGGAGACAGAGAAAGGGGGAGGGAGGGGAATCATGTTATTGTCCAGCAGTACTTACTCAACATTTCATCAATATTTCACTTTTTTTTTTCATTTCGATCGTTATCTTTTCCTTTCAAATTCAACCTCGCATCAGCAAAAACCGTCCGGTAGAGGGATAAGGGAGTGAACTGCTAATCAGAATCACTGTGAGTCAGTCGGTAGAGCTTCTTGCGGATGCGGCGCGCGTGGGTGGGGTCCAGCTCTTCGCAGCTGACCAGTAGCGGCAGCCACGACGCCTCTAGCCACGGCTGACACAGAAGTAGTCGGCCGCACTGCATCTCGTCCACAAAAAACTCCACAAAGCGTGCGGCGTAGGTCAGAAAACCAAGGGAGAGGAAACTCCGTAGAATGCGGGGAACGCAGCTAGTGTAGAAGTTGAAGCTGTCGTACGACGGCGGCCCCGCGCCATCCGGTAGCTCCGTCTCGCAGCCACCGCTCCCGCCGTGTGTGCTGCGAGCGAGAAGTTCGTAGCGCGCCTCCCAGCCACGGTGCCGGTCGAGCTCGCCGCGCTCGTCGCTGTGAATCTTCCACCCCATAAACCTCAGAAACACAATGAAGCTGTAGTGCACCCTGTCCATCGTGTCGGGATGTCGCATCCGCGCCACCTCCCGGTGCTGCTCCCGTGCAGGGGTGCCCTCCACGTACGCTCGCAGCTCCGCCAGTGTCACCGCCACGCTATCGTCGCTGGTGTCCTCCGTTTCCTCCTCGTCCGCCTCCGTGGGGGCACCGCCCGTGCCCACCGCAGCGGCGCCGCGCTGCGGAGCGTCCGCCTCGGGTATGACGGGAAACAGCAACAGCAGCAGGTACTCCCAGTTCAGCCGCAGCAGCTCGAGGCCCTCGTCGCCCGCCAGCACGACTCGGTACGCCTCGTCGTCGTCAGCGGGGCCGACCGCTGGCGTGGGGAAAAGCTTCTGATGAAGCTCAATCGCGTAAAAAGACTGGGTATCGCCATTAGGCAGCGTCACCTGCGCTGGGCGACGCCCACTGTAAAAGGCGCGGGACGGGTGCCGATGAAGGAGAGGGCTAGTCTGCGGCATTGGTTGTAGTAGCAGAAGAGGTGGGTTAGGTAGGCGGGAGGGGGAGGGGGTAAACTTTTTTGACACTTGCAAAAAAGGGAAATGTGAATAAAAGGGGCAATAAGCGAAGCTACTGGAAACGCTCTTAAGGGTAATGATTAGGAAATAAAGAAACAATAGACACGAGAAGAGCAGAAAAGGAAAAGAAAAGAAAAGAAAGTGGAAGAGAGGATTAGGAGTACAGTACAAGAAAAGCATACAAAAGGAGAAC
Organism: Kentomonas sorsogonicus; assembly: GCA_030347455.1. Lineage (NCBI taxonomy): Eukaryota > Euglenozoa > Kinetoplastea > Trypanosomatida > Trypanosomatidae > Kentomonas > Kentomonas sorsogonicus. The sequence continues at coordinate 244,038 of JAQOSZ010000302.1, forward strand.
AATGCAGCGTCACATTGGCGGGGAAAATGAAACAGTAAAAGAGAAAAGGTAAACGGTTGTCAGGTTGTCAGGTTGTGAAAAGGCAATGCTGTTATTACGTGGGCATGTGAAGAGCAGGGAGCACAGAGAGTGCGGGAGGGGGAAGGAGAGATAGAGAGAGAGAGAGAGAGAGAGGAGGAAGCAGTAGACGCAGCAGCCAGCACGGGTCACTCTTCATCGCGGAACTTGTGGTGCGGGTGGAGGGCGGGGAGCTGCACCACTGGCCGCGCGACCGGCGTGCCGCGGTACCGCGCGCGGAAGAGCTCCGTGTCGCCGTGGGCGGAGGGCAGCGCGCCGAGGCGCAGCGGCGCCCCGTCGGTGCCAGCGCCGGTCTTCCACTGGAAGCCGAACTGCACGGCGTCCTTGAGCAGCCGGCGCCGCTCCAGCTCCTTCACGTCAGCGATCGTCCCAATCACCTTCTGGTTTACAAAGAGCACCGGCAGGTCGGGCGTGCCGGCGCGCGCGGCCACGGCGGCGCGGAGCCGCTGCGCGTGCAGGTGGTGGTCGAGCTCGACGACCTTGAGGCGCGTGCAGTACCAGCCGACGTAGTGGCGCATGTGCCCCGTCTCGATCGGCCGCGCGCCAACGGTGAAGACGACCGCCCAGTAGCGCCGCAGGTAGTCGTCCAAGTTCGCTGACACAAACGGAGCAAAGCGCAGATTGGGAGGCGCGCGAGGCAGCAGTAACGCGGAGAGGCGCATGGTAAAGTTATCAGGCTTGGTAGAGGGTGGAAGAGAGAGAGAGAGAGAGAATCTTTTCTGTCGCTGAAAGGGAAAGTAGAAGAAAACGAAAGAAATGAATGAATGAATGAATGATTGAAGAGGAGAAAAGACAGAAGGACACCACAGCTAACTCGACTGTGTCATTGTTTTCTCGGTGTATTGGGGCATCAAATGGTTTGTCAGCCACTCACTGTTTCACTCTCCCGCTTGTTCTTTGGGTTTATTCGTCATTACTCTGTGTGAATTAACAGGAAAATCTGGAGAGGAGGGGGAAAAAAAAAAAGGAGAGAGAAGGGAGATAATATAATGTGATGAAAAAAAAACGATTCACGCCACTGTCTGGTCGAGCTGGAGGAGAGGAGGTCGGCAAACGCAAGCACTGACGACGCGGAGAAGAGAGAGAAAGAAGAAGAAAAAGGGAAAAGAAGAGATTCACTCCCCCCCCCCCACCTCCTGCTCCTCCTCCTCCTCCCGTCTTCCATCTACACGACCTTCGGCTTGGGCAGCAGGGAACGGCTGAAGGAGCGCATCGTGTGGAGGTCGCGCTTGTCGAGGCCGAGCTCGAGGGCCAGCTGCCGCGTGCGCAATCGGCAGCAGCTCGTTGTCCGTGCTGATCTCGCGCATCATCTGCGCGCAGGAGAGACGGTGCGCCTCCCAGTGCCGCCACTCGACGGCCTGCCCGCAGTCCATGCACAGCACGATCTGGTGCTTCTCGCGGTGCGGCTCCAACAGCTCCAGCGGCACCGTCTTGCTGCACTCGGCGCACCACCGCACGGCGCGCACGCACGCTGCCCAGTGCGCAGGGAACTCGGCCGTCGGCACAAACGCCTTGCAGTTGCGGCACCAGTACTCGGCCGCCGACGTGAGCGGCGTGCCGGTGAGGCGGTGGTAGTAGATGCGCGTCGGCTCGTGCGTCATGCCGTCGAGGTGGACAAAGTCGGCGACGTTGCGCAGCGTAAAGTCGTGGAAGCCGCGCATGCGAGCGAGGAGGTTGCCGAGGTCGTTGGTGTCGGCCATGCGGTGGCCGTCGAGGTTAACGCGAAAGGCGTTGGGGTACGTGCGGATGCTGGTGGGGCACATGCGGTTGCGTGGGAAGACGGGAAACTGCCGGATCTCGTACTCGATCTCGGGAAAGTAGGGGTGGTGGCACGTCACGCGCACGCGGGGAATGTCGACGGTGCGGTTCTGCTCCCCAAAATGAATCGTCAGGTGGTGCTCCGTCACCGCCGTCACCTCGCCCACCGCCCCGGCAGGCACGCCGTAGGCCGCGCTGCCGTCGAGCACGAGGTGCACGCGACTCCCCACGTCAACGCTGAGCGCCTCGACCAGGCCAAAGGCCAGCGGCGTGCACGACTGCAGCAGCATGTTGATAAGGAAGTTGCCCACCTCGGTCTGCTTGAGCTGCCGGTACCGCTGCGGCAGGATCTTGACTGCGGGCTGCTTGAGAAAGCGCTGGCTGAAACGCGTCAGCGCCTCCGCGTTGGAGATCATGTCGTCGTTGAGATGCCCGAGGACGCTCGGCGCACCAGCGTCGTCGCCGTCGTCTGCATCGGGGCTCTCCAGGTCCCGGCCATGGGCGTCCTGCAGCATCCGCAGCGCGGCGGCGGAGATGGGGCTGTCAGGGTCCTCCTCGTCCGCGTCCTCCTCCTCGTCGGCGTCAGCTGCGCCGCGGCTGCGGAGGAGCAGCGCCGCCTCCGGCTTGCCCTCCATCGACTTGGCCTCCAGAGCCGCCATGTCGGCCTCCGTCAACTCACCCAGCAGTGCCTTGGACGTGAACGGGCGCAGCTCGCGCGACTGGTTGTGCGTCTCGGTCAAAAGCTTCTGCACAGGAAACCACCCCTCCCAGCTGTCGAGCTGGAAGAGGTAGCCGCCGCTGTCGGAGCTCGGGTGCACGTTGGGCATCTGCCAAAAATCGGCCGCGGCGAAAATGCGAAGACCACCAAACGGGAGATCAGCGGCCGATGCGGCCTTCTGCCTCTTCTGGGCTTTCTTCGCTGCAGCCTTGCCGCTCGAAGCTGGGGGCTCTGCATCCGCAGGAGTAGCGTTGTCGGTCGCCGCGTCTTCCTGAGCAGAGCGCACCCGACGCGCGACGGCGTCCATTGCCTGCATGATGGCGGGCTCCACCCGCTCCGCCGCGTCCAGCACCAGCACGTCGACGTTGCCGAGGCACGGTACGCAGTTGTCGTAGACGTTACCGCAGAGCCGCACGTGACGCTCCAGCGCACCTTCGATCTGCTCGCGCGAGGGCAGGTCGTCGCGGCTGACGCGGAGACCCAGAAAGTGGTGCAGCAGGTACCCGTCTAGACGGCTTGCGCGAGTGACGTCCGCTGAGACGTATGCGACACGCTGCGCGTGCAACCTCTCGCACCTCTCCCCCATCGCCTTGAGCGCCGTCAGCTTCCCGGTGCCGTAATGGCCACACAGCAGCACGTTTGACTGCGCCTCCATCAGCGAGTCCGCCAGCCGCTGAGTGCTCTTGTGGTTGACCCACTCCAGCCGCCTAAAGTCGCCGACGAAACCGTTGGGATCCATCTGCCTCACGAGGGAGGCAAACAGCAGAAAAAAGCTTCGCCGCAACATGTGAACAAACGAAGAGGGGGTGGTGGTGGTCTGATTGATGTGTGAAGTGATACAATAAGTGCTGTACTATTCGCTGGAGTAAAGAGAAGAGGCAGAGAGTGAAGAAAAAATGAGACAGATAAAGAGAGAGGCAACGGTAAACAGGGGAGTCACTGAAGTAGTGAAGCAAAACGAGTTATCATGTACAAGGAAGAGTGAGACAGTTCGGGTCAGCAATTTGGGTCCCAGAGCAGGGAAGAGGGGGGAGGGGGTTGCTTCTTGGCTCACTATATCACTCGCAGCATAATACATAATATGGCTTTACGAACAGTTAATTCCTCTACAGTAATTGTTGGAGTCACGTGTTGTTGTTGTTGTTGTTGTTGTTGTTGTTGTTTTTCCCCTCTTGTGGTATTCAATATGTAAATGAATGAATGTGTGAATAGCCATGATTGGAAAAGATAAAGTCCAGTAATAATCTTCATTTCCTTTTTTTTTTTTTTGTGTGTGTGCGCGAGTGTATAAATATAGCTCGACCGCGTCGCTTGCCTACTTCTGTTTGTTTGCTTTTTTTTCCAAACGGGAGAAGGGAAAGCTCGTGATGAAAACAAGAAGGTGTGGAAAAAGAAGAGCAGACGAGCGTGAGAGCGAGTGAGAGCAACGAGTAAATGCAGGTAAACGACAGAACTAAACGTAAAAGAAAAGCAAACAGAGCTGGTTATTGACCAGCGGCAATTACGCTGCGAGGTGATGCTCGCTGGGGAGGTCGAGTCCCTCGCCGTCGCCGACGGTGACGCAGTGACGCTTCTTGTTGAACCAGTACTCGACGCGCAGCTCCTTCAGCTCCGGCGTGTGCGGGTCGGGGTCGTAGAAGCCGGCGATGCGGCTCTTGGTGCCCGACGGCAGCGACAGCGCCGAGTCGCGCACCAGGCTTTGCAGCGCGACCGTCACGTCGAGCGTGAGCGGGATCGCGTCGGCGCCTAGCACGTCCTCCCCGTTGGGCGCCACCGCGACGGTCACCGGCCCGGCCTTCTTCTCTGCCGCCGCCTCGCGGGTCCAGCGCGCGCGGCAGAGGCTGGCGAGGCGCAGTACAGGGTCGAACACGCCGCGGCACACGTCGCGCACGCTGTCGGACTGCCGCAGGCACCACTCCCCCAGCGTCTCGCGGCGCATCTTCTTGCCCCGCCGCACTCGTCCTCGCCGTCCGGCGGCGGGACCTCGAGGAAGGTTGGGTTGAGCACCCCGTAGACGGCGCTGATGATGACGAGCCCCCCTTTGCGCTCCTCCGCCGCGCGCAGCAGCCTCACCGCGGGCTCGATGGCGCGCTGCTCCAGCAGAGCCGTCTGGCGCGCGAGGTCGACCTCGGCGACGTGCTGGCGGCGCTCGCGCAGGTGGTGGCGGGCGGCGCGCGCCCGGGCATAGGGCTTGTACACCGTCTGGCCCACGCGGAGGAGCGTGAGGGGGAGGCCGACCCACACCAGCGCCGCCGACACGCGCGGTGAGATGAAGGCGATGATGGGGATGCGCAGGCGGTGCTGGCCGCGCGCGTACAGCAGTGACACCTCGTTCACCACCGCGTACCGCTCGCACGTCACGAAGAACAGCGGTGGCGCGAAGGGGCAAAAGGAAACAGGGACGATCGTCATAAAGGCGATGCCGTAGTGCTGGCGCGGCGTCCGCAGGTACCACGCCTCGAAGCCGGCGTGTGTCTGGCCCGTGAAGGGCGAGCACGTGATGCTGTACTGCACCTTCCCCTTGGTGGCGGAGCCGGGGCTAGGGACGTTGCGGCTGGCGCGCGCGGCGACGTCGTCGCTGTCGTAGCCGACGCCGTACGTGACCTGCTCCACCGAGTAGGCGGTCAGGTCGAGCCCGTGCAGCGAGATGTACGCGCTGAGGCCCTGCTGCCGCCCGCGCGCCGCCCACTGCACCGCCGACTTGAAGTAGCCAGGCTCCGTCAGCGACCACGCGAGGGTGCTCTCCAGCAGCGCCGACGGGGACAGCTTGCGCTTGAGCGTCATCTCGAGCTTGTCCAGCAGATTCGCGTCGCGCAGCAGCGTCAGACGCGTGCGCAGCGACCACAGCGGCGTCAGCGCGCGCTCGCTGATGGCGCTGACCTTGAGGCCGGAGATGGACGACCGCAGCACGAGGGCGGACAGCAGAATGGGGTTGTGCTGATGCGACAGCTTGGTGGTGAAGCTGATCGAGGAGTGGCCAGCGTCGCTGCGCGCGTCGGTCTGGAAAGTGATGTCAGTGCGCGGCGAGACGGCGTGCTCGAAGGAGTGCGAGAAGGTCACCGACTTGGGCACGCACGCGACCATCGCGTTGTACGCCGTGAAGTTCGACTCCCCCCGCACGGCAACGACGTTTCCGACAGTCCCGTCCTGTGAGCTGGACGCCGCGGGCTGCGCGGCAGAGGCGGATGAAGCGTCGTGGCCGGAGCCCCGTGAGGCGGCGGCACCTGCCGGCTGGGCGCCGGAGGCAGCGCCGCCCCCGGAAGCAGCAGCAGCTGCGGCAGCAGCCTCGATACTTTTCCGAAGCGTTTTCTGCATATCTTCTCCTGGGATGAGCACAATCGTCGGCTTGCCGTTGATGACGATTTCCTTGGCCATCATCTGTGCCTGCTTTCCGCGTAGAGCCGCGGCGGGGTTCGGTGACGCTGGCGGAGTACCCGCCGCCTTGGAGGAGGCGTCGGCAGGAGAAGACGGCGACGGTGTTGTCGCTGCATGCGTAGCGCCCGGCTCGTTTGCTGCCTCCGTCGCTGGCTCAGTTCGAGTGGCACCAGACGCCCGCTGCTCGTCCGTCTTGCCCGCAGTGATGCCAGTGCCCAGCTTCGTCTTGGCCGCCGTCGCAGCCTCTGTGTGTTCGTGGTCTGCCGACTTCTCCAACTTTTGAGAGTCGCCCGCAGGGACGCCAGCTGGGTGCGTGCTGGCGGTGTCCTTCGCGGCGCTCTCTCCCGCCGGTGGCGCTGCCGCCCCGTGTGCGTGGTGGGTGTGAGGACGGCTCTCCTCCTCGGTGTGTGGCTGCTGCGGCTCCTGCTGTTGAGCGGCAGTGCGGCGGCGGTGTCGGCGCGCGGGCATGAAGAGCTTCGCGGTGGAGTAAGTGACCTTGATGTCGGAGGTGGCCGAGAGCATCTTGGCGGTGCGCACCACCTCCGCCTCGCGCTCGAGGGCGTTGAGGTAGGCGGCGATGTCGGCGCGGCGCGTCACGCTGGCGGGCACGAGTGCCAGCCGCTCCACGCCCTGCTCCCCCGACGCGTCGTAGGCCGCGCGCTGACGCTCGTCAGAGAGCACCGCGTAGGCGTCCTGCAGCAGCTGGAAGCGCTCGTTCATGCGCTGCTGCACCTCCTCCGACTGGTCCACGTGCTTGTCGCTGTGGTAGCGCTGGCTCAGCGCCAAAAAGGCGCGGCGCACCTCCCGCGGCGAGGCCGTCTCTCGCAGTCCCAGCGCGGCGTAATAGCCGGCAGGGTCGCGGTCGCGGGTCGCCGTGGTCGACCCGTTACCGTCGGTGTCAAGCAGCACTTGATCGCTATCGCTGTCGTCCGACATGATGCTGTTGTTTTAGTAGTGCAATGATTTTTCTTCTTTTGGAATTCAACCCTGTTGTTTTGTTTATTGTGAGACTTCCGTTGCGTATAGTACCTCTTTTCCTCTTTTCTCTTTCTTCAAAAAAAAAAAAAGCAAAGAATACCTTCTCCTGTGGCTGCCAATTTATATCAGGCAATGTTTTGGGTGCAGGATGTTGTAGCTTCAGGGTGGGGAAGAGGAGGTGTGTGTGGAGGGGGAGGGGGGACATATGCAGTATGAATGTAACCGTCAGGAGATCCTCTTTATGCTTGAAGCACAGGTGTCATCCCACACACACAGAGAAGAAAAGGGTGGGTACACAAGGCATATGGCAAACAAGGGCAAAAGAGACATGACGAAAAATGAAGGAGTAAATTTGTGTCAGTACAGAGATTGGTGAAGTAGTACAAGAAGTGGCGAACCAATGTAGAGGTGAAGAAGCGAATAGAGAAAGAGGGGGGGAAAGAAAAGAAAGAATATACTTATAGCACTGAAAGCAGTGAAGAGAGGGGAGAGGGAGCAGATAAACAGGGGAGAGTGTGTGGAGACAAAACGAACCATAGCGTTCACGAAAACCAAAAAAAAAGCACTCTCTCGCGGCACGGCCGCCTAGTCGCTGGAATGAAGCATGGTTGCCGAGGAGCGCACAAACTCGCGGCCCTCCATAGCCGCGTGCAGGGGGCTGTAGCGAGAGGCCCAGCGCCCCACCGCGCCGCCGGTGCCGCCGTTGATGATGTCGGACGGGCGGCCCCACAGCCGCGGCACGCCTCGCTCGACGTTAGGACGTACGATGCGCTGCAGCGTCTCGTACCACAGGTTGAACTTCTCGCGAATCTCGGTCGCGAAGCAGACGTTGCGGTGCGGGGTGCGCACCCGCATGTAGAGGAAGCCGCGGCCCGTCTTGCTGTCGGTGACGCTCTCCGCTGAAATGTCGGTGATCTCGCAGAGCCGCACGTACGAGGACGCCACGAGGACGTCCGGCCGCAAAAACCACTGCAGGTAGCCGCGCTTGAGGTTGAGTCGCAGGAAGCGGCGCTTGGCGCGGTTGGTGACGGTCCACTTGTAGAACCAGTCGCCGTCCTCGAGCAGGCGCAGCGAGTCGAGCAGGCCCTGCTGCACGTACGCCACCTCCTCCGGGGCGTACCGCCCGCCCTCCTCCGCCGTCCGCATCACGCGCCGCACCAGCAGGTCGCCCTGCAGCTTGCGCGCGTCGGTGGTCTGCACCCGCGCCTCCTCGAAGGGTTCCATGTACGCCGGCGCCTCGTACACGGGGTTCGCGGCGAACTCGGCAAAGCTCTGCTGGCGGAACGGGTTCTGCTGTGTGTAGGCCGACTGCGCCATGAAGGACGTCATGTCGACGAAGGTCGGGCCGGGGTCCGTGGCGGCCGTCGCCGCCGACCGGTGGCTCTCCAGCTCCGCCGCGAAATCGCGCACGGACGTCTGCGCCGCGGGCGACGGCGGCAGCATCCCACCCACGCTGCTGCTGCCGTCCGCCTCCATGCCGGCGGTCGACTGGCGCGACACCACGCGCGTGCGGGTGGCGCTGGAGGGGGTGTCGACGTCCACGTCCCGCGTGCTGCTGCGAGGATAGCCGCTGGACGGCTGCTGCGTGCTGCGCCGACGGGAGCGCGCCGCCACCGGCGACTCGGCCTCCCAGCGCGAGGAGGGAACCGGCGGCGCGCGGCCCTCGCGGCGGCGCTCGGCGCTCGCGGTGCGCGTCGGGGTGTGCCGCGGCGCGTTCTTTTGAAGGCGCCGTTCCGTTTCGGCGGCGTACGGGTCCAACACCGGGCGGTCGCGAGACCACCCGCCGCCGCCGTCAACGTCGTTGTCAGCGCTGGACATGAGGGGGGGGTAAGAGATATACGTGTGTATATTATGTAATCTAAGAGGGGGAGGGGTAAAATGTATGAGAATCTACAACTCTTCTAGGTGAATAGGTGAATTTTGTCAACCGGCTTAAACTTGCGGGGCGTCAACAGAGAGAAGACGATGTGAAGTCGCAAGGATCGCGTGAAACAACATCAGGGGCGACGGCAGCGGTGTGACACCAAGAGAGAGAATCAGTGTGCAATCAGCAACAAAAAAGAAAAACACTTATAAAAACAAAAACACTTTACCGAGCGCGTTCCATTACAGATTAACAAACTAGATGAAGTATGTATGTGAGGAGGACGCGGAGCATGTGCAGAACCCTACCGCGATCACTCGCTCGCATGAACAACGAGTCTCAAAGTCCCTTGTTGAAGGTCGCCTGGCGCACCGCCTCCCCGCGGCTGTTCTTCTCGTGACGGAACGACTCCTCCAGCCAGTCCACCGGCACCACCGAGTCCTGCGGGAAGATGGCGATGCAAACAGGCAGCGCGAGACCGAGCATCGTGACCAACACCGCCACGTTGACGGGCATGTACAGGCGCGCGCGGTGACGCACGAAGGCCGGCACGCCCTTGGCGGGGTCAAAGAGCCGCTGCATGATGAGGGGAGGGAAGATCATGAGCGGGATGGGGATCAGCACGCCGCGGCTGAGGCCCACCTGCGCCACCGCCAGCGCCCCGGCCGCGCGCGAGGGCTCTCCGCCGCGCAGAGGCTCCCCGGTCGCCGCGTCCCGCACGGCGATGCCGGAGAACGAGGTCGCGGTAGCGGATGACGACGAGGTTCGCGATGTTGGCGCCGACTACCGCCGTGTACGGGATCACGAGGGAGAAGAGCCCGCTGCCGCCGCTGGGGCGTCGTGCGGCCACCTTGGAGAGACCGTAGGAGAGGCCGCAGGCGGTGCCCGTGGCTGCGACGTATCCCGCCAGTAGATTTGGCAGCGGCAGCCCCTCCTCCCCACTGCCGTTGCAGTAGTTGAAGCCGACGTTGTACGTCTGGTTAGAGAACTGCCAGAACATGGCGCGGGCGGGTGTCTGCTGCGACGGGTGCAGCATCCCGCAGAGGTTGATAAAGTTCATCGGAATGAAGGCTGAGAAGCGAAACGGCAGCAGCACGGGACGGCCGGTATCGGGGTGCAGGATAGACCGCGCGCGCCAGTTGGCAGCCGTGTAGTCGGCGACGCTGACGCACTCCCACCCAGGGTCACGCCGCCGCACCTTTGACAGCAGCGCCGCGTCGGTCTCCAGCTGCGCCGAGGTCGTCGCCAGCGTCAGCGGACTCGTCAGTGCCGAGAAGAACCGCAACCGCCCAAGGTACGTGTCCTGCGGGAACTCGAGGGACTCGGGAAACCCCACAACATCCTTGAGTGTCGTCATGGAATATGCTTATTGTTGATGCCCTTGTTGTTGTTGTTCTTTCCTTTTCACACTTGATGAGACACAAAGAAGAAATAGAAGCCACTGTAGGTGTCAGCGTGGGTGTGCGGATGCTTGAGATAGGCAAAGTAAAGAAAAGTTCAGACAAGAAGAAACGAAGAATGTTACTGGTGACGAGCCGGCACAAGCAGCGACACACCATGAACTTTGAACGAGACCGTCACTTGCATCCTCTCTGTTGCTGACGAACAATTTTTCATAGAGAGACAGAGAGAGAGAGAGAGAGAGAGAGAGAGAGAAGAAAAAATCTGGAATGAGAGCAACGCGCGTTATTACTCAATCGCGTTGCGCAGAAGTATAAACAGCCGTGAGCTCGGGAGCCTCGACGCAGTTCACGGCCAGCGCACGCACACGCTGCTGATCAAGAAGGGGCCACAGTTGCGCGTGTCGCCTGCGGACGCCGCCGTCCCGCAGCATCGTGCGCGTCAGCTCGTCCGGAGCGGTGTACCGAGCGATGCCTGCAAGCAAGGTGGCAGAAGCGCTGCAGAAGAGGACGTTGTCGTCAAAAGCCATCGTCAGTTGGTCACCGTCGTCCGGGACAACGAGCTCGTCAAGCCGAAAAAAATCCTCCTCGCAGGCAGCAAGAAGCGTCTCCACTTCCTTTTCCGCCTCATCGTTCGCCGCGGCATCATCATTGCCGGCGTGGGTGGAGTTGAGATACTCGCCGCCAGCGCAGTAGCCGTGCAGCCGTGCCAACCCGTCGCAGTCCGACAGAAAGCCGGCGGCGAGACGCCCGCAGGTGAAGCAGCAAAGGTGCCACAAGAGACGCACCGTCTCCGTGGTCAGCACGCACCACGCGCTCCACACCACCAGCTCCCCCAACAGCACGGCCTCGTCGGCGGAGCAGGTGGCTGGCGTCGCTGTCAGTCGCCTCTCCTCGCTGTCCAGCAAGCGAAGCAGCAGAGGCGCCACTACGCCGCCCTCACTCGCGCTATCGGTCACCGCTGCGAGCGAAAGGGGCGGCAACTGCAAGAGGCACCGTAGCGCCTCGCGGCACTGCTCGCCCGACAGGTCGCACCACAGAGAGCCTTTTGCGGAGACGGGGGAAGAGGCGGAGACGGGGGAGTAGCAGAAGTTACTCTCCGCAGCAGTAGCACGGAGGTGGCGACCGTCGTTATGCCCACCACTCATCATGTGTCGGCCCCGCAGGCACGCCCCCCACTCATCGACAAGGCTCTGCATCCGCTGCACGTCCATGTCGTCGTGGCCATCATTGGCAGTCAAGGATGAAGCTGACAGTGTAGTCGCAGTGCTGCCGCCGGTGGGTGCCGCCATCATGCGCTCCAGGCCGCGGCGCCGCAGCTCGTCGAACAGGCGGCGGGGGTTTCTCGTGAGGCGGGCAGCGTCGCGGCGACGCTTGGCCTCGCTCGTCGCCGCCACAGGCGGTTCCTCGACAGAGACTTGTGATTCTGGAGACCCTACAGTGACGGACGGTGTCTCCCGGCACTGGTCCTCCTCCTGCGCCACAGCGGATTGCTCGGCGCAGAAGAGTTGGTACGCGTCAAAGAAGTGACGAGCAAAGACGCGCGTCCCGCCCCACAGAGACGTCAGGTCCCAAGCACCCGTGGCTGCGTCGCGGCTCACGAGCCAAAACGGTGGTGTTGATGGTCGCCGCCTTTGCTGTCTGGTTTCTGTGCCGGTATCTATGGGAAAGGTGGCGGCCCTCGGTGTCTGCGCGGGTGATATCGTTAGGCGGGACAAGACCTTGGCGTACTGGTGAGCCGCCATGAACCGCAGCCACCCCACGTAGTAATCGCGCTCCAGGTGAGCCTCCACCTGTGCCCCGCACACGGCGGTGTACACAGCGAGACCTCCATCCCCTAGAGAGTCCGCGACTCTGTTCACTGGCGGTACGGTACTACTAGTACTAGAAGTAGTACTAGTAGTTGCTGCAGCAGTACTCAAGTTGGGGCTGAGACATTGGCCGTAGACTGACTCATGTCGTCTCAGCGCTGAAACCACGTCAACAACAAGCGGAGAGATGACGGCGGCTTCCGAAACAGGTGCGCCGTACAGGGTGAACACGAACGGCGTGAAAGGTCCCGCGAGCCGCTCCCACGGAGAGTCGCAGTCATAAAGCAACCTCGCCGCCGCGTAGTACTGGTCATAGTAAGCGCTTGTCGTCTCGCTCGACGCGGTGCTTGTGAGAAGTCGCATCAAAAAGCCGCGAATCGCGAGAGACTCCGACGGCCACAGCGGAAACAAGTCGCGCGTGACGATGTGCACGACGGCGTCTCGCATAACATCATCGTTTAAATTCCAGCGCAGCTGCTTCAGCTGAACTGCGGTGGGCTTCCTCTCCGTGTGGTTCATCGTCCCAGTGGTGCTCGCAAACCCGGTGAATCCAGCAGCTCCCGAGGCGAAGTGGAGCCACATCGGGGCGTGGGCGTTGCCCATGAAGGATATTCGGGACAGCTCTTGGTTTGGCAGAAGATGGCGTGGCAGTCGATAATTCTCGCCGGGAACCTGAACTCCGTGAGCTTGGCGCAGCCGTACCAGTAGTTGCAGCTGATGGCGCAGGAGCTCCAGCCAGAAGGGAGAAGGGAAACAGAGGGCGTCTCCTGCGGTGCGGTGTACAGCATCTTCGCGAAGCTTGTCGTCCGAGGCGAGGGTAGCAGCATGGCTCCGCCGGAGCACGTAGAGGGTCAGAAACACCTCCTCGGTGGCGACTCCCTCCAGGGCGACCGTCGTCTCGGCCCAGCAGCGCTTCAGCGCGAGCATCAGGTTTGCCAACGCGCCTGGGAGCCGAGATGCGCGCCCAGTGCCCACCAGATCGGGGTGAGTGAGTCGATTCTGCAACTTCCTGCTGGCCTTCATGTCGTTTTCGTCGGCGAAGAGATGCACCACTCGCTGTGCCAGCGTCTCAGCAACATCCGGCGCATCTGCATCGCACAGGAGCTGCCACGCCTCCATCCACTGCGCCAGGAAGAGCTGCGAGAGCGAGGGCAACCGCTGAGGGGGCGCTTCGGCGCGCCGCACTTGCGACGCCACCCATTCCAGTCCGCAGAGCAGCAGCTGACCACGCAGCTGCAGCGATGTCTGGACGGACGTGCTGGAATCGTTGGACGCGGAGAGGAGGAGAAGCAGAAAATCGTGCATGTCACGCCACCGCGCCTCTGACACCACGTACGTGCGGAGACGTTCCGTGGTAACGAGCGCAAGAAAACGTGACGCCGCTACTGCCCAACCATCTTCGGCGTGCGCTGGTCTCGGCACCGACGGCGCGCCTGTGCTACAGGTGTCGCCACAAGGCAGCGACACGTGTGAGAGAAGCAAGTTGCTGCGTGTTTTCCGGAGCATCCCGAGGACTCGGGTTGTGTCCTCACGCGCAAAAGAGTCCGATGCCGCCGTGTCCGTGACCAGTACGGCACGGAGGACGCTGAAGGGAAGGCGGCAGAGCACGGTGCTTGTCAGCGTCATGAAAATGTCGGCATTCTGAGGGGCGCTGGGCATCTCCGCGATGTGCGCTGCCACTGATGTCAGCAACAGTTTCGACACACGAACAGCCTCGCGAAAGGACTTGTTGTCGTGTGGCGTAGCCACAGACTGTTCCACCATCCGCACCAAGGATTCGACACACTCAACGAAGCACTTTTGATGCCTTTCTCGTGCCATCGTCACGATAGCGCGGATGTCGTCGCCGACGGCGAAGGAGGCGAAGCTCTCGAGGTGACGCCACACGAACCAGCGAGCCGAATGGAGCCTCAGGGCGGCCTCCCGTGAATCCGCGGGTAGCCCCTCAGCAGAGTTGTCAATGGTGGAAACGGTAGCGTCACTCGTGCACGACATGCGAAGCAGTGGAGCTAATATCGTCGTGGCAAAGCTCTCGCGATCAAGAGCAGTAGCGTGTTTGAGCATGAAGGCATGGGTGGTGGTGGCAACGGTGAGGGCATCCATGACTTCCAGAGTTGACGGTGATCTTGAGAGAGACGGTGAAGGAAGCGACTGAACCCCATCGAAATGGTTCAACTCTCGGACAAGAAGAATCAACGCCGCCCATACAGACTCAACGAGAGCCAGGGCGCACGACAGACAAAGGATGGCGCGCGTGGTGGCGGCGGTGGGGGTGATGATGTCGACCGTCTCCAGCTCGGCGTGCTGCTCGCTGGTCGTAGACGTGACAAAAGAGAAAGCGGTACAGTGAGCGTACGGGGTGTTCCTAGTCAAAAAGTTCCAGTCGCGTTGTCCAACGCTTGCTGTGAGGTCCAGCAGACCCACGCCGTCGCGCATCAGCCGTTCCATTAGCGCGACACAGCACACAGGATGCAGCAGAGGGGAGTTGTTGACCAGTATAGCCGCGAGACGTCGTGTCACGTGAGGCTCGTGCAATTCTGCGAAGTCAGTCAGACATATCTGAAGAGCCTCTGCGGCCGTCAAGGGCGCCTCTTGCAGCCGAAGCAGCAGCTGGGCGTGCCGTTCAGCTGCCGAAAAGGTCTTGTGCTGCGTTGTCTGGCGTTTTCGGGTTCTTCTCTGTGCTTTGGGGCCCGCAGCAGCAGCAGTAGCAACCGGAGTTACCACCACTTTCCTGGTTGACGCAGCGCATTTTAAAGATAACTGACGCAGCATAAAGTGAAGAAAATTGTTGAAATTGTGATGAAAGAGGGGAGATAGTGGAGGAGGTGTGGGAGAGAGAAAAAATGCAGTGTAGTTGAAGCTAGTATATGTGAAAGAAATGAGAGATGTCTTGTGTGAAGAGAAGAGCGTAAGAAAACGTCAGCTTTTCGAAAAATAGATAGAGAGACGAGAGAAGGTAGAGAAGTTGGTGGAGCGCCGAGGCACGTGAAGGACACTTTACAGAGTGGCGATTACTAGCAGCGCGAAGGCGTGTAACATCCTTTGGTGCTCGAGGGTCCTGTTTCGCTCCCACCACAGAGAAACAATCTGAGGGGGAGGGATAATTGCGGCAAAAGAAAGAGGCGCACCATAGTGTGTATGTGTGTGTGTTTGTATTGAATCTGTTTATGCAGCTGTGAATGATGCGTCAGAGAGCATATCCCCATGAGGCATCACGGCGCAAAAATTACCCATGTGTTTCGCACACTATCTTTATCTTCAACCAAGTGGGGGGGGGGGGGTATTCTGCTGTTGGATTGTATGTGCTTCTGCAGAGGGTGTGTGTATTTTTGTTTTTGTTTTTCGGTTAGACGCGCATGAAAGCTTAGGAGAGGGGTTAGGGTTATGAAATTGCTATTAATCGCTGTTATGGAAGAGATAGAGAAAAGGGAAAAGAAAAGAAAGAAAGAAGGAGATAGAGGAAGAAGTAGGGCTAGCAAGCCGCAAGAAGAATAGCTGAAAAGGGAAAATGATATATATATATTTGAAAAAAAAAAATTGAGCGGTGAAGGAAACAAAAGAAGCAAAGAAGGGTTGATAGTCACGTGGAATGCAGCAGTCACTACTCGCGGCGCTCCAAACGAACACGCTTGTTGCCGGTGAAGTCCTGTTCGACGCTGGGCTGAGCAGCCTCCGCGTCCTGCGGGTCGCTGCCGCCGTTCTCCTCGCCGTCGCCGCCAATGTCGAGCTGCTCCAGCTCATCGACCAGCTCGTCCTCGTCGATCTGCGGGACGTCGTCGTCGTCCGCGTCGAGGTCCTCCGCCTCCGCCGCCGCCGCGGCCGCCGCGTGGCGCTGCTGGAGCTCGTCGTCGTGCATCTTGTACACCGTGATATCCTTGCGCAGCTCCGGCTCGCGCTCGAGCTCGTCCTGGAACTCGGCGAGGTCGTCCTGCGGCCCCGTGCCGCCGCGCCGGCGGTTGCCCGTCTCGGCCTCCGCGGCGGCGGTGCCGTCGGCGTTGAGCACGTCGAGGCGCTTGAGCTTCCAGCGGCGGCGGTTGCGCTGCGCCTTCTGGCCCGGGTAGTGCTTGCGCACGAGCACCACGTCGTCGAGCTGCTCCGGCTTGTAGCGGCCACTGTCGAGGTCCTCGTTGTTGAAGTTCTGCCCCTCCAGCAGGTATCCCTTGGCGTAGTCGCCGGCGGAGAGGACGCCGCCGAGGTGCGAGTGCACGATCCACTGCCGGCCCTCGCCCACCTCCGACGCGAGGCACACCGTCACGATGCCAAGCTGGTAGATGCCGTTGGTCGTCGCCTCTAGCTCGCAGTCGAGTACGTAGAAATCGACCTGCTGGCGCGACGTGAGCAGCGACGGGAAGGGCTTGGACCAGTACAGGGAGCCCGTCACCTCGCCCGCGCGCAGAGTCTTTCGGATCGAGAAAGACGATCGAGCTGTAGATCTTGTGCACCAGCACAAAAGGGCCCATGCCGCCCATCTTTTTGAGGTAGTAGTCCTGGTACGGCAGCAGCACGAGGTCCTCGCGGCACAGCGGTGCGATGTCGATGGCGTACGTGAAGTGCTGCACGGCGGTGTTGTTCTTGGAGTCGTGCGACACGAGCTGCACGGCGTCGCGGCGCGTCACCGGCGCCGACTTGTTAGCGAACTCGATAAAGTTCATCGCGTGGCTCTTGTGGGCGAAGAAAAAGTCGAGGCCATCGGGCTGCGACTCGATGCGGACGCAGTTCTCGTGCATGCGCTTGTGCAGAATGACCTGCTCAAGATACAGAAACGTTTTCTTGTGCTCTACCTTCTGGCGCAGCTGCACGCACGCGGTCCACTGCGGCTGGCCGGTCGCGACGCGCTGGCACGGCGGGCACTGCTGCCACTGGACGACGTACTCGATCTGCACGGATTGCTGCACCGCCGTGTCGTTGAACATCTCTTTCTGCACCGTGAGACGCAACTTGATGCGCTTGCTGTGCGGCTCCGTCCACAGAAACTTGGCGTCGACCAACTTGGGTTTGTGCGTATCAGCATTGCTGCCTGCGTTGATGTTGATTCCTTGATGCGCTTGAGGCAGAGCGTGAGCAGCTCGCGGCTCTCCAGGCTGGCGCGCAGCCAGTACTGCGGCGGCTGCAGGTAGCGTTCGCACTCGGGGCAATAGATGATCACGTACTCGCGCTGGATGCCGTCGGTGATGTCAACGTGGGCGCGCAGGCAGTTGGGGCACATGTTCGTCGGGTTGCTGTCCACCAGCAGCCCGCAAACGCAGCAGTAGATCTTGGGATCCGCCTGCTGCGGCCGCTGCTGATCAAACTCAATGTCCATGGCTATAGTATTCGATCAAGAAGATAGTGATTGCACTTAACGACCACGCCGAGAATCTCGAAAGGGACCGGCTCGCGCAAGCAATATTTATTTGGATTTCTTCTCCTTCTTCTTCTTTTCAGTAGTTTCCGTCTGCGGTGTTTTTGTTCCTATTAATATATACACACGGTGAAGAAAACGACAACATAATTCGAGGGAGGGGGGTGTTGAGGAGGGGGGAGTACTCATTTTCAAGGGAGACGCCGGTTTACAGACAGGCAAGTGCACAGTACCGTTGGCGGTGTAAAAAGCGCCATCAAGGCAACATACTGTGAACAAGGATAGTTACGCCCGAGGGAATTCAACGTTCGTCACTTCGGCACGTTTGCCTCCTTCCTCACACGCTCTATTACTAGAATGAAAGAGAAAGGGAGCACAAGAGAAGACATGTACTCAGAAATGAGGGTGGGAGGGGAGAGAAAGTGATTATGACAGCTCTGATAAAGGTTAGTGGAAACAATGGGTTAGGATCAACACAGCAAATAAAAAGACACGGACAGCGCGTCTGCGCAGTGACGCGCACTCGCAGTATAGCCTTCCCTCACCCTACTCGTACACACTGTTTCGTGTTCGACGTATCAGAGCTGGAGGCGCGCGGGGGGCAGAAAAGGCATCAGGTCCTTTTAGTCCAGCATTTTGGAGGGAGGGGGGGGGTACCAGAAGGGGTCAGCTAAAGTGTGTATTTGTCTCTGGAAGCATCTCATTGGGGGGCCAAAGAGCGGCAGGCATCGATGGCGAGGTGGACGCTAAGAGTGAAGAGGTGCAGATACGAGTGTCCATAGCTGTGTGCGTGATTGTGACACCGCATGAAAATATGAGCAATGGGAGTGTGCGTGTGTGTTGATACAAGTGGAATAGAAATAACAGAAAGCAGTGAAAAGTGCTTGACGCGTAGTTAGAAATTTAGATTTAATGTAATGAGAAAAAAAAAAAAGAGATTCCCCCGAAAAGCAATGAAAGCATCTTGGTGTAAACTAGTTAGTCAAAGAAAAAAAAAAAGATAAAGGAAGAAAAATAGAAAAAAAAAAGAAGATAAAAGAAAGATAAAAAAGAATCGAAGCATATATGGAAGAGAATAGAAGCACAACAAGCATAAATGCGTAGGCACCATTGGAATTATTTGTTTGCGTGCGCGTTCCATCGCGGATGTACTGTGCGCTTCTGTATCTTTTTTTTGAAGTGATATGCATGACAGAGGCGTTGAAGAAGTAGAGAAAAAAAAAGAGGTGAAAGAAAAAGACGAAAAGAGAACAAAGGCATTCCGGCAATTTTCACGACATCCAATTTCATTGGGTGTAGGAAACAGTTGCAGCAATGGAATCGTAAGAGGGAAGTGATGAGATATACTTATTTATGTGCATATCATGTATCACTTATGATAAGGAGAGATGAATAACAGGTTGATGGAACAAGAGCGGAAAGGGTCAGCAGTAAAGAAGAAGAAGAAAAAAGAGAAGGAAATCTTAACAAAGGGGTAAGTCCATACAGATACAAATTCTGTAGGAAGAAAAGCAAGGGGTGGAGATGAAAAGGATTCATTTACGTGTGCACGAGATAGCACGTAAAGTCAGTGAAGGGGGAATTGAAGCCTTTCACTTTTTTTTCCTTTGATTGTGAACAATGACTTCAGTGATATACCGTGACTTGGTCGTTTAAAACGCCTGATATTATATATGTAGAGTGTGGCTTCCATCGAGAGGTAATAGATGGAGCAAAAGCTCAACAAGAAAACAAAAAAAAAGATGAAGACGTCATTCATAAGAAGAGATGAAAATAGTAATAAAAATAATAAAAGAAAGGGAAGAAGAAGCCAAATTTTGAAAAAAAAAAAAAACAAGAGAAGCAGAGAGGGAGAGAGGGGGAAAAAAAAAGAGAGAGAGAGAGAAGGTTTACTGGCTGAGAAAGGGGAGAGGGAACAATAGTGTACACGAAAAGGAAAAAAAAAAAGCGGAAAAGAAAGGTGAGCAAGAAATCACAGAAACTAGTGCTAGCTGGAGCCCTGCTGCCGAAGCGAGTCGCCACTGTAGATGTCCTGCAGCTTGCTGCCTGGGCAGCCACTCTTGTCAACCCGTGGACCCACACGGCCGGAGGCGATGTTGCGGTTGCCGTTGCCGCTGGCAGCAACGGGTATGCTTGTGTGGGTGTCCCGGGTGTCAGCAGCGGGGGCCGCCGCGGCAGCGCCGCGCCCGACGCCGCTCAGCCACGGGTGCTCCAGCATCTTGGCCGCCGACGGGCGCTTCATCGGGTCGTAGGAGCCGAGGCAGCTGAGCACAAAGTCGGCCGCCTGCGCCGCCTCTGCCTTGGTCTCAAAGTACGGCTCCAGCTCCTCCGACAGCCGCCGTGGCGGCGCAGTTGCAGCGGTCCGCGTAGATGAAAGCGCCGCGCGCGTCAAGGAAGCGGTTGATGTACACCGGTGGGGGCGGCGCGGTGCTGGGGACGGCCGGGCGGGAGCCGCCGCCACCGCGCATCCACAGGCGCTGCCGGTCGTGGAAGTTGTTGTTGGTGCGCAGCGCCGTGATCTCGCGCGGGGGCTTCCCCAGCAGCTGGATCATCATGGCGAAGTGCTCAATGTCCATGCGGCGCTCGTCGCGCGTCTTGCGCTTGGGGTCCATCAGAAACTCGCCGGTGATGAGCTCGAAGGCCATGCAGCCCACGCTCCAGATGTCCGTCTCGCAGGTGAAGTTCATCCCGAGCAGCACCTCGGGGGCGCGGTACTCGCGCGTCTGGATGAGGGTGCCGTAGGTGTTGTCCACCACGCCGGGGTGCGACACAGGGAACTCGCGCTTGCGCGACAGCAGCCGCGACAGCAGCGAGCGCGTGTGGGTGTCCTTGGCGAAGTAGGTGGGGCTGCTCGGGGGCTCGAGCACCGCGGAGAGCCCAAAGTCGGCGAGGCAGACGAGGTGCTGCGGGTCGGCCTGTGCGACGTAGCGGCGCACGTAGTCGGCAGGCATCACGTGGCTGCGGTTCTTGTTGCGTACGCAGAAGGTCTCCATCGTCGAGAGCACCTTGGCGTCCGGGGCGTAGCACAGCACGTTCTCGGGCTTGATGTCGGTGTGGATGACGTTGATGTCCTTGAGCGCGCGCAGCCCGTGCAGCACCGAGCACAGCAGCTCCTTGACGAGCAGGATCTCCTCGGGAGTGCGACGCTCGCGACGCTTGCCCTTCATGTAGTCGATGATCGCCAGAAGGTTCGAGCCGTGCACCGGCATCACCATGCAGTGGTGCTGGCCGAACTCGCCGGCCACCTCAAAGACGTCGATGAGCGTCGTCGAGGGTGTGTCCTGCGCCAGGGACGAGTTGAGGTAGCGCAGGAGGAAGATCTCATACTGCGTGCTTTCCCGCACCGTCGAGTCGCACTTGGCGATCTTCACCGCGACGAACGCCTGGCGCGCCCCGCGGCGGCCCTGCGAGGCGTACTTGGTGTCGTAGGCGAGCCACACGGTGCTAAACTCGCCGTAGCCCAGCTTCTGGATCATGACGTACCGCGAGTGCAGCAGCTTGCCGGGGATGACGTTGAGGTAGCCGCCGGCGCTGTACGCATTCTTGTTCTCCTCGTAGCGGTTGCGCCAGCGCTGCACCAGCCTCTCCAGCACCGCGCGGCTGCTTGTGTAGCACGGCTCGTCACGCGGCGCCGCCAAGGGCACCGCGTCCTGTGACGCTCTCGTCACCGTCGCAGCGGCTGACGCCGCGGGTGCCTTGGCGCCGGCACTCGTGCCAGTGGCGGTGGTGCTAGTTCTGGTGGCGGTGGTGTTGGTGGTAGTGTTGCCATTGCTGGGGGTGGAGGAGGATGTGGCGAAGGTGGAAACCAAAGGCTTTGTGCCGGAAGAGGGGACGGTAAGCGGAGCAGCGTCGTTGGCTGACAAGGGAGCCGCGACAAGGGCCGCGACAGCCGCGGAGGAGGAGGAGCACGGCACAGAGGTCGGGGACGAAGCCTGCGAAGAGAAGGGCGGCGGATGTTGGTGGCGCTGGCTCAGCACACGCGCAGACCGCGGAGAGCCCGAGGAAACACTGGACTTGCCCGACACAGCAGCCCGTCCCCTACCGCTGTCGACGCCATTGTTGCTAGTAGAAGCCTCCTTGCTTGGCGCCACGCGCCGTCCCAAAGGGGATGCCGAGTGGTTCCCCGATGAAAAGGAAGGGGACGCAGTGGCGCGGGCGCTTGTGTTGTTGTTGTTGCTCGTGGTAGTGGTGAAGACGCGAGGGGAGCTAGTGCCAGAGGCGTTGGGGCCGCTGCGGCGCAGGGGGACATCAACCCCCGTCGTCGTCGCCGCTGTTGTTGTGGGTGCCGCAACGCGCGTGTTGGCACGCGCCGCGGTAGCGTCGCTATCACCACTGCTGGTGGCCGGGGGCGCCCGTGCGACACCACCCGTAGTCGTCGCTGCCGTCGCCGCCGTCGTGCCGGCGCCTAGGTTGCTGTGAGTTCCGGTGGCCCCCAGTTCATCGGTGGTGCCGTCGCTGTTGCTATTGCTGCCACTGCCGCCGCTGTTGGTGCTGTCGGGGTCCTCGCTGCGGGCGACTGGCAAGATGTTGCCGCGCTTCACCGCCCCCGTCGGTGACTTGGAGGCCGTCTTAGAGGTGGCGCGGGCGCTGGCGGCGCCGGTGTCGGCGCGTTGGGCCGGGAGGGGCTCGTGCACGGGGGTGGGTACCTGGCTGTCGGCGCGCGAGGACGCGCGGGCGGAGCTCTGCCGCTCGTCTGTCGCGGCGCGCACAAAGTAGGTGGAAGAGTTGGAGAGGGTGCGGCGCGTCGCGAGGGTGGCGTTGATGCGGTGCCCAGAGGCGTCCGCCGCCGGCGCCACCACGCCTGCTGTCACCGCCGCGGGCGGCGTGGTGGACTGGGCGCGACTAGTGGAAACCGACCCTGGCGCGGACAGCGCCGGCGCGTTGGAGCCGCCACCGCCCACGATGACCGTGCTGTTGTTGCTATTTGTAGTCGACAATGCAACGGCGCTCGCGGAGGTAGTGTTCGCTGCGGCGGTGTCCAGCGTCGTGCCGTTGTTGTGCAAAGGCGGCCGAGCGGCGCCTGCTTCGGAGCCGTCGGCATTGCTATTCCCTGCCATCGTGAACGGATCGCCATACTGTTGGCGCTGAGGCTTCTGTTGTTGTTGTTGTTGTTGTTGCTGCCGCTGCTGATGAGAAGCCTCTGCGCTCTTGGCGTCGCAAGAGGTCACGGACGTGCTCGGGGAAGCCTGCGAAGGTTTGGTGATGGTGCGAGCGTAGTAGCCAGCGCGGGAGCAGCGCACGGGGCTGGTGTTGTCAGTCGTTGGTATCGGAATAGTCCCGTACATGGAAGGGGCTGCGCCAGCCGGTGCGGTGGCGCCAACCGCAGCAGCGGCAGCAGGAGCCAGCGCGTTGCTGGCCGATGCAGTGGTAGCGGCGCCAGGCTGATTCGTGCCATTCACCGCCACTGCTGCATTTTCGTCGGTTCCTGCGCGACCAGAGCAGATGCGGCTAGACTTCCGCGCCGACGCCTCGCGCGTGATCCAGTACGAGCGGTCGGAGTCGAGGCGGCGGAGGTCGACGGCGCTGTCATTGCTGTTCTGCCGCTCGTGACGCTGTGGAATGATAGTCGGGAGGCGGCACCTTGCCGCCCGCGGTGATGCGCTGCGAGGTTGTTGCGAAGCGAGGGGAGTCGTTGCCAGTCGACGCCTTGGCCCACTCCATCGACCCGGCAGAGCGAGTGTGCCGGTGCTCGTAGATGTTGCTGTTGTTGTTGGACGTTGGGGTGGTGCCGTTGTTGACGTCCACCTCATTGCCAGAGACCGATGTCGGGAAGCGTGCGGAAATGACACGGTTGCCCTGGTCACTGTGGCGGTGGATGTTGCTACCTGAGTTGGTGGTGTTGTCTAGACTTGGCTCCCGCGGGCTCGCGCTTCCGTATAGCGAGCGATTGATCGCCAGTGGAGATCCCCACCTCGGCAGATAGTTGCCGGGGCCGACAGCGGTGCTGCGATCCACGTTGGGCCCCTTGGCGATCGGTGATCCGTTGACGGACGAGAAGTCTGCCGACCACGCCGTGGACGGCGTCTGCAGCGGCGACGGCTCGTCGCGGCACCCCTTGCCGCAACTAGAAGGGCCGAAGGTGCCGCTGTCCTGCTCCATCGCGTCAGGAACTAGCGGAGAGCTCCCAAAAAAAAGTAGACTTACTGTGTTCCGGGACCGCAACAAGGCTGACGTGGAAAAGAGTGATGGAAAAGAAAAAAAAGGAGCAGAGTCTACGGTGAGATGACAGGGGCGGAGTGCTAGAAAATATATATAATAATGTAAAAAAGAAAAAAAAACAGTGGGAGGGGGGAAAAAAAGACGATAACTTGGATTCAAAAAGGGGAAAGAAAAGAAGAGAGGGGAGAAAGTAAAGTAGAGAATGAGAGTTAGAAGAGAGTTTGATAAAAGAGGGTGATGATGAAAAGCAAAATAGAAAAAGTAATGCTTAGACTGTGTGATAGAGACAGAAAAAGAGGGGAAAAAAAAAGAGGTAATGGTAGTGATAACTAGAACGAAGAGGGGAAAAAAAAAAAACTTTAATTTAATTATTTAAAAAAAGAATTCGTTGTTGCTATTGGAGTTTCAAACGTTCTGTGGCGACTAGGAATGAACCCAACGGTGGTTCGTATGCTCACTTTGTGTTGTTGATTTCATAATGGTGAGGTGGAAGCAGAATAGTCATAATAAAAATAATAGTAGTAATAAACGGTATGAATGATGTGGTATTAGCGTCATCAGCAATGGAAATGTAATGCAAGGAGTTTTTCGTTTTAATGCATCCTCTAAATAGGGAATATATACAACGGAGACCAGGAGAAAAAAAACAGTTTCTGTTGTTGTTGTTCACCCCCAGAACTCCTTATTCAACATGCTTATCACCAAGTACATACACACACATACACACAGAGAGAGTTGAAAACGCAGTCGGAATGGGGAAGCAGAAATACTTCGAGCTTTTCTTTCTGACTCTGTGTGAATTATCCTCAAAATGCACAGAGGGACAAGGGAAAAGAAGGAGAAAAAAAGGGAAATAATATATTTATACAATCCACCCTTAGGGCATATCCTCGACGTTGGTGCAAGCAGCAGGGGTCTCAAAAACGAGCTTGTACTGACAGATAGAGGGTTCGACGACGTCAATCAGTTTGTGATGGGGCCCACACACCACTTTGACTTCCGTTCTGCGCGTCATGCCGTTGTAGCACATGAAGCCATTATCGTAGAGCATCGTCGAGTAGTCCAGCTTGTCCTTGGACCAGAGCGAGTAGGTGCTGTCTGCAAACTCTTTCCAGTTGCCAATGACAGTGTAACCGCCCTCCGACTTGCCTGATTGGGTTATCTCACCAAAGAGTTTCATTGTGTACACAAACGTGTTCGACTCGATGCGATACTCCTGCCCTTCCAGAGCGCGGAGGTAGTCCCCGATGTTCAGGCCGCTACCTAGCACCGCCTCCGCTTTCTCCACCGCTGTCCTTTTCTCTGACACCTGTGTCTCCAGCTCCGCGAGTTCATTCCGGGCTATGTCGGCGGGAGACTCCGACGGGTCACCTCCATTTTCGCAAACGCGTGCGCAGGTGAGTCTCACATGGGCACAAGAGAAGTTGTACCGGATGATATGTGTCGAGCGGTGCGCCGCGACAGCACGCTCCATCTCCTCATCCCCGTCTTCGCCCGCGTCACTAAGGTCAAGGTCGTCAGCAACTTCATCAAAGTACTGGTCGGCGTCCGCAGCCATATCGGGCGAAGTGTCGCACTCGCAGTACCCCGAGCGGTGGGAGTAAATGTCGGTGCTGCATGAGGCGTCTTGGGAGGGCTCGCGAGGGCCGTTCGGGTCACAGTTCGCTGTCTGCCTCCACATCACGCAGCGGACAGAAGGTCTCTTGAGCGCATCTCCCTCGATGTTCTGACCCTCGGTCGTGATGTCGGCATCAGAAAAAAGTGCAGCATTCTTCGCCTGCAGAATTTCGAGGCGCTCCGCCAGCACAGACAGTTGTGCTTTTAGCTCCTGCAACTCTTTCACGCGCCCCTCACGACCAGCAACGGCCTTGTCGTGGAGGCGTTCGCGCTCAACCTTGGCAATCGCAACGCGCTCCTGCCGGGCAACCTCCTCCTCCGACCTTTTTGTCAACTTCTGTGCGCACGTGTTGGGGCACTCCACGCCGCTGGAGTATTCGTCGGAGCCGTCACAGCAGTCACAGATCCCGTCGTTTATGGCGCTGTGTGTGAAGGCCTCTCCAACAGTGTGGTTAGTACACGCAAAAAACCAGCCGTCGACCACATGGGGAAGTGACATGCCAGAAAGGCTCAGACACGCAGTAGTGCCGGGTTCATCAGATCCGTCACGACAATCACAGTTGCCGTCGTTGACTCGGGAAAAGTCAATCTTTTCACCGGAGGTCAAGCACTCGAAAACACCACCCTCCTGCGCTTTCATGTAAGAATCCATGTGCTTGGAAAGCACGCCAAACAACTTGGACGGGGCTTCCGTTTTTGTTTCTGCATCAATTGTAGGGAACAATGCGCACAGACAGAAGAAAAAGAGCAGTGCGACGACAGCGCAAATAGGAGTCGACGCCCGGCACGGAGAGGAGGACATGAGGCTGAATGTCATCGTTAAATCTAACAGATTTCCTGCTTGAATGTGGACTTTTATGTCTCTGTTACGCGTAAGCAAGAAACTGGAAGGAACCACACACATTTGGGTACGATAGAATTTTGTATTACTGCTAGTGGTGTTTGCTGCGTTCAAAGGAAGCAACACTCTGTTGTGACCACGTTAAAAACTAAAGAGTGATGCAAAGGGCAGAGAGAGACGTGGCAACGGGGTCAAACGTGATAAAGGAAGATCATCATCGACATTGTTCTTTTTTTTTTCTCCTTTTCGCTTGTCGAATATGCAAAGACGCTCTAAAGAGCAATTCGCTCAACATATATTTACGTACGCGAAGCCTTTCACAAACACTCATTCCACGTCAAATGATAGTCAAGTAAAGCTTCAGAAAGTTGAAGCCACGCAGGTAGTGCCAGCACGAGCCATCAGTACAAGAGGTATGGCATGTGAGCAGATGCCGCCAAGATATTTAGATGAGAGAGGTGGTTAACACATTGATTAAGCGCACAACTACTGAATATCAGGGACGACAGACGAAAAGAGCGAAGTAGAGCAAAAAGTTCAAAGAAGAAGCAGGGCTGCTATTCGGCAAGCAGCATAACAATAGCTTTAAAGAAATAAAAAAAAAAAGTGTGAGAGAGAGACAGTATTTTTTATTATTATTTCCATGTACTACACCCCGCCCAGGCACGCATCTATCATCGAATTTCATTTTTCATCAATGACTTTGGTATGAGGTATGATGCTTGGATCGCTTATTGGGCATAACTCTTTTTCTTTTCCGAAATAGTGAAAGTAATTTTTTTTCTCTTTTTCTCCTTTGAAATCAAGTACTTACGTGTGCGTGACAAAAAAAAAAAAACTGGATGTTTCTCACAGTATAGTTTTGTCGCACGATTTTGTTGGTTATGTTTCATCAGCTGATGGTACCACTACGATATATAACTTTTTGTTTGTGTTTTTCTGATAGTTTCAATTTTTAATTTCATTCAAAGACAGTAATTACTTCTTTTGTGATCGTCGAAAGGGTGCATCACAGTAAAACGAAGCGTGGCCTTCGAAGCGGAATGTCCAAGTAGAAAAAAACTATGGAACAAAAAAAAAAGAGAAAAAAAGACTTAAGCGAATACTTGTACATGAGCAGGGTAGCGAAAAAGCTTTGAGCAGATAATCTCAAGCAAGACAACTGAAAATAGCAAGCACAAAGGTGAAAGGCTAGATAAAGTAAAACAAGGGTCAGCTGACAGAGGGACACAGAGTAAAGAAAGGGGAAGAACAAAAAAGCAGGGGACACAAAACATAAAACAAATAAAAAAAAATAATTAAACGATAAGACACAGACAGCAGTGGAAAGACAAAAGAAATGGTGCCTAGTAGTGGAGTAGAGAAAGGGTGTAGCAAATAGAAAAAGTAAGGGGAAATAAATAGAAGTAGAAAAGGATCCAGTGACTAGACAACGTTATTGAGCGTGTGATCAGAGTAAACACATATATATAGAGATATGGATGACAAGAAAAAGTAAAAGGCAGACAAATGATGATCGCGTTTCACTGGATATTCTTTTTTTTTTTCTTTTCATTCATAGGCTTATGCAACGGAGAATAATAATCGTCCAAGCGAACATCATAAGAAAAAGGCAAAAGTAATAATGATAATAATAATAAATCAGAGAGTGAGAAAGAAAACAAGAAAAAAAAAAAGAACGATAAGGCCGGTATGGCGGAGAGAGGGAGAAAGAGGGAGGGGTTATAACGATAGAGACTGTGGTGTATAATAGCACAGTAGATGGCGTGCTGAAACAGGAGTTTTGTTGCTGACATAGTTTTTGACAGCAGTGAAAAGATATATGCTGGGAATAATCTCGTTTTAATGTTGTTTCACGTGTAGTGAACCGCGTGCGAGGTATTGAGAGGAAACGGAGAGAGAGTGAAATCGTCCAGAGCCGGGGAAGCCGACACTGAAGAACAAAATACACAAGGAACAGATAAAATGTCAGTTCGGATCAAGCAACGTAATTAAAGAGGCGCTACAGGTTATATTTTCTGTTGCGTTACGCATCAAGTGTGTTGTCCGACCAATACAACGAATGCAACCTGAATGGGATATGGCGCTTGAACAGCAAAATAATTATTTAATTTACCCGGCGGCCGAGAAATAGGGTTTGTGACTCCGCGTAATCTTTATACTTTCGCACTTTCTTCAAGTCTATCCGACAACATCATATATGTGAAAGCACGTACTGCACTTTCCCTCCCATTTAAAATTTCTTTCATGTCCTTATATTTTCTTCAATCTTACCTATACTCTATTCCAGCGCATTTTGTCGTGATTATTGTTGTCGTCGTTTGCTCCTGATCTATGCATAATCATTCCTTTCTGAAGATACGCAGCAGCCAACTCATCACTCTCTTCAGCATAAAAGTGACGAAAAGAAACTGTGGTTATCAAAAATCGGTAACACGGGAGAAAAACGAAGGGTAGACGAAGTGCAACGGAACGAAACTTCGGCAAATATAACCTTCTGCTAGAGAAGTGTGACGCTATACCACTGTGGCATTCAAAAGCAGAAAGAAAAACAGACAGGACGTAAGCACTACGAACAGATATTGCGGTGCGAGCGTCAAGCACAACAAGAGGAGGGAGAGAAAAAAAAAAAGGAGGAGATCACGGTAACAGTAAAGAGCAAAGCACTGTAAACTACTAGTGGAACCATCACGAGGATCTAGAAAAGGAAAACAAGAGGGTAAAATACAAAGGATGTACAGCATGCCGAAAAAAAAAAAAAAATGATGTCGAAAACGTAATACCACAGCAAAAAGAGGTTGTTATGATGTATAGATGACGGGCCCTTACGAAAGACTCCATTGAACGGAGAAACATACAGGGGAAGCTAGCGCAAAAAAAGAAGAGAAAAATGCAGCCCAACACATCCAGAAAAAAAAAAGAAGTATGCAAAAATCGGGCTGTGACTTACGCAACCTATCCTCTTCCAATAACAGTCACGTTCGCCTCAACGAGGACTGCAAAAGCCCCGTCAGCCGTTCATGTAAACACTCAGGCGTAGGGACGATCACTAACCGATGACGAGGCACTAGAGCCAAACACAAAATTGAAATCTTCGACAGGAGTGGTGTCGCTTGAAGTAATGGACGCAGAGCAGTTAGCTTCCTGTAACGTCCGGAGCAGTCCTTCATCCGCTTCTGTAGTAGTGTTTCCTGTCTGGCGAACATACTCTCGAATTACACTAGCGTTTTTCCAAGGATCACTGGAAGAAAGCGACAACGGTGTCGGCGGTGCCTCCGTTGTGCTATTACCCTTGTGCTCCACAGTAGAAAGGACGTGTTCAGCCTCCGCGGCGATTTCAGCCTTCACACCCTCCGGATCCTGGATATCCAGCGCTTTGCTCGGCTGCGAGCGATTGTCCTGGGCATGGATTCCTCTGCAGTTTTCGTTGGTGCACCGTGGATTATTGCATGAGTACTTTTCCTCTCGAAAAGCCTGAGCCAGACGACCAGCCGTGTACACCGTCTTGAAGAACGGAATCCAGAAATCGCGATAGCGCACCGTCACCTTATTTCCGTACCTCGCAAAGAAGATGGAGTCTTTGACGCGATGCAGGACCTCCTCGCGAGGGTGCCGCTGATCCAGCAGAATCTCGGCAAGACGCTGGAAGAACATCAGTCGATGCTTCACTGGGCCAGATTCATGGAGGTGCAGCTGATTGCATGCAAAGTCTTGGTAGCACTTGTGGTCGCTAAGGTGGAGATTGCAAAAGGCACCCTTTGGATCACGCTGTTGTTTGCGCTGCGACGGAGCCTGTTGCCCTTTGATACCGCACTGCATATCTAATAGATTAAGCAACCTTGTGTAAATGGCGCGCTTGTCCGAAGGAAGACGGCGCGCAATTTCGCTCTTCACCAGATCCCTTCCCTCCCGCGCGTACTTGACACCGTCATTAACGCTACCGACCTCCTGCTGATCTATGTAGACACTCTGAAGTGTGTCGTAGGTTGTTAGCCATGTGGTGGCAGTGGAGTTCTGATCGCTTGTCGCGTACAGCTGGAGAACCGTAACCAGCAGCCCGACCGTTGGTTCAAACGTGTCAGCGACGATAGAAGCGTCGTATGAAATGATATTTCCCAGCATTGGGACGCCTTCGCTGTCCGTCTGTGACAGGTACGACCGAAAGTCGAGGCCTAGATCGAGTACCTGCAGCACAGAAGTTGCTGGAACATACTGAGGACGCCGAGACATGTTTACCCGCCCTGTGTGTATATATGTATTATCGGGGTAGCACGTATGTACGATATATATGTCTGTCACTAATGAGTAGAATGTAAATAAAAATGAATAACGACACACGGAAAGAAAAAAAAAGAAAGAAAGAAAAATATGTTTATAATAGCAACAAAAAGATGAATCCAACAGTACCAATACGACAGTGTGCGGTAATAAGAAAATGAGTCCTATTATTCACTGATCCTCACCTCGTCAGTATATTTCTCGTGAAGTTATTTGCTTCTTTTTTTTTCTCTTTCACTCTTTGCCTAAAACTGTGTATTAACCGACTGCGAAATAATGAAGTTTGTCTCTTGTGACAAATACGGAAAATGATGACAGGAAGAATTAGAACAAGCAACTAACAGAATCCAGTTAATAAAGTAAGAGGGAAAAAAATGCTACCGTATGCGAATTAGTTGACAAAATTTGACTACTAAGATAGCTTCTATTGTGATTTGTTTATATATATTGCGATATGTTTTAAGGTGTTTTGGAAATAGAGAGATTCAATAAGATAATAGCTACGCTCTACTATGCATGAGAACATACGTTACAACGTTGGCCAGACAATAACACTACATCTTGAGGTAACTTAGCGCCTGGGGTGATGTGGACGAACAAGAAGTTTGACATGCGTACATTAATAACAGAGGGGACAAAGGAAAGGCAAATACTGTTTTCAATGATTTGCTATTTTTGTTGGTGTCGTTGATGTTTGTTTGTTTGTTTGAAGTACTATTTTGTTGCCGTGGGTTATGCGGTGGTGCTTGGGGGGGGGGGGCCTCGCGGCACAGCCGGTGACGGAGGATTAGCGGACGATGCTAGCGCGACCGGCATGCTCAACCTCAACGGCTTTCGCGGTGGCAGCGGCGCAATCGCGGTTTAATTGGGCCTGAAATGCCGCACTCAGTGCGACTATCTCGGTGACGTCTGCACCGTCGTCCCTGCCGAGCTCCCGGAGCATCGCTGCCTCCAGGGCGTCGAGGCGCGCGACGCTGGACATTCCGTTTCTGGTGGTGTTTGGGGGGGGGGTTCTTTTTCCTTGGTGAGGGGAGGAAGGGGTGTGGGCGGGGGACGGGTTGCAAGGGGGTCGGCATACTTTGGGTGTGTGTGTGGGGGGGGGGGGGGGCACCTCGCAGCGGCAGGGCTTTCGTGCTTCACACACCTTTCCCAGCGTGGAAGGGGAACAACATGCGAAGCGCGGGGACGTGAGTAGAGCAAACGGAACTGGGATGCCGTAACCCCTTGCACCGTTTACCCGCGTTTCGTTTGGACCCACCCTCCTCCTGCCCAGCGATGCCCGTGGTCTTTGGTTGCTCTGCCTTGCGTGCGCGTTTGCGTCCCCACTCATTGGGGACTCTTACCCGGTCGTTCCGATGCTGTAGCCCGTCGTCGCCGCTTACGTTCCACCCACGCACGTCTCCAGTCGATAAATTTGAAGTCTCCCCGGGCGGTGCGTTTGCGTTGGTCGCTGCGGACGCCCTCTGCCTGCGGCGCTGAGGGGGGTCCCTGTCCTCCTTTGGTGGCTGGCCCCCTGGCCCCTCGTTCCCGGCGTTGCGCCGTTGGTGGGCGTGGGGGCTGGCGTGTGTGTCCCCTTCCGCCCCCCTGCCACCGCCGCAGGTGTGATGCCGGGTGACGTCCGCCCTGGGGCCCGCCACGGCGTTGCGCTCTCCCCCACCCCCCTTCCCCGCTGACGGGCACACCCATGTTGTCCACGTCATTCCTCGCCGCGCCGCCGGCGTTGCCCGGGGAACCAAAGCCCGTATTCAACTGTATCACTTACCGATCCCCCCCTCTTCCAAACACTCACGCGCCCTCGTTCCCAATATCTTTTACAAGAGAAAGTAGAAGTAGACTACAGAAAAAAAAAGGATTTAACACAACTCAGTTCTACCTAGGTAAGTTGCTCTCCTTCTTTTGAACACACCTTTTCTCTTTCCTCCGTATTGTAGAACCTCGATTGTGCCAGCGTTCCCTGGTGTCTACCCCCCCTCCCCACTATTGTCGCAAGAAGGCTTCTCCTCGCTTCCACTTCATTTTCCTTCGGTGTCAAGTTCTGCTCGTGCACTTTTCGTGTGACCTTCCGTTTTTTTTTTTCCTGCGTCACGGCTTCACTGCTCCTGTCTGTCGTTTTGCTTTTTTTTTTTTCCTCGCCAAACCGTCACGTAGTACTCACGCAAAGAGTTGCTGATTGTACCTCAACGGCATTGCCAGCAGTCGTGTTCTCACCACTGGGCTAATATCTTTTTTCTTTTTTTCTTTTTTTAAAATCTCTATTCCTCCTGACACAAGTGCTTGTTTTACAACCCGAAGTCTCTCAAGGAACTGATATCCATAATACGTGGTCAATAAATTTCATACGAACAACACACGATCATTTTTCAAACCAGACACTTCGGGAAAGTCAAAAAAGAATACACTACCACCACCACAAAAAACAAGTGAATCAGACATATACGGCCTCTTCCCTCAACAACTACATCTTCAAAACCAGTACTTGTAGTTTTAGTCTTCTGAGTGGAGGGTGAAATTAAAGAAAAACAAACCTGTCAAAAAAAAAAAAAAAAAACAACAAACTAGCTTTCATCAGCGTCAGAAAATAAATACATTTTAGGTGGAATTATTTCTTCTCCCTTCTATTTTTGTATTCAGATACGGTCCAAGCAGAGCTTCACTTCGGTAAACTCGTCTGAGCGAAACTAGTACACATTATTTGAAGAGCATATTAGACAGCCACATCACTTATCCACAGGTTAGTATTAAAAGTGCTTTCGGAGAGAGAAAAAAAATAAGCACTTTACCAGCTCTGCTCCTGTTTCTTTTTCGGATCATTGACACTGACGAAAAGAAAAGAAAAAAGGTAAATAGAGACAAAATAAAAATATCTAGTGAACAAAGACACATAAAGGAAATACCATTTTTTTCTTTCCGTACGCTTTGCCGTTTAGAAACTTGTACACACAGATACACCGCATTCGTTTCAAAGAGTTGACAACGTAAGCGCGTGGGAAATGGAGCTTAAACCCAAAAAGGAGCTGACGTTTCGCGAGAAGCTGGAGCAGAGCTCTCACCCTGCGGCGCAACCGACCAGCCAAGTGGAGGCCAATGTACTGAGCGGTCTTGAGCGTGTGGAGAACCCACAGCAACTTTACAAGTTTGAGAACCCGTTAAGCTACTCGTTTCAGGGCCGGAGCGTTAAACGCGGCCATGCCGCATCAAGCGTTCGCCAAAAGGGTAGCTCGTACCCCCCGCCGCAGACTTCCCACATGGATGAACGCGATGTGGAGCTCATGCGCATGATTCAAAAGGCTAGCCGGAAGCCAAAGTTTGGCGGAACGCAGCGACAGGTTGCCCCAGACGACACGGATCTCCTTTCTGGTCTGCACACGGGCGAGGATGCCATCGCCTTCTTCTCCTCCAACGGCAGCAAGACGAATCTCAAGTATGTACTGCTAAATCCGGTACCGCCTGGCCTCGAGTTCCGGCCATACGACCTCGTCGTGGTTCCGCAGGGAAAAGAGGCACCCGATCACTATGTCATGAGCGCTACGGGTGTTGTACATACATTGCCCGGAAGCCCATCGGAGGTGGTTTCACTCGCCGACTGGATCAAGGAGTCGTCGCTCTTCACGGTGCTGCGTAAGATTCCCTTCTTCAAAAACTATATTCTACAGAAGACACTGTCCCGCTTGCATGCCATATGCCGCGAAAAGAAGTTCGCCGCCACACGAAAAGCCCTCGCCAAAGATCTGCTCATTTCCAAGTATACATTTGCACAGCCCGGTATCGATCTACTCAAGACATCTTTCGAACTGTCCACCGCCCCGCTCGTCTTTTACGAACCGCAAGGGAAACATGACTACTTTGTGGATGATTTCCGTGGATTGCAATTCAAGCAACGTCAAAAGGCCGTTTCAACGTTCTCGACGGTCGTCGAAAAAGTGGAGGGCAAACTCACCAAGCTCATCGACGTACTCCAAAATCGTGCCGATGTACCTGATCTCACCACCCGCGAGGCTCTCGAGCAGTATATTCACGCCAGCTCCATGGCCACCGAGGGAAAAGATCTGCGCAGTAAGAAGAAGATGAAGTCCATGCTCGATGCCAAAGTTGAGCAACACCAGAAAATGCAGGAGTTGAAGCGCAGCATCGTGGAGTATAGTAAGCTGGAGGTGTTTATCCGGCTGGTCGACATCATCACGGCGGAGCGTTTGTTTCAAAATATGATGTCCACTGCCCAGACACTGTACACCACGCTGCGTTGTCAGTCCAGCGACGAGCTGAAGAAGATCGGCTTTCAAGTGCTACTCCGCCCTGTCGATGACGAGTTGCTGTTTGACCCCAACGAAACGACTGTGCAAGGCCTCTGCATCGAAATTTTCAACGGTTGCACGGAGAGTGTCACAAGCACGAACCGCCTCTGCGATCAGCGCTTTTTCAAAGCGTACTTTACCAAGGCACCAAAAATTTGGAGCATCGAGTCGGAAATCAAAAACGACGCACGCCTTCATTTTCTACAAGACAGCACGCTTCAAATCATCCATTCCGACTACGAACAGGCGCAGGTGCGCATGGCGACCTACGAGGCGACGCTCGATCACATCCACTTTCTGCAAAAGGACTGGGATGATATTGAGACTCAGTGGAAGGCCGAGACGGGAGAAGACCCACTCACAGGACTCAGCCTCGCCAAGATTTATCGTCGTCTCCAGGACGCCCACGAGGCACTGCGCGTACTCATGGCGACGTTTGTGGGTAACACATTGTGGGTCAATGCCGGCAAGCTCAAGACCGAGATCGAGCCCCGTATCACGATTATCCGCGATGGCCTGGGTGCAACATTGCGCACAACCACGAAGAAGTTCATCGAAGAGCTCAACGTGTACTTTCGCGAGAAGACGGCCAAGCTCGACGAACGCCCGGACCAACTTGATGCGTTTGCAGAGTACGTGGCGGATTTCAAGAAAATCACCGCTGAACTTCCCCAGATCGAGACCAAGTTGTCACAGACGGAAACGCTGTGCGATCTGATGGACCGCCAGCAGGTCGAGTTTAATGAAGACGAGGATAAACAGATGAAAGAGCGCACTCTTGGCGGGAACACTTCTTCGAATTCTCTCCGCGTCCTTTTTGAGGATGCCCGTATCCACGCAGAGGAGTTTATCGACGAAAATATGACCCAGCATGTCGAATCGCTCCAGAGCGAGGTCACCAACATCGAGGATGAATGCTCCAGTCTCCAGCAGCTTCTCACTGGCGAGGAATTTGTCGCGCTCACCGACAACACCGAGCCGATTCTGCAGTACCTCGCCGACATCGACGTCAAACTGGAGGATACAAAGCGTGGGGAGAAGCAACTCAGCGAGTACGCGGTGCTCTTTGATCAGAAGCCGTTCGACTGGTCCTTTGTGGACTCCACCCTTGTGCTTTTCACTGCCCGTAAGGACATTTGGACACTGCTAGACAATTTCAACAAAAAGTCAGAGGGGTGGTTCGAGTGCCCTCTCAAGGAGCTCAACACCCAGGAGATGGAAGACGAGATCAATCAGATGGTTCGTAAAACGGCCACAGTGAACCGTACTATGCTGGAAAGGAATTACGAAGATGACATCGCCCCGCATCTCATCGACGAACTGCAGGCGATCCGTGTCAACATGCCAGTGATCCATGACTGTGGTAATAAGCACATGACGCCAGAGCACTGGAACAAGGTGCTGCGGCAGGTGACTGGCTCTGCCTACGGCTATCATGACGGCCTCACCTTGCATGCCCTACAGGAGCGCGACATCTTCAACCACAAGGAGGTGCTGGCGGAGCAGTCGGGGCTCGCGACGGGGAGTGGAAGATCAACAACGACCTTGATGTGATCAAGAAGATCTGGGACGAAATCTCCTTCACGACGAACCCGTACAAGAACCGCGAAGGCGTCTACATTCTTGCGGAACTGGAGGACGTCATCCAGCAGCTGGACGACCACCAGATCGAGCTGCAGACCATCATGGCGTCCCGCTTCGTCGGCCCCGTGCGCCCCCGTGTTGAGAACTGGATTAACGATCTTCGGCTCATCTCGGACGTGCTGGAGGAGTGGATTACGCTGCAGAAGAACTGGATGTACCTCGAGTTCATCTTCTCCTCCGACGATATCAAGGAGCAGCTACCCGAGGAGAGCGTGCAGTTCGACGAGGTCGACCGACTCTACCGCGGCCTCACTTCTCGCGCCAAGACGGAGCGCAATGTGTTCCGCATCTGCACCCAGGAAGGACTGCTTGACGAGCTGCGTGAGGCCAACGCCAACATCGACCACATCCAGAAGCGCCTCGAAGACTATCTCGAGACGAAGCGCATCGCCTTCCCGCGCTTCTACTTTCTGTCGAACGACGAGCTCCTGTCCATTTTGTCCGACGTGCGGAACCCCAAGGCGGTGCAGCCGCATCTGCAGAAGTGCTTCGACTCGATCGCGTCACTGATCTTCTCCGAGGGTGACCGAATGGAGATTGTCGCGATGAAGTCGGGCGAGGGTGAGACGGTGCAGTTTGAGAACCCGGTGTACCCCGTCGGTAGCATCGAGCAGTGGCTCAACGAGATTGAGGCCATGATGAAGGCGTCGCTGCTCATGCACATGCGTCACAGCGTCGAGACGTATCCCCAGCGGCGGCGGGAAGAGTGGTTCTTCGACCACCCCGCCCAGTGCATCCAGGCGGTGGACATGATTATGTGGACCGGCGAGGTGGAGGAGGCGATCTCCAAGGTGGCTCTCGGTGAGTACCGCACCACCTACCAGAAGCAGTTGCTCCGCATGGTGGACCTCGTCAAGACGTCCCTCAGCAAGCTGCAGCGCACGCTCGTGTGCACGCTCATCGTGCTCGACGTGCACAACCGCGACATTGTCGGCACCCTCACCGAGGGCGGCGTCGACTCGCTCGACGACTTTAGCTGGACGCAGCAGCTGCGCTACTACTGGGAGAAGGACGCGTCGGTTGCGGGCGGCATGAACGTCGGTATCAACCACTGCAGCGCTCACCTCTGGTACGGCTACGAGTACCTCGGCAACCAGCCGCGCCTCGTCATCACCCCACTGACCGATCGCGCGTTTCTCACCTGTACGTCTGCGCTCGGCATGAACCTTGGCGCGGCCCCGCAGGGCCCCGCCGGCACCGGCAAGACCGAGTCCGTCAAGGATCTCGGCAAGGCTCTCGCGCGACAGGTGGTGGTCTTCAACTGCTCCGATGGCATCAACTACAAGACTATGTCGCGCATGTTCGCCGGTCTCGCGCAGGCTGGCGCCTGGGCGTGCTTCGACGAGTTCAACCGTATCGAACTTGAGGTGCTCTCCGTTATCGCGCAGCAGATGCTCGAAATCACGACGGCGCTGGGGCAGAACCTTGACCGCATGAACTTCGACGGCCACCCGATCCGTCTTAGCAAGAACTTCGGTGTCTTCATTACGATGAATCCCGGATACGCGGGCCGTACGGAGCTGCCGGACAACCTCAAGGCGCTCTTCCGCCCCATCTGCATGATGATTCCCGACTACGCACTCATTGCTGAGATTATGTTCTACTCGGAGGGCTTTGCCGACGCCCGCACGCTGGCGCAGAAGATGGTGCAGCTGTACAAGCTCAGCTCCGAGCAGCTGTCGAAGCAGGACCACTACGATTTTGGCATGCGTGCGGTGAAGTCGATTCTGGTGATGGCCGGCGCACTCAAGCGGCAGAACCCCGACGAGAGCGAGGACATGCTGCTCATCCGCGCGATGCGCGACGCTAACGTCCCCAAGTTCCTGCGTGACGACACGATTCTCTTCATGGCACTGGTGAAGGATCTGTTTCCCACCATCACCATCGAGGAGAAGCGGAGCGAGCTGCTGGTGCAGTACCTCTCGCGCGACCTCGACGAGAAGGGCTTACAGCGTGTCGATGGGATGATCACCAAGGCGCTGCAGTTGTTCGACACGCTCGTCGTTCGCCACGGTGTGATGATGGTTGGGCAGACGTACAGCGGTAAGACGACGGTGGTGCGCAACGTGCAAAACGCGCTAACCAAGATCAAAGCGGACGGCAACGACCCGGAGGGCAACACCCCGCTGTTCAACCCCGTCACGATTCACCTGTTGAACCCCAAGTCTGTTACGATGGGCGAGCTCTACGGCCAGGTGAACGACATCACCCGCGAGTGGACCGACGGCATCCTCAGCGACATCGCCCGCAACATCACGCGTCTCGCGCTCAGCAAGCCGGATAGACAGTGGGTCGTCTTTGACGGCCCGGTCGACGCTGTGTGGATCGAGAACATGAACACCGTGCTGGACGATAACAAGCTGCTGTGCCTCTTCAACGGCGAGCGCATCAAGCTGCCCGCCACCGCCACCTTCATGTTCGAGGTGCAGGATCTGCGCGTCGCCTCCCCCGCCACCGTCTCGCGCTGCGGCATGGTGTACATGGAGCCCTACTACCTCGACGGACACCGCGGCTGGGTCCCGATCGCGCAGAGCATCGCCGCCAAGAAGAGCGCGCTCGACGCGAACCTCGACGCGGCGCGCGTGGTGGAGCTGATGCAGGCGCTGCTGCCGGACACCCTCAACTACCTCCGCGCACATTGCCGCGAGTGGATCCCGACGTGTGATGCGCAGCTCGCGGTCAACTGTATTGAGCTCCTCTTCAGCTTCGTGCGCTCCTACGAGGACAGCAGCGCGTGGCCCAGCGGCGCCGTGCGCCCCATCGAGGAGCCGGACGACGCCGGCCAAAAGCTCGACATGTTCGGACAGCCCGTCGCCCAGGCAGTGGAGGCGTACGACCCCCCGACGGAGTTCCAGCGGCCACCCATCACCGCGGCAACCGTCGACCAGGCAACCGCCGAGGCCAAGGAGGGCAAGGCGCGGCTCTTCGACATGTACTTTGTCATGGCGTTTGTGTGGGCCGTTGGTGGGAACCTCCGCGATGACTCGCGCGCCGCTTTCAGCCAGTTTGTCAAGAAGAAGCTCGAGTCGGTGCTACCCGGCGTGGCCAGCCTCGCGGATGACGTGAGCATGTACGACTACGTGGTACATCGTCCCTCGCAGACCTTCATCACTTGGAATCATCTGGTGCCCGACTTTGTCTACAACCCGCGCCTGCCGTACTTTGAGCTGGTCGTTCCGACGGCCGAGACGGTGACGCTCAAGACGATGCTGGGCCTCCTCGCCTCTACCAAGCAGCACGTGCTCGTCAACGGTGTCACCGGCACCGGCAAGTCGCTCGCGCTGCTCAACTTTCTGCAGGACACCCTCAACGGCGACGACCCCAGCAGCAGCTGGGAGTACTTCAGCACCGTCTTCTCCGCGCAGACCAAGGCGCGCGACATTGAGGACCGCCTCGAGGCGAAACTCTACAAGGTGCGCAGCACCGTTCTCGGTCCCACACCGGGCAAGCGCGCCATCTTCTTCGTGGACGACCTCAACATGCCGTCCCTCGAGACGTACGGCGCGTCGCCGCCGGTCGAGTTGCTGCGCCAGCTCATCACGCAGGGCGGTTTCTACGACAAGCACAAGACCCCCGCCACCTTCAAGGAGCTGCACGACATCATCTTCATGGCGGCGTGCGGCGTGCCCGGCGGCGGCCGCAACGAGGTCACGATGCGTCTCACCTCGCAATTCCACATGTTCTGCGTCCCCAACGTCTCCGACGAGTCGGTGAACCGCATCTTCGGCTCCATCCTCTACGGCTTTCTCCGCTCGTGGAACAGTGACGAGGTGCTCTCTCTCTACAAGAACCTCGTCGCCGCCACCAAGAGCTGCTACGAGCGCATCGCGGTGGAGAAGCTGCCGACCCCCACACGCTCGCACTACACCTTCAACCTGCGCGACTTTAGCAAGGTAGTGCAGGGCGTGATGCAGATCACCCCAAAGGGCGTCGAGGACGCCGCAGGCATCAGCCGCGTCTTCATGCACGAGGTCAGCCGTGTCTTCCACGACCGCCTCGTCGACAAGGCCGACCGCGACTGGTGGTGGAAGACGCTGTCGGAGGTGAGCGCGGAGCACCTCGGCGTGCAGTGGGACGAGAGATACGAGAACCTCCTCTTTGGCGACTACATGCGCCGCGACCGCGCCCTCTACGTCGAGATCGACGACATGGAGGCGACGCAGCAGGGCATGAAGGAGTTCATGGACGGCTTCAACATCGAGTACAACAAGGAAACACAGCTGGTCTTCTTCAAGGATGCGGTCAACCACGTCTCCCGCATCTGCCGCATCCTGCGTCAACCCCGCGGCAACGCGCTGCTCGTCGGCATGGGCGGCACGGGCCGCCAGTCGCTGTGCAAGCTCGGCGCCTTCATCTGCGCGCAGCCCATCTACGAGGTGTCCATCTCTCGCACCTTCAGCATGACGGAGTTCCACGACAGCATGAAGACGGTGCTGCTCGACAGCGGATGCCACGCCCGGCCGGTGCTCTTCTTCATGGCCGACTCCCAGATCGTCTACGAGGAGATGCTGGAGGACATCAACAACCTACTCAACACCGGCGAGATTCCAAACCTGATGCAGACCGAGGATGTTGACAAGATTATAGAGTCGGTGCGGCCGCTGGCGGTCGAGGCGGGCAAGCAGGAGACGCGCAACGTTATCTTCTCGCACTTTGTCTCGCTGTGCCGAGACAATGTGCACATTGTGCTCGCCATGTCCCCTGTCGGCGACCAGTTCCGCCGCCGCCTGCGCATGTTCCCCTCGCTCGTCAACTGCTGCACGATCGACTGGTTCGACCAGTGGCCGTCCGACGCGCTCTTCTCCGTCGCCACGCGCATCCTCTCCGGGATGGAGATGGAGGAGGACCTCAAGAACCGCGTCATCGAGCTGTGCGTGTCGATCCACCTCGACGTACAGGAGCGGTCTGAGGAGTTTTACGAGGAGCTGCGGCGCCGCAACTACACCACCCCCACCTCCTACCTGGAGCTGCTGATGAGCTACAAGCGGCTGCTGGAGGAGCGCGAGAAGCTGGTGACCGACCAGATTGAGCGCTACCAGGGCGGCCTCGACACGCTGGCCAGCACGCAGACCATGGTGGACGAGATGAAGGTGACGCTGGTGCAGATGCAGCCCAAGCTGATCCAGGCCGCCAAGGATACCGAGGAGATCATGGAGAAGGTCGAGAAGGAGCAGGCGGTCGCGGAGGAGGTGCAGAAGCAGTGCGCACAGGAGGAGTCGGTCGCTAGCGGCATCCAGGCAGAGGCCGACGGCATCCGAATGGAGTGCCAGGTGGAGCTGGACAAGGCGCTGCCGATCCTCAAGGCCGCCGAGGACGCGCTGGCGGAGCTGCGCCCCGACGATATTCGCGAGGTGCGCAGCTTCCAGAAGCCCGCGGCGCGTGTTGTGCTGGTGCTGGAGGCGGTGCTCATCCTGCTTGGCGAGAAGGACCTCAGCTGGGACCGCGCGAAACTCATCATGAGCCGCATGGAGTTCATCAAGGATCTGCAGAACTACCCCAAGGATGACCTCACCGAGAAGATGGTCAAGTCGATCCAAAAGTACATCAACAACCCCGACTTCCAGCCGGAGGAGGTCGCTAAGAGCTCCAAGGCGTGCCGCTCGCTCTCCATGTGGGTCATCGCCATCAACAACTACTACGAGGTCGTCAAGGTGGTGGCGCCAAAGAAGCAGCGGCTGGCTGAGGCGGAGGCCAAGGTGGCGGTTGCGACCAAGGCGCTGAACGAGGCGCAGGCGCGGCTGCAGGAGGTGGAGGAGAAGCTCAACAAGCTCAAGAGCGAGATGCAGGAGAACATCGACAAGAAGAAGAAGCTCGAGGACGACATCGACCTGACGACGGTGCGCCTCGAGCGCGCCGAGCAGCTCATGAGCGGGCTGTCATCGGAGCAGTCGCGCTGGATCGAGTCGGTGCGCAACCTCCGCGAGGAGCGCAGCGGACACCCGGGCAAGGTCGCACTCGCCGCCGGCTTCGTCGCCTACCTCGGGCCCTTCACCGCGCCGTACCGCGAGCGCATGGTGGCGCACTGGCACGAGCGCTGCGTCGAGCTGCAGATCCCCATCAGCGAGGGCACCTTCAACCTCTCCAGCATCGTTGACCCGGTCGCCGTGCGAACGTGGTCGCAGAAGGGCCTGCCGCCGGACGCCTTCAGTGTCGAGAACGGCGTTGTCGTTACCAAGTCGAAGCGGTGGTGCCTCTGCATTGACCCTCAGGGCCAGGCGGTTAACTGGATACGCAGCATGGAGCGCGACAACAACCTGCGCGTCATCAAGCTGAGCGAGAGCAACTACATGCGCGCGCTCGAGAACGCGATTCGGGTGGGGCTGCCGGTGCTCATCGAGAACGTGGAGGAGTCGCTGGACGCGGCGCTGGACCCGGTGCTGCTGGGCCAGACGTACCGCTCACAGGGCCGCCTCCTCATCAAGGTCGGCGACACCGAGGTCGACTACGACCCCAACTTCCGTCTGTACATCACGACGAAACTGCCGAACCCCCTGTACCTCCCCGAACTGCAGATCAAGGTGACGATCGTCAACTTCACCGTGACGCAGTCGGGGCTGGAGAACCAGCTGCTGGCGGACGTGGTGCGCTACGAGTACGCGGAGCTGGAGCAGCGCGCCGACAAGACGGTCCTGGACATCGCCAACGGCAAGAACCAGCTCAAGGAGACCGAGGACAAGATTCTGCACCTGCTGGCGAGCTCGACCGGCAACATCCTCGACAACGAGCAGCTCATCAACACGCTGCAGGAGGCCAAGGCGACCAGCGAGACGGTGACCGAGGCGCTGACGGTGGCGGAGCAGACACAGAAGGACATTGAGACGGCGCGTAACCGCTACCGGCCGGTCGCCACGCGCGGCTCCACCATCTACTCGGTGCTCTCGGAGCTCTCACTGCTCGACCACATGTACCAGAACTCGCTCGAGTTCTTCAAGACGCTCTTTTTGCAGACCCTCAAGCGTACGGAGAAGAAGCCGTCTGTCGACGAACGCGTCGCTGTGCTGCTGCCGGCCGAGACGCTCAGCTCATACAACACCATCTGCCGTGGTCTTTTCGAGAAAGACAAGCTCACCTTCGCCTTCCTCCTGTACGCGCACATCGCGCGCCAGGAGGGCCGCATCCGCGACGATGAGTGGAACTTCCTGCTCAAGGGCAGTCAGGGGCGGCGCTACGTGGACGAGGAAGCGGAGCCGTCGCCGTCGTGGCTTCCTGCGCAGGCGTGGAATGAGGCG
Organism: Kentomonas sorsogonicus; assembly: GCA_030347455.1. Lineage (NCBI taxonomy): Eukaryota > Euglenozoa > Kinetoplastea > Trypanosomatida > Trypanosomatidae > Kentomonas > Kentomonas sorsogonicus. The sequence continues at coordinate 287,421 of JAQOSZ010000302.1, forward strand.
GAGGCGCTGGCGGCCAGCGTGCCTGAGTTCAAGGAGCTGCGCACCTACATCTACGACAACGAGGACGAGTGGGAGAGCTGGTACAAGAGCGACAAGGCCTACGAGACCTTCCCCGAGCAGCTCGACGAGTACTCCTACTGGCAAAAGCTGCTGGTGCTCAAGTCACTGCGCGAGGACCTCTTCGGCTACGGCCTCGCCGTCCTCATCGCGGACAACCTCGGCAAGGCCTTCACCGAGAGCCCCCCATTTGACCTTGAAGGGTGCTACCTGGACAGCAACCCCACCGCCCCTATCATCTTTGTGCTCACCGCGGGTACCGATCCGACGCAGCTCTTCACCGAGTACGCCGAGCGCAAGGGTTTCGGCTCCAAGAAGCTTATGCTGTCGCTGGGCCAGGACCAGGGCAAGAAGGCGGAGGAGATGATCCGCACGGCGTGCAAGGAGGGCCTGTGGGTGTACCTGCAGAACTGCCACGTGTACACGAGCTGGATGCCGACGCTGGAGCGCATTCTGGAAGAGCTCTCGCGCGCCGACCTGCACCGCGACTTCCGGCTGTGGTTGACAACGATGCCGGTCGCGGCCTTCCCGGTGCTGCTGCTGCAGTCTGGCGTGAAGGTGGTCAAGGAGCCACCCAAGGGTCTCAAGGCGAACATCCGCGACACATTCGCGATGAGCGTGACGCCCGACCTGTGGGACAGCTGCCCGCAGAACGCTGTGTCGTGGCGCCGGCTGCTCTTCTCGCTCACCTACTTTCACGCGGTGGTGCAGGAGCGGCGCAAGTTCGGCCCCCTCGGGTGGAACATCCCGTACGAGTGGAACCAGTCCGACTACGCGGCCAGTCTACGCTCGCTCGCCACCTACATCCCCGACGACGGCGACGACATCCCGTGGAGCGCGCTGCGGTACATGGTCGGCGTCATCAACTACGGCGGCCGCGTCACCGACTTTCTGGACAGCCGCTGCCTCACCACCATCCTCAACGGCTTCTTCAACGACAGCGTGGTGCAGCCGGGGCAGTTCAACTTCACCGAGGACGGCGTCTACTGCATCCCGGAGGACGTGTCGTCGCTGACGGAGATGAAGCAGTACCTCGCGGACCTGCCGCCGTTTGAGAGCCCGAGCTCTTCGGCCTGCACGCCAACGCTGACATCACCTTCAACAAGACGAGCGTGCGGAACCAGCTGGCGGCGATTTTGTCGGTGCAGCCGCGCACCAAGGGCGAGGCGGGCGCGACGCCGGAGGAGAAGGTGCTCGCTATCGTGAATGAGTTCGAGCGCCGCCTGCCGCCGCTCATCGACAAGACCAAGTGCGACCCCGAGACGTACCGCATCACGGAGGACGGCACCATGATCTCGCTTGGCACCGTCGCCGGGCAGGAGATCGACGTCTTCAACGCCATCCTGGAGAAGCTGCGGCGGACGCTGGTGCAGCTGCGGCGCGGTATCAAGGGCGAGGTGGTGTTGTCGGCCGAGCTGGAGGCCATGTTCGACTCGATGATCCTCGGCCAGGTGCCTCAGCTCTGGCACGAGGGCGGCTACCTCTCCCGCAAACCGCTGGCGGCGTGGTTCGAGGATACGCTGGCGCGCGTGGAGTTCTTCCGGGACTGGAATGAGCACGGGATGCCGCCGAGCTTCTGGATCTCCGGCTTCTTCTTCCCGCAGGGCTTCCTCACCGGCGTGCTGCAGACGTACAGCCGCCAGTACAAGATCGCCATCGACAACGTCAAGTTCCGCACCAACGTCACGCGCTTTGACGTGGTCGAGGACGTCGAGGACCCCCCGGAGAACGGCGTCCACGTGCATGGGCTCTTCATGGAGGGCGCCCGCTACGACATGCGCACCCGCGCCCTCGCGGAGAGCAACCCCGGCGAGCTCTTCACCACCATGCCGGTGATCCACCTCGAGCCGGTCGAGCTCAGCGTGCAGACCACCTCCGCCACCACCTACAACTGCCCCGTCTACAAGACCTCCGCCCGCGTCGGCACCCTCAGCACCACCGGCCTCTCCACCAACTTTGTCGTCTCGCTCCAAATCCCGTCCGACGACACCACACCGCCGGAACACTGGATTGACCGCGGCGTCGCGCTGCTCTGTATGCTGGATGACTAGTTTTTTTTTTTCAAAATTTTTTGAATTATTACGCTGTTTTCCATCTTCTCTTTTCTCTTCACTTTTCTCATGGGTGCACGTTACCAACACCCCATACAGGGGAGGTAGGATAGAATGTAAACATTAATTAGTCCCCATTCGATTCACCATGCATACATATATTTTTTCTTGCTTTTCATTCCCGCTATTTTTTTTCTTCTAGAACGATGTACTTTTATCTTATTACTCACCGAGAGAGTGAGAGAGCCAACACAAAAAGAAAGTATCTACTACTTGACAGTCCTTCCTGATGTATATCCATTTTATTTTCCACTGAATACATTTCTTCAACATTCCCCCACCCAAATGAAAAACAACGACAACAACAACACATTGTTTGCAGGACATGAGCGATTGCCAAAAAGAGACCAACGGGGCAGCCAATGATTGCACCTCATTGTTTCATGATTCGAGCGACAGTTTTACTATTTTTGAAGGATACTGCCCCCTTCTCTTATGACGTTTTTTTTTTTTTTTGTGTGTGTGTGTGTCTGTGTGTGCGTGTATTCGAACACACTTTGCCGAGGTCTGGCAAACAAGCAAATACAGAATGGAGGCTCCAAGTATGCACTAACATGTATTCACTCATCATTTATTTTTAATTTCTCCTCTCACTTTCTGCCATCACCTTCCCTCGAATGTAGAGAAAGGATCACCTGCTGTGCCATCGTCGATAACAGCGACGCTTCAATAATAAGAATATCAATTCATTCCATTATTTACAGTTAGTCTCTCTTATTCATCTTTTTCTTGACCCTCCCCCCTCTCTTTTTCTCTCTCTCCTGTTTATCGAATCGCTATTGCTTTGTCTTTCCACAACCGCTTAGGCGCCTTCTCTTTATTACAAAACGAGCAACACCGGTAACGTAGAGTGCACATTCCTGTAGAATGTTGCGAGCCACCTGGCGCAGCGGCCACTACTTGCACCGTTCCGCACTGTTGCGTCATGACCGCACTGCTGGTGCTGCTGTGGTGCCCCTCGCACTGTCCCGACGTCACATCTCTCTGGACGACGTGAAAAAGCGGTATCCGAAGCCGGAGTCGCCGGACCCGCTAAAACCCAAGCAGCCGGCGGACACCAAGGCGAGCGCACCCGGTAATCTGGGCGGCCTTAACGCTCTCTACGGCAACAAGGCCGACAGCGTCATCCGCGGCATGCTCGCCCCCGGCGGCGCTTCCGACGCGCGCGACTCCCAGGCAGTGCCGATCCCTGGCAAGGCGTCGGTGGAGGGCACCGCCTACACGGTGTCGCGCTCGACCTGCTTCGAGAACTGGCACTTCAAGTGCCCCGAGCCGGTGGGGTGGCATCTCTCCAAGCTCGGGTGCGCGACGTGCAAGATGGGAAATGACCCCAACGAGGCCGTCGAGTCGATCCAGCTGCAGGTAATCAAGGGCTGCAACGTCATCGAGATCGACAGCAGCGTCACCGACGCCCACCAGGCCTTCGCGCGCGGCCTACACGACACCCTCGAGGCCTTTGAACTGGACCGCGAAGGCTTCGTCTTCATCCTACGCTGCGGCGTTATTCGGCAGCAGCTCTTCGGCGATGAGATGACGCAGGTCGAGGCGTCCAACAGTGCCGCACAGCGCAACCGCATTCTTCCCATCTTTGAGCGCATGAAGGCCTCCGCGTTACCGACGGCACAACTCAAGACCGGTTTCAAGCTGAGCGAGCTGAGCGACAAGGAGCTGGGTCACCTGCATCTGCGCCGCATCGACAAGCTGTCCGCCGCTGGGCTGTCGCCGGATTGGATCGAGGCGTTCTTCATCAACGCCACCTTCAACACGCGCGTCGAGTGCTTCGACATCTTCCTGCTTGAAGGCTTCCATACGCTCTTCGAGGACCGCAGCGAGGAGGAGGCACTGCAGGACGTGACGCAGCTCTTCGCCTACCTGGAGAAGCAGGCGGACGCGGGCCTCATCCAGTACTACGGCGTGTCGTCGCCGCACCTCGCGCCGCCGGTGAAGCGCCACTACCCCGAGCTACCTCCCGACGCGATGGTGCCGGAGCAGTTTCGCGAAGCCTCCCAAAGAGATCCCGGTGCTAAACCTCTACAAACTTGTCGCGGTCGCCGAGAAGGTCGCGGGGAAGAATCACCGCTTCCGCTTCGTGCAGTACCCGGTGAACCTGACACAGCATCAGGCGTACAGTGAGCCGCTGCCGTACGATGGCAACCACACCCTGCAGTCGCTCTGCGCGGCGCTGGGCATGACGGCCATCGGCTACAGCCCGCTTGAGACGACGAACCTCATGCGTCTGCCGGAGCGCTACCACAACTTTCCCCTGGAGAACGACCTCAAGGGGCTGCGCATGAACTTCTTCGCCGTCTCGGAGCGCTGCGTGATGAAGGAGATGGAGGTGAAGGAGTCCATCGAGAAGGGCCCCAAGTCGCTGCCCCCGCTGGAGCACCTCTTCGCCGCCAGCGTCTTCCTGTTCGCGCAGCGCCAGTTCACGAACCTCTACTTCTTCAGCAAGTGGGCGTCCATGTACATGATGCCGCGCTTCCGCCGTGCCGTGACGCGCTTCAAGGAGGTCTCTCCGCCCGAGATCAAGGAGTGGACGAAGCAGTACGAGCAGCTCGTGGACGACATGTTTCGTCTGCGCAAGCGCATGTTCGAACACAAACACGGCAGAAAGGCAGCACTCATCAATATGGCCATTGACGGCGCGAGTCCGACCCTAGCGGCCTGCCCCATTCTCAGCCAAAAGGCAATCAACTTCTCCAGCCAGTGCTGCGACATGCTTCTTTGCGGCTTTCACGTGGCGCGGTACTTTCACGAGGCGACGGAGCTGAACCCGGCGAAGAACGGCGGCCTCGTGATCCCCGACCACGAGATGGTGACGCTGTGCAACACCCCCGCCGTCTCCTACGCTGACGCCTCCCCACCGCACCCGTACATGCTCGAGCCGCTCGTCAGCGACGGCAAGATCTCGAAGCAGAAGAGCAAGTCGGCGCAGTACGCCGTCGTCATCGACACCAAGGACCCGCACTTCCCCGACATGCCCCCGGAGGTCGGGAGTGACGACGCCGAAAACGAGGACAGCAAGGAGGGGGAGGAGTCGGGCGACGGAGCGGCCGACGCGGACGCGGACGTCTCCACCGCGCACATGCAAAAGTGACACGGAATTTTCACTAGGTGACTCGAATCGATTTTCTCTGTTGCCTAGTTTTTCCTCAGTCACGCACACGCGCACACACGCACACACACACACACACACACACACACACACTCTCTCTCTCTACGCGTTTCCTCTCCTATTTCGTTGTGTTTGTTTCACAGTCACGTGCTGCTACTCCTGCTACTACTGCTTTCAGCTGCTGCCTGATTTTCATCCTGTTCTTTGAAGCTCTCGCCTTGTTTCGTCCTCCAACTCTCCATCTGGCTTGCCTTTCACTTGTTCGTCACGTGAGATCTCCGTACTCCGCAGCTGCCGCGCGCTACGTATTTGGGCTCTGTGAGCCTCCCCGATTGCTATCGCGACTCGTCTTTCGTCTAATGTCGGACTCAGTTGAGCTAGCACATCTAATCACATTTATTCACGCTCGTATGGACTAGTCATACTTAAATTTTGTTTTTTAAAGAAAAAGACTGCTGTATAAGTTTGCCTGCTTTCCCTCCCCCACTTGCTGATTTGAGACCGTCTGCTGAAGGTCCTGCTGATTCAGCAAGGCTCCCCATCCCCTGATCCGTCATAAAGTCTCTCAGACGGAGTGGCATTGGGCTGCAGGCATGTTTTGAGGGTTCTTGCCACTCAAAAATCTTATCCATCTGCCATCCATTTGATAGTTATTTCATTGATATATGTATATCTTGCCGTTGTCTCTCCAATCCGTCTTCACCGCGCTTCCCTCCTCGCTACTTCCTCCTACCGTCGATATCCAAGTGGAATAAAAACTTGCGGCGACGAATCTTCTCTATCATAACTAAGAGAACCTGCTCCGTTTTTTTTTTCTTTGGTAAAATCCACACTAGTCAAATCGACCCTCACTCGCTTTTTCTTTATTATTAATATTAATATTATCAACTAAACCTCTATCGAAAATATCCCCCCCCCCCCAGTCTTTCTCTTCCTAAAATACAAATAAAAAAGACACGAAAAATCGACTATCGTCAATGCGCTCGCCTATCCGTTCTCTACCACTGGCCTTTGTGGCTGCACTCTTGTGCGTCATTCTTTTCGCCTGTGCCGGCGGAGGTTTCTCGTCAACGTTGGTCTCCGCAGCCTCTGTCTCCGCGGGCGCCGTCAAGGAGGCCTCCCCCGCCTCTGCCGCGACACTGCCGGTGTACCGCGCTGTCATGTACGACCGCCGCGCCAGCCAGAGGAATGTGCTGGAGCGCGGCACCCGCTCCGTCCTTCTCCGCGGCGCCGTGACCCTGTACGACGCTGCCGCGCCCGCCACCACCTATCGCAAGAAGACCGTGTACGTGCCGGCCGACGCGAAGCTGACGGTCGACACCGTCTCGTCGCTCGTGGGCCGCGGCGGCGCCGGCGCCAAGGGCCTGGTGGTAGAGCTCTCGCCCGCCAATGAGGAGGCGCTCGCCGCCTTCTTGCAGTCGACCGCCGTTGACGCGGCTGTGTACCTGGCTGACCCCGCGAGCCCTGCCGCCGCCACTGTGCGTGCGACACTACGCGCCGGCGCGGGCTCCACGGTGCTGACGGTCGGCAAGTCTCTGCGCGACGCGGTAACGACGGCGAACCACTCGGTGGCGGCGCACCTCCTCACCAGCCGCTTCGCAGGCCGCGCGTCACCCACCATGTCGCTGCCGCACGGCCGCCGCGACAACACCCCGCAGCTGCTCATCTCCGCCCACTGGGACACCATCGGCGTGGCGCCGGCCGCCCCGACCACCGGCGGCGCGTCGGGGGCGGTCGCGGCCGTGGAGCTGTGGCGCCGCCTCATCGCGTCGGCGGAGGTGGCGAGCGCGCCGGTGCCGTACGGGGCGACGCTGCTGCTGGGAAGCACCGCCCGCCTCAACTACGCCTCCTCGGCGCGCTGGCTGGGCGAGCGAAAGGACGCCGAGATCGACCGCTTCCGCCTCGCTCTCTCGCTGGACGAGCTGCTGCCCGACACGGCCGCCGACGCCGACGCGCCGCTCTATCTGCACCTGCAGGACAGCTTCGCCAAGCGCGCGGACGGCAAGGCGCTGGTGGAGCTGGCCAAGGCGGCGGCCGCCCGCCGCGGCGTCGCGCTCGCGGTGCACTCGACCAAAACCAACTACCAGGAGAGCGACCTCCGCTTCGAGCACGAGATCTTCGCCAGCAAGCAGATGCCGGCCGTCACGCTCTCGGCGCGCCGCACCCACACTCTCGAGCAGATCCTCCGCAACGGTCGCCCGACGGTGAACGCGGCGGCCGCAGCGCTCCTCAAGCGCCGCATCGACTTTGTGGAGGACCTCGTGCGCAGCCTCATGGAGCCCGCCACCGGCGCGGCGGCCGACAGCGAGGCTCAGGCGAAGGCTCCAGGGCCGGAGGGCGTCGTGGCGTGGCCGGGCAGCGCGTCCTTTCTGCAGGGCCTGCTGATGGAGGCGGCGGCGGCGAACCGCAGCCTGCTCTCCCGCGACGGCGGTCGACACTACGCGCGCGCCGTCGAGCGCCACGTCCGCTCCGTCGGCGGCGGTGTGCTCACCAAGATGGTGGCCAGCAGCGCCGGGCTGCAGACGCAGCGCTTCGAGCTCTCCAGCGCCGTCCTCTACGCCCCGTACGAGGACACGCTGCGTGTGTACGTGGCGGCGAGCATTGCGACGGAGGTCGTACTCTTTGCCGCGGCGGCGCTTGTAGTGCTGGCCTTTGGCTACTCCGAGGTCGGGCTTGTGGGACTGAAGCGGCTAGTGTGGCCCGATTTCGGCATGGACAAGAAACAAAAGGGGGATGCCTGATTCTAGTACGGCAAATGCAACGGAAAACCCGGCGCGGACTACTGCCACCCTTTATTCTGTGATTTTTTTTTTCGTCACCTCATCCTTCCTTCTCATGCATCTGTTTCTTTTAAATAAAAACATTTCGCTCTAATCGTGAAATGCCTGTTCTCAAGTGTTTAACAACAGTGTAAAACAGTTCTCTGTGCTGTGTATCTGCTTCTCTTTTATGCGACGCGTACTTGTGTCTAATGCTCTGTGCTTAGCAACCGCTTTCGCTCTCGGTGCGGAGTTTATTATTATTATTATTATTATTTTTTTTTTTGACATTTACGTAAGAGATTCAAGGTGCCCTCTCACTTTTCTTTTGTTAAATATCTTCTCTCCTTCGTCACATCTCATTTTGACGAGTGTGGCTGTGTCTGTTCATGTACAGCACACACATATGTTTTTGGTGACGAGTGCGACTCACATGCTACTCTGTCGTATTTTCTCTTTCCCCTTCTCTGTGTTTGTATTCCTCTTGACCAAAGGTACACTTCTCGCCGTCCAGCAGTATCTATTAGCTCTACGTCTCCAACCCGATTCCAATCTCCTCCAGCGTCACTTTCGATGCCTGCCTTCTCCCGCCTTCCGCGCATTACAGTCCTGAGCGCTGGCTGCCGCAGCCTGCGCGCGCCGCCGCTGCACCCCTCGCGCTTTTCCGCTGCTGTTGGCGCCGCGGCCACGCCGGGGAGCGCTCTCGCCGCGGCGCGCCGCTTCCACGGTAACCACGGCGACAAGAGCAAGCCGATCAAGGTGCACTTCACGCTGCCGGACGGCACGCCCAAGGACGTTGTGGCGTACGAGGGGCAGAACCTGCTGGACGTCGCCATGGAGAACGAGCTGCCGATGGAGGGCGCCTGCGCGGGGTCGTGCGCGTGCTCCACCTGCCACGTCTACATCGACGACGCTGAGGAGCTCGACAGCTTCCCCGAGCCGACAGACGAGGAGAACGACATGATCGACCAGGCGTTTTACCCAGAGCCCGGGTCTCGTCTCGGCTGCCAGTGCGTGCTCAATAAGGACAAGCACGACGGGCTCTGCGTCCGCATGCCTCGCGCGACCCGCAACATGTACGTCGACGGCGCTAAGGTCACCCCACATCACTAAATGACCGCGGCGCGCATGCGCCATAGCGACGGAGAGTGATACGAAAAGTCACCAATGTTTCCTCTTTGTGATTGAAGTGGTTCTCTTCAAGTTTTCCACTCACGGAACTCGGGCAATTTTTCTATCTTTTCCCACTTGCGCTTTTTTTTCTTTTTTTGATGCTTCACTGTTTCCCACATGGAATACCCTCTATTCACACACGCGCATCTGCGCTTGCTTTTTACTATCTGTTCGAACGTGCGGTTCGCTACAGGTGACAGTTTTTTTTTTTTTTTAAACACACACACACAAAAAAAAAAAAAAAAAATAATAATAATAATATATATATAATACGTGGGCGTTGATCGAAAGCATTGCGGTAGGAAAGGAGGCCAAAAGCCTTGTCGTTGCTTTGAAACAGTGGCTGTTGTTGAGAGTTACGTGAATATACATATAGATTTGTCTTGCACTGTATCCGTACGAAGAGAACAATGCACCGGCAATGGGAGTGCGGCTATTCTTCCTTTCTCGTTTGCTACCTGTTCTGCGAGATTCCCCTCTCTCCCCCAACTAAATCTAGAAAAAAAATAATTTCTTCTACCCGCACGCTCCTCGACGCACTCTTTTGTAGCTTAACGCAATTAGTCTCAAGAAGTAGTCTTTCTGCTCTAATTTTCGTTTTTCTTTTCGACTGCGGAAGGTTTCCCTTCTTTTTACTTGCTTTTCTAACCCCCCTACATCCCAACTGCACTCATGGAGTCCTTCTCACCGCTTGATAACGGTGCCACCTCCAAAACCGTGACCACCATTCCCCGGCAGCGTGGGCGCGGCCACCGCGAACCCAGCGGCATCGTCATCGACCGCACGTGCCGGGTGTACATCTCCAAGATCCCGACGGCGGCTATCGAGCGCGACGGCGTCAAGGCGCTGCGTAGCGATTTCGAAGCCTTTGGCCCTGTGGAGTCGTACAAGATGTTCACCGAGCGCTCCGGCCGCTTTATTGGAAGCGCGCTGTGCACGTTTCGCAACCCGGCCGACGCGACGGCGGCGGTGGCTGCGATGAACGACCGCGAGGTGGACGACTCGGTGCTCAAGGTCACCCTCGCGCGCGACCACGGCGTCGTGCTGCTCCACCAGAAGACGAACCGCAGCTTCATCCGCGGCCCGACGTCCAGCGAGCGCGGCGTCGGCGGCGGCGACGGCGGCGACGGCACCGACGGCGGTGAGAACGACATCAACAGCAAGTGGAAGCACGACAAGTACGAACTGCTGGCACAGGGGAAGCAAATTGAGGAGGTGCTTGGATTCGCTGACAACAACCGCGACGGCATGCGCGGCGGCCGCGGGTTTGCGGGTCGCGGCGGCTTCGGTATGGGCGGCCGGGGCGGCGGCGGCTTTGGCGGGCGCGGCAACTACAACCGCGTGGAGGAGGAGTTCGAACGCTACATTGCCGATCGCGACAAGGACCTACACGGCTACGGCGCCTCCAGCGGCGACGCCAACGCACAAAGCGGGAGCCGGGACAACGGCGACTACGAGGCAGATACTGCCGCTCCCGAGTAAGTGAACATTACCCCTCTGACGCCTTTATAAATATTTAGTGGTCGTGCTGCTCTCAATGTTCCTGTTTGCGTCGTCGATGTTGTCCGCATACTTTTCTCTTTTCTTGCCCAGTCCCCTCCCCCAGTTTCGATTCCCCGGCGTGTACTCTTTAAACTAATGCGAAAATTGTCTTGGTATCGCTCTGTCGTCTTTGCTATGGCTATCGACACTATCTTTTTCACCCCTTTCCAATCTCTACAGTGTTTAGAGAACGGCACGTATCTTTTTGCGCTTCTTGTACGTTTCGTACAGTTAGGTCATCTCCCCGACTTATTTGCTTTCTCTCTCTTTTTTTTTTTTGACATGCGCGTTTACTCCCCAGCAAGGAACATGCGCTTATTTGAAGGGTGAGGTGATGAGACATGGCTACATGTACACATTTCTCTCCATTTCGCACTCCACTGCTCCATGATTTTCGTGCACCTTTTTCTTCCATTAAAACAACAACAACAACAATAATCTTTCACGACAGCGGTCCACACCAATACAGAAATCTAAACAGTATCCATAAAAAAAAGAATGATCTATATGGCCTCGCACCATTACGTAAAGTGCCCCTACCCTTCTCTGCAGAAGATCATGCGAACGGGCACGCTGAGAACGTCGGTGGTGTGTCTCAAGAAGAGCAAGAAACGTCGCTACCAAGCAGAGCGCATGCCTGTGTCTCAGCCGCAAAACGGACCACGCGCGGAGAAGTCTCTCCCTCCCTTGCGCGCCTCACCATCCGCAGCAGCGCATGAACGAAACGTTGCTACGCTACTTTGGCTTTGCTGACAGCCCCTCCGCTCGCTGCCCGCGACGGGTCCTGGTGCGCTGGTGACGTGGCAGTGGCGTTGCCGCAACGACGCGGGGGCCATGACCCGCGGCAGCCTCTTCCCTCCCCCACTGAGCGCCGAGCAGGCTCTTCGCCTAGCAGATAAAATGAGCCGCATTGTGCAGTCAGTGGTGACAACCCGCGGCTCAACTGAAGACACCACCGTCACCTGCGGGAGCTCTCATCCAGCGAGTGTTGGCGAAGACGCGCCGGCGGCGTCGGTGTTGCTCGACCGCATCGCCGCCTCCAAGTCCGGGGACGAGCTGAGCGACCTGCGCGCTTTCCGGCTGCTGGACCGTCGCTTCCTGAACTCGGTCGACGGCGAGAAGAACCACAACACCAACGAGGTGTACGCCGACCACCTGTGGCGCGATGTGTCGCGGCTGTGGGACGCAGGCGTCACAGCGCATCGGCAAGGTGCAGCGTGCCGTGAGCCGCCCTTCTCCCTCCTCTTTGCGAAGCTGAAGTAGACAACAAGAACAACTGGGAAGCCCTCCTCCCAGACCGCGTGGCGTTTCTTGTCTTCTACTGTCACACGCACTCAACGCGCGGGACGCTGAGTGCGATGCGCGCGGTCGAGTCGCAGGCGCGCGCGTACTTGTCCGCCGAACCACAGGTGCTGCGCGTGTGCACCCTGTGGATAGGTGTGTCAGCGGTAGTCGCGGAGGACGGCGACGGACAAGGGACAGCCACGGAGGCAAGAACTGCGAACCAGGCGGAGGACACGCACTTCTACCCTTCCGGCGGCTCGTACACCCTCAACGCGCTCTTGCAAATGCTGCAGTCCCTCAACTCCGCATCAACGGCAGTCTCTGCTGCGGACGGCGCCAGCGGCGGTGATGCGACCCATGCAGCGGCGTGCCCTCTGCATAAGCGCGTCGTCGTTGTCTCCGAAAGCTGGTTTGTTCCCCGCAGCATTGTAGCTATGCGCAGCCCTGACGGGAGAAATGATAATGGCGGTTCTTCAAGCGTGAACCCGTATGATTTCATGTACCGTTCGCCACTCCTCGCGCCGTTTCTCACCCAAACTGGCGAGCGAACGCGCGACGGCTCTGGCGATGACCAGTCGTCCGACACGGTCGGGGGCGGCAGCAGCACAACGACTGTTGAAGTATTCCCTGCTGTTATTGGGAATCGATTGAGCCCCAAAGAAGTCACTGCTTTCGCACGGTACATCACGTGCAGAATTCTTCAATGAATTGGCATATTCTCATTTTTCAAGTTCTACCAAGTTGAGTACGTGACTCGACTATTTATGTTGCTTTGAGGTTAAAATTTGTGTGATCAACATATGATTAAAAAAAAAAAGATTTTCTCTTCCAACTTTGTTGGCGTCACTGCTTCATTCGGCGTCTTTCCAGTACTGTGACGGCCTTGCATCCCTGCTTTGGTGCTCTGCCTCGCCATCACCGCGTTCCTCCCTCAACATTTTTGCCTCTCTTCCCGCCTTCTTCGTTTCGCTACGAATAGTAGAGTACTGCTGTGAACAACAGAATTACAAGGCTCCTCTGTTGTAGAGTTTCTTTTTTCTTTTTTTTCCTCTCTCTCTCTCTCTCTCTCTCTCTCTCTCTCTCTCTCTCTCTCTCTCTCTCTCTTTCTCTCCTTCTTCTTGTGTATATAGTGTTATCAAACTCTCTCTTTTCTTTCTCTTTTTTGCCCACCTCCTCACTCCTTTTTCGTTCACAAGCATGCACCACCCTACCCGGCAGCTAAACAGAGCAGGGGTACAAAGAAATGCGGGCTTGCCGACAGCCGGCTCTAAGCGTGTCTCTGGTGGCCTTGCAGAGGGAAAAGGCACTAGCAGTATCACACGCAGCAAAGGGAATATCGCTGACAGACCTGTCATGATCGAGACCAATCTCAGCGGCGACTACAACCGTCTGGTTTTTCCTCCAGTTTCCACCTCGCAGCCCCCACCACTGCCGTCGAGCTTTTCTGCCCGCCGTGATGACTGCACGGAGACCACCGGCGCTGGCGGGGTGACTGACACTAGAAAGCATTCCGGCACCTCTACAACGACAGCAGCCAACGCGTCTAGCAGCAGTGCCAACGCGAAAGTGCCCCCGCGCGCCAAGGCCGCATCACCCGCACCGCGCAAGTCGCCACCGCTGCAGCCGCTGCCCAGGACTGATGCACCCGCCGACAAAAGCACCGCCGACTCCGACGAGGGCGACGACGACGACGCCGCTGCCGCGCGGCTCAACCTGACCGGACTCAACCTCGGTGTCAGCGTCGCCGAGATGAACGCGACGCTGACGGGCACGCTGCGCAACACCACCCTGCAGGGACTCCTCGGCAGCATCCCCGGCGGGAGCATGAACGACACCCTCGGCCGCGGCGCGCGCGCTGCCATGATGCTGGGCAACGCGGGCGCGTCGCCGGAGCAGCTCAAGGGCAGCTCCGCCGGAGAGCGGCACGGGACGGTCTCCGAGGGGGACGTGCTGGAGGAGCTGCGCGCGACGCTCAACGGCTCCGCTGCCGTCGAGGCGCTGCGGCTTCTGCGTGACCCCAACGCAGGCAGAACGAGCGTTGCCGGCGCCGCCTCCTCTAGCACTTACAGCAGGATCGACAAAGGGTCGGTTGGAGCGGTAGTGGGTTTCAATATGGCGGGCAGTCTCTCCTCTGCCACGAAACCGAGCGGCGCCATCGCTGCGGAGACCGACACGCGTGCCCTCGCGCCGGCTCGCACGCAGGCGGCCATTTCCCGTCTGTACTACGGCCAGAACGGCGGCGACACCAGCCGGACGATCATGAAGAACAGCATCGCGGCGCTGCCCAGCGAGCGAGGCTCTGACGCCGCCGCCGTTGGCGCTACCTTGGCAAAAATTCAGCCAGCGACCTCCATCCAGTCAGAGCCCCTGACGGCTGCCCTGCTGCACCGCCGTTTCGGCCCCTCCGAGGTGCTGACCGAAAAGGGCGAGGAGCAGGCAACCCGGTCGCCGTCGAACCCCACCGCTGTGGTGACGGCGGACTGGAGGGGAACGTACGGGAGCCTGGCGGTCGTGGACTTGGAGAAGCTCTCGGTGGTGTCGTGCTGCTCCTCGGCGGAGTCGTACCTTGGGGACGGCAAAGGCGCCGCACGATTCATACTGAAAAAAGAGATGTACCTGCGGCCGCCGCCGGGGAGCACCAGCGCGAGCAAGAAGAAGCGCCCCGACCCCGACGCCCCAAAGGACATGACACAAGAGCTGAACCGCACATCGGAGAGCGTGCGGAGCTACGCCTCGCTGCTGCACACGCCCGCCTCCGTCATGCGTGAGCTCTCTGCCTCCCGAGACTCCAGCCTAGCGACAGCGACGGCGACGGCACCGTCAGCCAACGCAACCGTAGCGACCAGCGCGAACAGCACCGCGGCGGCCGATAAAGGACGCGCCGGCGTCGTCCGCCTCCCCCATCTTGGCGGCGGCGACGGCAGGCGCGTGCGCGACACTGGCCTCCCGTACGCGCGCGCCGGCGAGGACGCGGAGGACGCCCAGATGCGTCTCCGGTGGCAGCAGCGCCGGGAGGATGCCGAGGCGAACGCGGCGGCCAAGACGGGGCGTCTGCGCACCGGCAATGAGATTCTCTCCGAGGCGCTGCGGCGGCAGCAGCGCGTGCTGGCGGAGGCCGCGACCGGGCGCGACCCCGAGGAGAAGCTGCTTTTCAAGGTGCGTCAGTGGGCCGACCGCGTCGAGGTGCGCACGACGAGCAGCAACTACACCGACTACCTGATGCACTGCCGCGCGGGGCTGGAGCCGCCGCCCCTCCACATCGTCTTCGAGGACGACCCGCGCGACGGGCACGAGGTGGTGATGCGCAAGGCGGCCGCGGAGGAGGAGCGCGTGCGCACCAGAGCCACGGTGCAGCGCCGCCGCCTCGAGCAGACATCTACGCAGCAGCACAGAACGACGGGCGGCCATGCCTCTTCTGCGACACGAGGCGCAGTCAAATCCGAGAAGCTGGACCTGGCGGCGCACCGACAGATGTTCGCGGGGATGGGGACGTGGGGAGACGACGCGGCGGAGACGGACTACTTTGACGGGTTCGAGCGGGAGGCGACAGCGCGGCGCCACGCGGCGGCCGACGGCAATGGGCAGGAACCGTTGCTATTGCTGGGAAACGACGCCCACAGCGGGCGTGATGGGGCCACCGCTGACTCGGACGCGCCGACGCCCTTGTCGAGGGTGCCGAACCACGAGCGCCGCAACAGTCTCAACGCGACCGCTAGTCTGTCGGCGCCGGAGACGGACCTCTTCGACCTGGTGCTCTTCACAACGATGAACGGCACCTGCTGCGCGACGTGGGACGAGGCGGGATCAAGGAAGAGCTCCATTTCTCGCGATGACGACCTCGACGCGGTCGTCGCGCGCTTCTTCAGCGGCGACCTCGCGTACGCGCCGTTTGACGTGTGCCAGCTCTCCCGTCTCAGCAGCCTCCTGGCCGCGCAGGAGCGGCGCACCTCCTCACCGCGGGAGCCGAGCGCGGCGCCGCCCACGCTCCCCATCAACGTCACGTACCGACTGCCGCCGACGGCTGGCAAGACAGTTGTTTCGCTCTCGGCCACCGCTGAGTCGCTCTTGACGTTCACTGTCGACGCGGTGGAATTGCTTGAGCGCGTCTCGCCGGACGCGGTGAAGACGCTGCTAGCACTCGCGAAAAAGCGCCGCCGCCACCACCACCTCACCCTCCGCCGCGGCGACGGTCCGTGCGTCCACCGTGCCAGCGTGGTGCAAGGCGGAGTTCAAGCTGTCGCTGCAGGACGCGCTGCTGATCGAGTTCCTCCAGCGTCAGTGGGACCGCGACGACGACGATGACGCCCCACAGACAAGATGGAGAAGCGGCGGCAGCGGTCGCGGTCGCTGAGCGTGCTGGCGCTTGACCGCGCTGGGCGGGCCGCCGAGTTCACGCGCTTGGAGCTGCACAAGGCGGAGATGGTGCAGTTCGCCATTGACGTGGGGCAGTTCTTGCGCTCCAGCGTGTGGCGCGGCGAGCGGTTCAAGGCCGCCCTCAACGCGGCGTTCCCCGAGGTACTCGCCACCGCCACCATCGTCACAGGCGACGCGGACGCCGAGGGTGAGGTGCGGGGCGGGCCCGGCGGGCCGCGGTGACGTTGCTGACGTGTCTACATCGGCCGTCTCCGACGCTGGCGACGCGGACCCGTTCAACAGCGCCGGTAACGAAAACCACCTCTTTTCCGCGAGAGACGAGAACAAGGCGACGGCTGCGAAGCCGCTCGACACTTCTCCCGAGTCGGCCTTGGCACCACCTGACCGCCCAGCAACGGCCACCGGAGTCCGTGACGCTGGCGCCGCCGCCAAGGCACCTGGCCCCATCGCCCCACAGCAGAACCGCTACGGTTTTCTGCACACGTACATCCTCTGCGACGACGAGGTGGTGCCGCCGTTCCGACCGCCACTGACCTCCGACGGTTTTCCGTACGCGCCGTCGTCTCGCGAGTGCTTCCCTGTCGACATGCGCCACCTGTACGTCGTCGCCTCGCTGGCGCAGGAGGAGATCAACACCACCCTCATCCACCGCCTGCGCCACCTGCGGCAGCGCTTCAGCGACCTCCACGCGGTCATCCTCGGTGAGAGTGCGGTAGCGGGGGCCGCGTCCTCCTCCTCAGCGGCTCCGAGTGTGGCGCCTTCTGTACTCTCCGAGGCAAAAGGTGCGGCGCCGGCAACTGCAGGCTCTCCCGAGTTGTCTCCGCAGCGGCTCCGGCCGACCTTTTCTGCTCCGGACGAACTGTGCCGCCCCCCATCAACGGCCAGCACGGACAGCGGCGGCGGCAAGACGCGGGCGCACCACGGTTCGGCGCCGAGGCAGAGGCGGCGGCGCTCCTCCTCGAACGCCAGCGGCGGCCCCAGCAATGCTCGACGCGGGAGCCTCCTGAGTCACCAGGCTGGGAGCGAGGCGGGCGGCGGTGCGGGGAGCCTTGCCGCGTCGCTGCGGCAGTGGGCGACGCTGGAGCCGCTGCTGACGGTTGAGCGCGACTACGTGCAGGACTTGCAGACGCTCGCCGGCCTCGAGCTGAGCATTCGCCGCCTCAACGCGAACGTCGACGCGTACAACCGCTTCCTGCAGCGCGACAAGCTTGTGTGGGGCCCGCTCTACCGTCTCTCCCTCTGCGTGTCGTACCTCCTCTGCGAGCACATTCAGGCGCAGGGCCTCGAGAAGACCCCCGAGGAGTACATCCCGCTGCTGCACCCCGTCGCCGTCTTCACCGGCTGCACCGGCGGCCACCGCGAGCTGCGCGCGAAGCTCTCCGAGGTCATCATCGACGTCATCGAGCGCTCCAAGCGCGTGCGGCTGCCGGTGGAGGCGCTCGCGTGGGAGGAGAAGCAGCAGCAGCGCCAGTACCAGCTCAAGTCGGAGGCGGCGGCGGCGGCGGGTGGCGCGGCCCCGGCGGCGGCCCCGAAGCTGCTACTGCAGGAAGCGGTGCGGGCGGTAGAGGAGTGCGGGAAGGCCTCCGACGTCGTGTCGTGCCTCGCCACCGAGGCGGACGTACTGGCGCTGCCGCTCAAGTCGGTGCCGACCGCCGACAAGAGCTTCACTGACATTGGACCAGTCACTGCTGCGCTCTAAAGCGATATGGTAGCATCTCGACCTCTTTTTTTTTTTTTACCCTTGCGCCTTTATCCTATTGTCTCTGCTCTTTTATCTTTTCTGCACCACGTATGTATGTGCTCTTGCCAGTTATTACCTTAGTTCTTTTTTCTTTTTTTTTTTCTTTCTCTGCTTGCTTGTTGGTTTTACCACTCAACTTCACATCTCAAGCAAAAATAAATACGAAAAACATCGTAAATGCAGTGCCCATACTTCGTTGATTCTTTTTTTGTATTTCTTTTTTGCTCTTCCTTCGCACTACGTCAACGGAAAGTGCTTTTGGTATGACGATGTTTATTGCACTTGAAAACAACTGAAATTTCTTCCTGAGACACCGGATTGCGGCTCCTCACTGCTCTCCCTCTCCCTTTCCTGATGATGCTTCAACGCTCTTATTACAAACCTTTTCCCCCTACTCAGAAAACGCAGCTGGTTTTTAATGCGCACGTCGTTTCGCGCACTTAGCGTTTCCCGCACCATATCCTCGTCTCTTGTTAGAAATAAAAGCACACAGCCAAAACGTGTAGCGTGCGATGCGCCAAAGCGACTGGCGAGCACAAGCGCAAGTGTGCGCGGTGCCTTTTCCAGCGTACAAGAGGCAAGGGCGGCCAATGAGGCCCGCATCAAAGAACTAGAGGCACGGCTTAACACCAGTTCCGTACCTCCCACAACTAGGAGCGCTGCTTCCTCACCAGAACTGGAACATCCAGACCCGGAGAACAAGAGACGATGCGCACAGAAGCAGCGAGCGCCTCTGGAACACTTCAACGGCCTCTTCACTCGCGGGGTCTGCGTGGATCCGACAAGGAACGAATTGCTCGGTGGAAGTCACGAGTGGGAAGAGACGTTTCGACGGCAGTTTCACGCCCGCGGCTTGCCGACGCTACCACTGCTAGAGTGCCCACTCTGCGGCCCTCGTCACGTCTCCGAGTGTCGCGGGCAGTACACCCCGCTGCACTTGGAGTCGCACCTGACGCACTGTCACTCGCACCAGGGCTGCGAAACGCGCGAGCTGACGCCGCACAACGACCGCATGCTGGCCAAGTTACAGGCGCGCTTCTCTCCGCTTGATTTCCCATACAAGTCCAGGGCGGACACAGCCAACCCTTCCTCGTCCAGTCAGAGTTCCTGTGTTGCTCCCGCGCAGCTCATCATCTGGGTGGACGTTGCAAACGTCGAGATGGGGGCAGCGGACGTGATACTGGAGGTGCTACGCAACCGCGAGGTTCGGCAGCTGCTCGCGCGCGTCCCTGTCGCGGTGTGCACGATGCACGAGATGTTTGTCCCCTTTCGCTCCCGCACGCTCGCCGCCTCCTTCGCGCTCGCCAACCTGCACCCTCACTCGGACTTTTTCCCTTTTTACGCAGCCACGCATCTCGAGTCGGGTGACCTCGCGTCCGCCGCGATCCTGACGCAGCTGCGGCTGCCTTTTCTGCGCCACCAGTACGGCACGGTGACGGAGGTGAGAGTGGAGGGAGCAGTACGTTTCGACGCGCCTGCCGCCCCGCCTCCGCCGGTGCTACTGCTGACGATGGACCGCCAACAGAAGATGTGCTCTTCTTCGTTGTTCGGGTTCCCAGTCGGAAACACCGCCCCGCACGGCTGCGTGGTCGTGCCGCGCTCCATGTCCACGACAAGCGTCGTGCAAGCCCTCAAGTGGGGTCTTGCCACCACTGGCACCCGCACCTTCAGCTACTGATTGCCCCCTCTCCCTCCCTTTTTGAATTTGTTTTCCACGTCCAGTGCTTACTGGTGCTCTCTACGATGTTGTTGTATTGACTCAATATATATCTGTTGTAGCACTGCGTGTCATTTTTTTTTTTTTTGTGTGTGCGCCAACTATATCTGTACTTTAAAAACTCCACGCTGACATTACCGTTGACTTGCTTCTCAGCGTTGTTGGTATCGCTTTCATTTCACTTTCTCCTCCCCCCCCCCCCCACAATACCTCTGCTCTCTCCACTCACATTACAGCAATTTAGCTCCGCTTCGTATCTAACGAAACAGACTTCTTCTCCGCGGAAGATCCACCGTCGCGTTCTTTGTAGCCTACCCACCCAACTATTCCCTCGACCCTATATTAAGTAAAGCACCATGCTGCGCCGCAACGCCGCTCAGCTCATGCGCCGCACCACCGTCCTTCGCAGCGGTGGCGATCTGTACCACCCCCCGAAGCTCTCCGAGATCCCGCCCGGCGCCTCCACCCCTGGCCTCCTCGGCCACAACTACAACAACGGCCTCGAGGTGCTGCGCTTCCTGGACCCCAAGTGGATCATGAACCGCGCCGTCGAGATGGGCCGCGACCACTACCTGTCCGCCCCGACCCTCTTCCTCTTCCTCTGGGGCTTCTGCTGGGGCGGCTTCGTCACACTGCGCTACGGCGACGGCAAACCGCCGCGCACCGTCGACTGGAACAGCGAGACGACCGGCTACCTCCCCGACGGCTTCCAGCCCACGGTGGTGACCAAGACGGTGTAAGCGCCGCTCTGTTCTTTCCCCCTTCTCCGTGACGGGGGATCAGCACACTTGATTGGTTTCCCTCTGCACACCGTTTTCTCTCTATCTTCCTTTCCGCCCCCTACCTTTCTTTAAGAATGAAGACGAAGATGGTGAGGAAGGGAGAGATAAAGAGAGAGGGAGACGAGATTTAAATTGAGAAGAAAGCAGTGTTCCGAAAAAGTAACACACAATCGTATCCGCGCTTTATTTTTCCTAACTTGTGACTTCTTTCTCTTCTCTTCTCTTCTCTTTCTGTGTGCAATTGCTGCACTCGCAACGAGGCGAAACTAACAAGCGGACACCGTTTTTCTTTGCTCTACCGGATAGGAAATTTTGTAGTATAAATCCAAAAAAAAAAAAGGGTTTGCTTATCTCCTTTCTCATTCTCTCTTTTTATTTTTTTCCTCCTTGAATGTTTCGCCGCATTGCTTCGTTTTTGTTCGTGAAAACGTTGACTCGTGATTGTTTTCATTGTCTTACCAAGTGAACAAATGCGCATCGATTTCTGAAAAAGGGGAGGGAAAGAAAAAAAGGTTTGAATAAAATAAAAGGAAAAGTCAAATGAGCACGCCACACAACGTTATCCCTGTACGTGTCATTTATTACTCTAAACCCGTTAAAGAACAACACAGTAAAATAGGATAGCGAATTTCTTTATTCGTTACTCTTACCATTTAGCGACACCTCTTATCATGAATATTGTTATTTGTGTTTTTTGTTTTACCCCTGACATATTATTATCACCTAATCCACTCTGAAAGCAGCGCATTGAAGCAGTGTGCGCTTGAAGAACAATGAAAGCTAGCTGACTTTTTGCATTCAAAAGGCGATCTGCGGAATGTTATGGAGTAGGAATTCAATTACGTTTGTGGTGTTTATGCTATGTGTATGTGTGTGTGTTTGTGTGTGCCTGTTTTGAACTGGCGAGCTTGAGCTCCTCTTGTATTACTGCTGCTCTGAGTAAGAAAAATACTGTCGCATACACACACATATATACATCAGCTTTTGTTTGCCACAATACTTCCACAAGTGCTGCTGCTGCTGCTGTACTCCCTTTCTCCTCCTCTCCCATTCGCTGTTTCCCCCCCCCCCCCACACCCTCCTAAAGTCCAGGCACTGCAACTTGCACATATCTTCACGATGCAATCTATACCGTGAAATCAATCTACAAACCCGTACACAGAGTAGTATCCTTAGATACTCCTATCGCTATCGACTCCGAAAAATACAGCAATAGCTGAACTTTTTCTTTTCTGTTTTCTCTCTCTTCTATTTTTATTTTTTTCTTCTTGAGACCAGATCAATATGCGTCCGGTTTCCTTGACACCTGCGTCATCCAACGCTGAACGCGCCAAGGACGAGCTGGTGGACACCATATCGCGTCTTCTTTTGGCTGAGCGCGATCTACTCGGTGAAGAGGTTGCACTGGAAGCGGCCGACATTGAAACTTTCCAATCCCTTCGTATTGGTTCGCTGTGCCACGCCATTTCTCAGCGTGACGGAGAGTTTGTGCTGAAGACAGCCTTGTTTGCCAGGCGCAATCTGGGGCTCCGCAGGGCAGCTCTCTTCCTGACCGCGCTAGGCGCCGAGGAGCCGCTGTGCGCTCCATTTCTGGACGAGTACACCACTCGAATCGTTCTGAATCTTCGCGACTGGGTGGCGCTGATTGACTTGTGCGCGAAACTTTCTTCGCGCAACCACGCCATCAACCCTGTTCCAGCGGCCCTCCAAAAAACTTTGCACTCCATTTTCGCCACCTTTTCGGAACATACGGTGCAAACCTATTTGTGTTCCGATTGCTTTTTGGCGTCAGTAGATGGAGGAAGCCACACAAGAGGGAAACCCGACGCGGACCGTTCACACGATTCGCCTACTCGCCCTCTTACTCTCTCGCAGGCAGTCACCATGCTGAGCTGGGAGAACGAACCTCTGTCTCCGGCAGCGCGCCTTGCGTTGGAGTAGACACCTCTTCCATTGCCGATCTTCAATATTATAGCGGTACAAACACGCGTTTTATAGCCGCAGCCGGTGTGCCATTTGGGTGCCTTCTGACACAACATTCGCGCGCTCTACTTGGAGGAGATGACTGCGACGACGCACACAACCTTGTGCTGCGCCGCTTAACGAGTCTGCGGGAGGTGAAGCAGAGCGGCCTCATGCCGCTAACCTTTGCTCGCGCTCTGTGGGCGTCTCTTGCCACCCCCACCCTGACACCTCCACGCGTCGGGAGTATTCCCCTCCATGTTAACTCACGTGAAAGTGAGTCATGCACAACTACTGCAGAGGCGTCCGAAGCGTACGCGCGGGCTCTCTACAAAGCGGTGGATTTGTCAGCCCAACTCAACGTACCCCCGCTGCGCGGCGCCTCACTGATTGTCGTCTGCCTAGACGCAGAGGGGATGCGGAGACGGCCGTCTGACGCTGTGGGTGGCGGCCCCGGCGGAGCTGGAACGGTGCTGGACGCCGCGTGCGTTCAGGCGGCGACGCTCATGCGTGCGGCTGAGTCGTGCGAGGTGATCCTGCAGTATGGCTGCTTGTACCACGTATTTCACCGGCCTGATCCACATGAGGACTCGACAGAGGGTGTTTTATGGAGTGACACCTCCTCGGAAACCGCCACTGAAAATGATAGTAACCCGCCTGAGGACTTGAACTCTATAGAAGAAAAGCGTGTTGGTGGCGATGGTGAGGATAATGCATTGGGCGGCTCAAACCGCTGGGGCACCGTCATGGGTGTTGCTCGTGCGCTGTCGCGCGCTGCGCTGCGAATGGTGGAGGACAGCAGCACTGACGCAACCTCTTCAGCAATGCCGCCACAGAACCAAAATGTTCACCGCCAGTACCACCGCAGCGCGTACCCCTTCCCGTTTGAATTTCTTGATGAGCTTATCGAGAGACGCTGCCCACTGCGGGTGATGCTGCTACTAACGACAGACTCCCCGCGCCACAGCAGTTCCGACGAACCTGGCGCAGGCTCCATCCCGCCACGCGGTGATCTGTCGGCGTACCTCGCTCGCCTGCGACGGCATTGCTGCCCGGAACTGCTGTTCGTGCGAGCAAGTTTGGGCGGCGGCGAGTACACCGTACACAAGCCTGTCAGTGCACCACCATCAACTTCATCTTTATACTCTCTTGATGTCTTGGTAAATGGCTCTGAAGAGGGGCTCATTCGCTACATCACAGGGCACTGCAATAGGGACGGTGACGGCGGGGGCATCAGCGGACTCCGAAAGCGGATAGAACGCGTAAAGGATTCCCTTGGTTCCACACTATCGTTTGTTGATGCAGGAGAGCAGCGGCAGCGGTCGAGAACAGCGCCATCCAAACCCTCCCACTCAGCCAACCCACACCGCGCTCATCGTGGGGGCCGCAGCCGGTCACCAGTGCGGCAATCGTTTGCACACGTCTGGGAGCCGAACCCCGCGAAACCGGCAGATCACGTTGGCTTCCCCCTAATCGACACTTGGGTGCAAAAACCTCTGGGCGTTGACGAACACAAAGACGGTGTGGCCGACCCCGCTGCTACGGCGACGGCGACCGAACGCCTGGAGACGGCGGTGCGCGCACTAGCGGAGGAGCGGCGGGAGCTGCTGGCCGGCGGGATGAAGGACGAATCTCCAGTACTGCTGCGCGATGTGTACGGGAATGACTCTGCCTGGTTCGCCCGGCCCGGCGCTGCTGTCGCCGGCGAGGATGGCGGTGGCAGCCAGCAGTCCCTGGGACCCCCCGCGGCCGGAGTGCGCGAGTCCTTGGTGGACCTCAAGCGGCGCCAACAGCTGCCGGCACAGGGCAGCGAGTTCCTTCAGCGCGACCCAAACAGCAGCAGCACCAGCACCGAGGTGAAGGTGTTTCACCCGACGTCCTTCATCACGCTCTCAAAGGTGTCAGACAGCAGCGTCACTCTGCGATACGCCTTGCGTGCCTCACGCGAGGCACAGCGTCGCCAGCGCTTGCAGAGGCCGCGCGACTTCGACAAACAGCCGCCGTCGTCCCCGACGGACTCGCACTCAGCCACTCCTACTGCCGTCACCGCGGCCACCTCCTCGCTGAACGGACAGAACTCGCCACGGGACTCGAGGACGAGCACACCGTCGGGCTCGCCGGTGCAGACGGCGGAGGGTACCGAACGGGGTTTCCCACCTCGCCCGCAACCCACTTGCCCTTGTCTCGTACGCGACCCACGACCCGCCCGGTGTTCCGTGAGTGCCGCTTCTTCATTTCCTCGACCTTTCTTGACATGAATAACGAGCGCAACGCCCTGACGCTGGACGTCTTCCCGCGAGTGCGGCGGTGGGCGGCAGAGCGGGGCATCAAGGTGACCTTGCTGGAGGTGGATCTCCGCTGGGGCATCACCGAGGCCGCCACCGTCGAGAACCTCTCCACCTCCGTGTGCCTCAACGAGGTCGCGCGCTGCGCGCCGTTCTTCATTGGCATGATCGGCTCCCGCTACGGCTCGTGCCCGTCGCCGCTGCAGGTCGTCGCCGACCGCGATGTGTCGCTCGACGACTACGGCTGGCTGCGGGAGCTGAGCGACGCGGACGAGGGGCGCATATCGGTGACGGAGCTCGAGATGCGGCACGGCATCTACACCGCACGTCGCCGCATGCACGCTGCCCTCTCTATGGATAGCAACGGCGCAGCGCATGTCCCGCCAACGGTGGTGTTCTTTTGCCGCGACTCGGAGGCGCTGTTGGAGTCGTTGCCGGCTGATGACGCCGCCAAGCGCCGCGTATATGAGCCCGACACACCCTTCGCTGCCGAACGCATCGCCAAGCTCAAGGCCTTCGTTGCCAGCCAGAGCGTCCCGCTGGTGCCGTACCGCGCCACGTACACGGAACTCAACATCGCCCCAGGAGCCGGTGCGAGTGCCAGCGACGCCCGCGAGCAGTCAAAACAAGGCCGCTTTTCTTTTCTGGGGAGTGAGGAGGCGGAGTCGCCAGGTTGTGACGGCGACGAGCACGGCACTGCACGCGGGGGCCCAGACCGAAACTCTCAGACTACTACTTCATTCCTCAAACCACCTCCAAAATTTCTGACGTCGCAAGATGTTCTACTCGATATGCGTGACTTCACTCTCAAAGCATGCCTGAGCCTTCAGCAAATTATCCTAGGTGTCTGCCCCGCGCCGTCGGAGAGTCCAACAATAGGATCAGCGGACGGAACAACTTCCTTGAGAGGCCCAGGAGTGCCCTTTTCATCTGCTGATCCCAAATGTAGTAGTATAAGACGCGAAGGAGCTTCCACAAGAGTCCCTGAAGTGGTGGTCGGTCTTCCTCCCCCGGGACGGCACCAGCGAGCCGCGATGGCGACGACGACGACGCCGGCGCAGAACAGCACCGCAGCGTCGCTCCATCACCTTGATGAACTACATGAGTTTGTGCGTGGCCTCTGCAAGGTCTACTCGCCACCACGCCACCTGATAGAGTGCCTCGTGCGTTTTGCCCGCGGTAATGACGACATCGATGCCAGGGTGGCCACCGCCGGACGTCACCGCAACAACGGAGTGGACGACTCCAGCTCTCTTGTGGCGCGCGGGGGTGCCATGGGCGGTGCCTTAGACTCTGCCTTTCCCGCCACCTTGACGTCAGGCATGCTTTCGCAGGAGGAGCAGGAAGATTTTCTGCTGCTGTCTGTGGAGGCGCTGAGCGAAGAGGAGGAGAAGAATGTAGACGCGAGCTCCTCCATTCTTGTGGTGTGTGGCGGCGATGGCAGCGGCAAATCCTCGGCGCTTGCTGCCGTGGCAGACCGCTTCTCTCGCCAACAACTGCGTCACCCCGGACAGTTCCCGCAGCTGCTCTACTACGCTTTTCAGGCCGTGTCTGATCGAAGCTTTCGGGCCTTTCTCCTCGTCCTAGTGACGAGACTGATCGATGCCACTCGATTGGACAGCGCGTTTTCCGTCAAAAGCACAGACACCGTTTCGGGTCTTCTGCAGCTGCTTCCGCAGCTCTACAGCGCCATCAACCAACAACACCGTCAGCAGCAACAGCAACGGCAGCGGCACTCCATGTTCTCCCCTGAAGCGGCGGGACCCGTCGGCTGTGGCGGTGACGGTGGTACTCGATGGCCTCGACAAGTCGTCGGAGGCGGAAGGCGTTGGAAGGTACGTGGGATGGGTGCTGCATCAGAGTGCCGCGCCGGCCGTGCGCTTCATCGTCACCGCGGCGCCGGGTGCCGCGCTCCTCGCTCCCGCGCTGAGACGCCGCGCTGCGTCCCACACACGGGTCGTCGCCATGCCGGCATTGCGGATGGAGGAGCGAGCGGGGTTGGTGCGGCGCCATCTCGAGTCCTACGGCAAGCGGCTGCAGGAGACCCTGTCACTCAACGAGCTGACGGAGCTTCTGCGCAAGCCGGAGGCGGGGCACCCGAGCTACCTCACCACCGCGCTGATGCACCTGCGGCTCTTCAGCACTTTTGACACACTGCGGGGCGACATGCGGAAACTCCCGGGAAGCATCGGCGGTGTTCTTGCGACGTTCTTCTCGCACCTGGAGGGGCAGTTTGGACGGTCGGTGTGCCGCGAGGTGCTGGGGTTGCTGTACCTCACGCACCCCGTTGATGGGATCGATGAGTATAATCTGTACCGTCTGGTCTCCAGCGTCGCCGCCACCGCGCGCCTCGTGACGTTGCTCAATGACTCGTGCCTGCGTCTGTGCGAGGGGCGCGTCACCGTGCGGAGCTCTTTTGTGCTGGCCGCGATTGCTGACAACTACTTGCCGAGCATCACGGACCGCCGCCGTGCCTACGAGCGGCTGCTCGCTGCAGAACTGATGCTCTGCCCACTGTCGGGTGTGGAACGCAACGCGACTCTGAACAATTCTGGCGTCGGCACTAGACGAGATGCGTTGACCACCATTGTCGAAAGCATCAACAGAGACAGAGCGTTTGACACCGCCGGCAGTTGCGCCGCTTCACGCGGACAGCCGGAACTGCTGCGATTGTACTTGCAGCGCTCCACCCAGCCCGCCTCACTCTCAGCATATCAGCCGTGCCTTTTCCAACCTTCTCGTCACTCACCTCGTGAGCTTCTTACTACGCTGCGATTATCGATACTAGCCAAACGCTTTGACGTTTGCGTCTCGCTCGCGGGTTACTTACCGTTTCTGGAGAATCTATTACGGGGGGAGAAGTGGCTGCAGCGCCTCGGTGATGTGCTGGCTGCCGCCGCCACTGCTGTTTCGCATACGGAAAACGGCGCACGGCATCGACAGCAACTAGAGAGCATTCTAGTTTTTCTATCCAAGCATCATCACGTGCTGCGCTGTCGGCCGGATTTAGTCTCGCAATGCGTACGCAACTCTCCCTCCTCCTTCACGTCGATTAGCCGTCTCAACACACGAACGCTGGAGCGGCTCAATGAGGCCATCACGGAGAAAAACGCCTCCTCGCAATCACTTCCCACGCGAGATGATGCTCTACGGCGTCTCCTCGTTGAGACCACCGCAAACCGCACCACCGACTCACGCATTGAAAGCGGCGCTGTTGGCACCATTCCTCTCAACAAGAGCGAGAATACGAGTGGCGATGCACAACGAACGGCAGCGGCAGAAGACGGGCACGACCGGTACCAGGTCCGTTGGCTCAACGTCGATCAACATGGCTGTGAGAATCAGCTGCTTGTGGCGAAGCCGTCCCCGCACGCCGTGCGCTGCGTGTGTCTCAGTGACGCAGGCGACGTCATCGCTCTCGCGCACGATGACGCGTTCGTGCGCATTGCCAACGCGGCGGCTGTAGACGACGGCGTCGCGTCGCTCCCGCACGACGCGCCTGTGTCTGGAATGTCGTTCTTGCCGCACCAGAGCGCGTTGCTCGTGACGGGAGACGAGACCGGGGCAGTGCATATGTGGGACGCGATGGAGGGCACGCGGCTACGGCGTGCGGCTTGCCATCTGCGTGCCGTCTCCAGCGTCGCCTGCCACCCCTCTCAAGGAGTCGTCTGCACTGGCGGTCTCGACGGGTACTGCATGCTGTGGGATACTGTTTGCATTACTACTGGCGAGGATAACGCAAGTAGTAGTCGTACGCATTCGACACTCTCGTCAAGAATTCGAGAAGCGCTCAGCGATGACGGAACGCACAGCCGCGGCGGACTGCGTGTGTTTTGGACCACTAAGGGAGAGCACTCGTTGAAAGAGGAAGCACTATCAAACGATTTGCTGCTCCCGCCTTTCTTACCGCCGACCAACATTTCAGAATGCACTGTCGACAACTCGGACTCCTTCCTGTGGCGTCCATTTCTGGTGCTACGCCACCACACAAGTCCCGTCGCCTCCGTGACGTTTCACCCATCTGGCGATGTCCTCGCGTCCGGCGCGTGGGATGGCCGCGTTTTCCTCTTCAACCTTTCCCACGCCAGCAAGGCGACAAGCAGGAAGGATCCACAGAGGCGGCACGGTGACTCCACGAGTAGCTCACGAAGCGAGAGTGTCACGGTGCGTACAGACGAGCAGCGCTTCACCGCAGACACAGCCCACCACCTTTTCCCGCTTAGCTGTGTTGCTGTCGGGTCCGCTGTGCGCCATCTCTGTTTCCGGCCTTCCATGGTCGTCACGTGTGCGGTTGGCACTTTTCACGGCCACGTCGCTCTTATTGACGGGGCGGCGGGGCGTGTGAGCGCACGGCTAACCGGCCTCCATGCAGCACCCGTCTCCGCGCTGAGTTACAGCCCCGACGGCAGGCTAATGGCGTCCGCTGATGATGCCGGAGTGGTGCGGTTGACACACGCGGGACTCACAGGGTCGCTCTTGTGTACACTCAATGGCCACCGCGGCGCCGTGACAGGAGCACTCTTCTGCGCGGCGAGAAACGATGGAACTGATGATGCGCTTGCTGTTGCTGCCGGTGAGTCACCGACATTTTTGTTGAGTGCTGGGGCTGACAAGTCTGTGCAAAAGTGGCGCGTCTCGCAGCCCACAGAGACATCGCCACCCCTACCGCCCTCGCACATCATGACTGTCACCGCCGTTGCCGTCGCGCAGCCGACTGGACGCGGCCCCACCCCGCGGATGTTTGTGACTGGGTCCGCAGACGGCATCGCGCTGGTGTTTGCTCCTGATGATTTCATGACGGCAATGGAAGGCGTCGACAGCAACGACATCCACGCAACTGGAAGACACAACAGAGGGATAAACGCTTCACAGGCGGAAACCACCGACGCACTGACGCCGCAGTTTGTTCTCCGACACGATGGCGGCCGCATCTCTTGCATTGCCTTTGCGCTCAACAACACCCGCATTCTCGTCGGGCAGTCCGCCGGTGTTACGTGTGTTTGGAGCGCCGCGCCTGGTGTGAACCGGCGCGAGGGGCATCTGCTCTTTCGCGTGCACGTTCCGCAGTCCGGGAGTTCTCCTGTTGTGCAGCTCACCAGCATCACCATCGGCTCTCGCGCCGCACAGGAGAGATGGCGTGGTGCCAGCGAGAGGGAAGATGCACCCACGCTGTCTGCGGGTGACACGCCAGACTCTGCACTCGAGGAACGTGTGGTGGCACTCTGCTCCAACGGCGAAACCGCTGTGTTTTTCCTGACGGATCGTGCGGTGGTGGGAACCAGCACACGTCCAGATACTGTCTGGCGCGGTGAATTGCGGTGGTTGCTAGACCCGGAGGACCAGAGTTGCCGCGGCGATGCGCCCAAACGAACTCGACGTGACGATGGCCTTTCAGAGAATAACGCGGACATCAGCGCCTCACCGTCAGCACAGGAAATAACGAATCCTCCCACTCCGCGCTCGCATGCCAAGGAAGCCACGGATGCCAGCACACCCACCACCCGCCCCTGCGATGAAGAGGTGATTACTGCGATACCACTGGGCCGATGCCCTGGCACGGACCCTGCCACCGACACGGATGCGTGGCACATGAGCTTTCTGGTTTGTCGCCGGGGCCTGCGACTTGCGGCCCAGCGAGAGCGATATTTTTCAGGCTGTGCGTGTGCTGCGATCGTCAACGCGCCGGGGAGCTCGACGCCTCTGACGGCCGCAGACTATTTGGAGGAGGGCGAGTCGATCGACCACGCAAGCCGCACGGTGCGTTGGGTGCGCATGTCAGGAGGCGCTGACGGCAGTGTTGCTGTGGCTGGAACGAGTGTTGGCTGCATTTTGGTGTTCTGGGTGGAGGTTGATGGCTTGCTGACATGTGCGGAAAGCAAGGCTGACGACACGTCGACAACGAGAGAAGGAGGCTGCCACTCCTCTAGTGCTTCGAACAGACCTGAAAGCTCGACGTCGGTGATGAATGCTCTACGCTCTTCTGCCCGTGTATCACTGCTGGCGCGTCTGAGTTTGCCGCGGTTACTTCGCACTGCATCTGTGCCGCCGGAGAGGATGCTCCTCTCCTGCCTAGACGCGCAGTTGTTGTTCTATCCACAGCCGAGCTCGGACTTGGCATCCATGGAGTGCGGCCGCCTGCACATCATCGTTGGCGGGCAGGATGGCTCCACCGTTGTGTTGGCCTCAACGACTGCTATCTTCACAGGGGCGCTTGGAGGCGAAAACACGCGCAGCTCGAGTAGTTGGACCGCGCCCGAGTTTGCCGTGATCGGGTCTTTTGTGGCACCCGTAGGCCTCACTGCCTTGGCGGTTGCTTCTCCTCCTCTTTCTTCATCGGGCAGCCTGCTGTGGATTGCTGGCGATGCGCTGGGGAACGTGTATCAGCTCCTGCTGGTCGATGCCGCCCGCGAGGAGCGGGATGCGCTTTTGGCCGTGATACTAGCACAGCCGCCGCCGCACTCATCGCTAGCAGCGCCGTGCACTGGGGACACGCACTGGGCACGGGCTGAGGGCGACCGGTCCTGGCGGGCTCTGCCACCCGCCTTCTCGCGGCAAAGCACCAGTTCCGCCCTGGAGTTCATGCGGCGCTTTGAAGCCTCTGTCCCTGACGAACGCAGGGAAAAGGACGTCGGCGATTGCGGCTCGTTGGGGGGCCATGCCGGACGTTGCGGTGACTTGTCTGCAGGGGGTCTAATGCACATGGAACCGCATCACGGCAGTGTCAAGATCGACGAAGTGGGGCGATCGAGAGAGGCTACGGAGCAGACGGACGCGGTGGCGCGTTCGCTCAAAGAAAGGCTACAGTCGGAGAGAGACCGAATCGCTTGTATATTTGCGGAAGCATCCGGAGGTGCGAATGAGAAAACACACGCCGTTCCAGAAACGAAAACGCAACATACTAGCGCGGATTATTTTTCCATTCTATGCGCCACCGACCCAGCCGAAGCTCTAGGGACAGCAAAGGAAAGAGAACAGTGGCACCAGGCACAGGCTGCGGTTCTTACCGAAGCCCAGCGGGTGCAGGATTACAACCCAGAGGCGCGTGCCGCTCTGCAAGCTTATTACGCAAAGAAGAATGTGTCCGTCTGACATCACTGTGCGATCTTGACATCGGAAGATTGAGGGGTCTCTTGCAATCACAGGGCGAATGTTCTTTTTGTTTCACACTTTTATTTTTACTTTTATCTTTTCGCATGCATGATGTTGAAAAGAGACAACACGTTGAGAAAAGTAACAGTGTGTCTATTGGTGTTATCCAAGTCGTTATTATTGACTTTCTGTGGCGTCTACTCATTTTCGAGTTTTGTTTTGTTTTGTTTTGTTTTTTTTTTCTTTCCTTTCCTTTTTCTTTTTGTCTCTCTCTCTCTTAACTGGCTGCCTTCACTCACTTCTGTCATCCTACTACCTCCATCCGTGCAGTAACACTGAAGAACTTCAGGCACGTCAACTAGGAAAGCGAAAAACATAATAATAATAATAGTACACTGCACAGTACGAAGTAAACATGGCGGTTCCAGAGGGCAACATCTATGACGAGCAGGGTACCATCCTGTACCGCGTCATCAGTAGCGAGGCGCACGCGCTGGAGCAGTCCGGCGCTGTTTCCACCGCCGCCGACGTCCTCGCAGCCAATAGCGCGGCCGCGGCCGCGCGCAGCGGCAGTGCCAAACCCGGTGCCCCGACCGCGGCTGCTTCTGTTGCGGGCGCTAGCGGGACGAATGCGGGCCCCTCTGGTGGCGGCGGCGGGCTCGCCAAGGTGCGCAGCATCCCCTTCTCGCAGACCAACACGTCCATGTCGGTCAAGTACGGCCCCGACGCGCTGTGGGCGAGCAACAGCGCCGGCAGCAAGAAGCGCACCGGGCGGCTCGCTCCGATTGGGGGCACCGGCGCGGCCGGAGCCGCCGCCGGGGCGGCTGGCAATACCGCTGCGGACCAGCTGGGTCTCCACAACACCACAACCACCGGAGGTGGCGGTGGCGCGGGGACGGCAGGGGCCGGAGGTGAGGCGGGCGCCGGCGCGTCGGGTGCGCCAAACCAGTTTGCGCACAACATGACGGCCGAGAAGGCGCTGGCGGCGCTCATTCCGCCCAAGTCCCTCGACGACTTCGACGACTCCGGCAACAGCGACAGCAAGAAGGAGAGCCCTAGCAAGCGTGACGGCGCGGCGGCGACGGGGCTGGCAAACAGTTCGGGAGACCCCCTCGGAGGCGACGCCGCGCAGAGCCGCCGCCGCAGCGCCGCCTCCTCTGTCGCCGGGTCGCGCAAAGGGGGCGGCGCGGCGTCGACGACCGCGGCGCCCGAGTGGGTGGTGGTGCCGGCCGTCGACCACGTCTCGCGACTGGACGTGGTGCTCCTGCAGCAGCACCTGCAGCGGCGCTGTGAGCGGGAGAGCGCGCGGCCGCGCGGGGTGCTGTGCCCCACGCGCGAGGCGATCTTCAACGACGGGATGCGGGAGCTGATGCGGCAGATCACGATTCTGTGCCCGGAACGCGGGCTGCTGCTCAACGACCTGTGCCAGCGCATGGACCAGGCCACCGCCACGTACGACATCCTCTTCGACAGCGCCTCGCAGTACGCGGTGCGGAAGAGCACCGAGCGCGACCTGCGCCAGCATCTCTTTGAGGAGCGGCGCGCGCTCGAGAGCGAGGTGCGGCGCCTCGAGAACCGCGTCAACGAGCTCAAGGCCAAGTACCAGGGAATGGTCAAGCGCTTCGAGGAGCAGCAGGAGCTGGCCGCGAAGCTCAACGAGGAGGAGATCGCCTACGTGAAGAAGGCCAACGCCCAACTTGTCAGCGAAATTAAGCGCTTCACCGCGATGGAGGCCGCACACAGCTAGCTGCAACGATTCCGTCTGCCTCGCTGAGTTTTCGTTTTTCTCCCTTCTCCGGCATCTCTCTTTGTAGCTGTGCAGCGATGATGGTTCTTTTACTGAGCCTGTCTTGTCACCGTAGCCTCGCGAGAGCTTCGATCAACTGGGTTCTTTGATGCACTTCTGATGTAATCCATTCATGTTCAGTGGCGTCTCTAAGCACACTTTTCGCGTTTTTCTGCGTGCGTCCATTTGACTCACTCCTCCCACCTTGTAGATTTTTTTCCACCTATCCTTCTCTTTCTGTGGGTTTTCTTTCCTTTTTCGTCTTGCTTCCATGTAATACAACTGTCCTCTTACCGATTGTAGAGTACCTCTCTTTCAAACACTGATAATAACAAAAACAAAAAACAACAAAAAATATATACGTACAAGCTGGGTAACCAATGTACTGTGTTCTTTTCTCCCTCCTCTCCCATCCCCTTGGATCGCTCATCTCATCTGCCACGATTCAAAATCGAACGAGAATCGTGCTATGGGTGCGTCAACGGTCTAAAACAATGACTACATCTAGCATTTGGTCCACGTAGACAGCTCGTCAGCTGTAAAGGTTCTACTCATGCGGAGTCCTGTTGACGAGTTTACAGCACCCTATCTCCCCCCTGCTCCCCGCCTCTTTGTCTCTCTCTCTCTCTCACTCGATGTCTCGCTTTCTATTTGAATCGCTGTTCTCTTCACCTACACACCCGTTCTCACTTGTCTCTTTTCATATCCCCAATTTGTCACATGCCGTATCCCACAGGTGAACCATAGTGTATCAACCGCTCCTACAAGGCAATAATAGAGCCGAACACCAACACTTGAACAACGATAACGAAAAGAAATCGGTATTCCCACTGATTTTTATATTGTACATAGCTTTAAAACCACTCTCTGTATAGCTTTTCATATCTTACTGTACCCGAAAATATAAGATCAATAAGTATTTTCTCTTTATTGTATAACACTTTCTTTTCTGGTGTTGTGTCAAACATCTAGATTGCCCCCCTCCCCCTCACTCACACTCATCCGAACATCACTCTCTCTCTTTTTGAAACATTGTCCGTGCTTTGTTCACCTGCGCTGAACCTTGTCTCTTTTTATTCTCCTGTCTCACTGACGACGATTGAATCCTCTAATAGCTTTTTATCTCAATAGGCAAAACCCTATATTGTATAGTAAAATATTTTTTTGTCTATCATTCCCCTTGAAATTTCGTTTTATTATTTCGTTTGTGTCTAAACAGTGTGACTATCTGGTACATTGCACGCACAGAGAGAGAGAGGAAAAAAAAAAACACATACACTTTCACAAAGGCAGAAACTGGAAGGCTGCTTCTTTTTTTTTTTATCCCCTTGCTCTCTCCGTCAACGTTTCTCTCCTTACAGTTTGGTTCTTTCGTTTCCCGAAGTTTTGTTCCACTACTCCAGTCGAGTCACTTAACTTTACTATGCTTTCTGACGAAGTAGATCCCTACTACCTTTCTCAGAAACCGGAGGTAGCGGTCCACAGCGGCACCGCTGCGATACGGCCGCTCTTCACCTCGTACTCTCCACAGCAGTCCTCGTCGGAAGACGACGATGCGGAAGAAGACGGAGACTGGCGTTACGGCACGGCCGCCAACGCCGAGTACGACGGAGACGCGAGCGGCGAGGAGGAGGAAGATGAGGAAGAAGAGGACGAGGAGGAGGACACTGACGCCTGCGACGATGGCGACGCCAACGACGTGGACTACGGCATGGGTGCCTTCTCCCCCATGCACATGTCCCCAAACAGCCTTGGCTCAGTGGAACCGGCGACAGTGAGCACGATGGAATCCCTAAGGCTCCCGGCCTCCGCAAGCGCACCTTTCGGGACGAACATGCACACCGTTGAGCAGGCTGCGGCGAGGGCTCAGTTTCTGGATCATCAGCGAAATACCGCGAGACGGGTGATCAACAACCAAAATAGCGGATACGCCGCCTCCATTGAAATTCTCGTTGAGCTCCAGCGCGGCTTGGATGGGCATCTGTCAGCGGACGAGTACTACTGCTCTACCGATGCCCACTTTCGACGAACGGAGTCTTTGCGTGCCGCAGGTGAGAGTGAGCGCGAAGGCGTCTCGGTGGAGCTGGGCGACCAGCTCCAGCGGGTGTTCTCCAAGTGGCTTCTCTTCGCCTTGGAGAAGGAAAGCACAATCAACCAGACCGCGCGTGCCTTTTGGTTCGGTGACGATATCAGTAGCAACGCGTGGAAGTATCTCAACTTGCAGCAGCAGTATTACGGCAAGTTTCCTCTGCATGGATTGGAGCGCGATCGTGAGCACTACGTTAAGCTGCCCGCACCGAACAAGGCGCGCTCCACCCAGCGCGTCGTCAAAATCGAGTACAGCCTCCGTCTACTCTCATCACTAGCGGAAGACACAGAAGAGATTGTGGATAGCGACACCAACGCGTCGCGCGTGCTCTCCGCTCGCAGCTCGCTATCCCAAACCACTCCGCGCACACTCGCGTCTGCTGCAGCATCACCTCGGGCGAAGCCGCAGGACGGAAACGACGTTACGCCCGACGCGGGGTCCCGCTTCAGTGGGGGACACGCCGAGTCGCGCTTCTGGAGGCACACGTCTTCTACTGCGCCAGAGTCGACGTGGGCCCTCAAGAATCCGCTCAACTTTGCCGGCTCCGCGGCCCTTCGCGGAAGCACGAGCACGGGGTATACGTCAGGTAGCGACGCAGAATCACAGGGTAAAACGAGCTCCTCGAAGGGTCACAGGAACGCAGAAGAGACGATGCTGCACCGCTTCCGTGCTGCCTCCCTCACAGGGGCGCACTCGGTGAAAGCCTTGGAGCGGCCTTACTCCGCCCCAGCCAACGCGCGGCCGCCTCGCCTCGAACCATTACCGGTGGTAGCAAGAGCGTCATCCGTCGCGGTAGAGGTGACTCTCGAAGAACTAGCGATGAGACGAAGCTGGGCCGCAGGAAAAAAGCACTCCCGTGGGTGAGGAGAACTGTTGTCGTCGACTACGATGAACCTCCTGGCAAAAACCTGGCGTCTGGGTGCATTGTCGTTCAGCGCGATGTCTTCGTTGGCTACTCCGTAGAAGAGGGTGTCCCTCTCGTGGATGAACGCACGAGCGCACGACGGACTCCCAAGGAGCCAACTACACAACTAGCCGAACTCTTCCGTCGACAGCATAGCCGGGAGAGCTCCAGGGAGAGTTCTGTGGTCCGTGTCGAGAAGTCGGAGGTCTACGTACGCAGAAAGCTATGCATCCATTATACGACATGCTCCGCCTCGCCGCCTACTCCCCCGGAGTCTCCTGGCGACATGCTACAACCCGCAACGCCGCAGTTGACGGATGCCGAGCTGGAGGACATGACGCTACGGCAGGACCTCGACCGCATGGCGCACTCGCGCTACATGGACACCACCAGTAAGCGCCACTCGACGCCGTCCAAGTCGCTTAACCAGAGCACGATGCGACCGCCACCGCGACCCTTGTACCCAGACGACGATGACAGCAGTGACAGCGAGCACAGCAGCGGAGAGGGCGATTTTTTTGAGTCCTCAGGAAGCCAGGGAAGCGAGGGCAAAGACGCCGTGCCGGAGGTCGCCCAGGAGCTCGAATATAGCGATGCTCCCGACGATGACGAAGGCGATGTGCAGCTCTCAGCGGATACAAGCCAGGCGGTTAGTCCCAACTTGTCGGCACCGCCGCCTCTGCCGTCCACTTCCCAGCCTCCAAGTCCTAAACGCGGTACAACTGAAGAAAATCGTACAACGACGTCGAAGGAAGCCAGCTTCGACGATTTTGCGGGAATCATTGCACAGGTCCAGCAATTCTACGACGCTCGACGCTTCCTAACGGAGGCCGGCTATCCGCTCGACATGGACGCACTATGCAATCTGTTAGACTGCGACGAGGACTACACAGACCTCGAACGCCACCTATTGCACATGCGAAAGGACGCCGAAGGCAACGCTTCGGCGATCGCTGCGCTGGAGGCTGCGCTGCGGCGCAAGGCGGACGGGCTCGTGCTGCGGTACATCCGCGAGGGGCGGCCGGCGTACCTGCGGCCGGCGTACGAGGGGCGGCGCAGCGCGACGCTGCCGCTGGACGACGACGAGGCGTTCCGCGCTGCGGAGGACGCGTACCTGCACGCTGCCGGCGCTGCGGAGGATGAGGCCGCCACCGCTGCGCTGCTGGAGCGCGTGCACGCGCGTGCGGAGGAGCTTGCGCACGCGGCGAACGCGGCGGAGCGGCCGTCGTACCTCGGGGCCGCTGTTTCCGGTGTGCCTGTTGGGGCGCTGCCGCTGGACGGCGACGCGGTGTTCCGCGCGGGCGAGTGCGAGCGCGCGGCGCTGGTGACGGCGGAGACGCCCGGCGCGGCGAGCGGCGAGGGCGAGGGGGAGCTTGCTGCTGTGGAGGAGCGGCTGCGCGCGCGGGCGGCGGAGCTGGCGGGAGCCGCCAAGGACGACGCGCGCGGGTTCCTGGACGGCGCGGAGTACCCTGTGAGCGACGAGACGCTGCACGCGCTGCTTGACGCGGACCCGTCGTTCGCCGACGCGGAGGCGCAGCTGTGGGAGCTGCGCAAGAACCCGCAGACGAACGCGGACGCGATCGCTGCGCTGGAGGCTGCGCTGCGGCGCAAGGCGGACGGGGTCGTGCTGCGGTACATCCGCGAGGGGCGGCCGGCGTACCTGCGGCCGGCGTACGAGGGGCGGCGCAGCGCGACGCTGCCGCTGGACGACGACGAGGCGTTCCGCGCTGCGGAGGACGCGTACCTGCACGCTGCCGGCGCTGCGGAGGATGAGGCCGCCACCGCTGCGCTGCTGGAGCGCGTGCACGCGCGTGCGGAGGAGCTTGCGCACGCGGCGAACGCGGCGGAGCGGCCGTCGTACCTCGGGGCCGCTGTTTCCGGTGTGCCTGTTGGGGCGCTGCTGCTGGACGGCGACGCGGTGTTCCGCGCGGGCGAGTGCGAGCGCGCGGCGCTGGTGACGGAGGAGACGCCCGGCGCGGCGAGCGGCGAGGGCGAGGGGGAGCTTGCTGCTGTGGAGGAGCGGCTGCGCGCGCGGGCGGCGGAGCTGGCGGGAGCCGCCAAGGACGACGCGCGCGGGTTCCTGGACGGCGCGGAGTACCCTGTGAGCGACGAGACGCTGCACGCGCTGCTTGACGCGGACCCGTCGTTCGCCGACGCGGAGGCGCAGCTGTGGGAGCTGCGCAAGAACCCGCAGACGAACGCGGACGCGATCGCTGCGCTGGAGGCTGCGCTGCGGCGCAAGGCGGACGGGGTCGTGCTGCGGTACATCCGCGAGGGGCGGCCGGCGTACCTGCGGCCGGCGTACGAGGGGCGGCGCAGCGCGACGCTGCCGCTGGACGACGACGAGGCGTTCCGCGCTGCGGAGGACGCGTACCTGCACGCTGCCGGCGCTGCGGAGGATGAGGCCGCCACCGCTGCGCTGCTGGAGCGCGTGCACGCGCGCGCGGAGGAGCTTGCGCACGCGGCGAACGCGGCGGAGCGGCCGTCGTACCTCGGGGCCGCTGTTTCCGGTGTGCCTGTTGGGGCGCTGCCGCTGGACGGCGACGCGGTGTTCCGCGCGGGCGAGTGCGAGCGCGCGGCGCTGGTGACGGCGGAGACGCCCGGCGCGGCGAGCGGCGAGGGCGAGGGGGAGCTTGCTGCCGTGGAGGAGCGGCTGCGCGCGCGGGCGGCGGAGCTGGCGGGGGCCGCCAAGGACGACGCGCGCGGGTTCCTGGACGGCGCGGAGTACCCTGTGAGCGACGAGACGCTGCACGCGGCTGCTTGACGCGGACCCGTCGTTCGCCGACGCGGAGGCGCAGCTGTGGGAGCTGCGCAAGAACCCGCAGACGAACGCGGACGCGATCGCTGCGCTGGAGGCTGCGCTGCGGCGCAAGGCGGACGGGGTCGTGCTGCGGTACATCCGCGAGGGGCGGCCGGCGTACCTGCGGCCGGCGTACGAGGGGCGGCGCAGCGCGACGCTGCCGCTGGACGACGACGAGGCGTTCCGCGCTGCGGAGGACGCGTACCTGCACGCTGCCGGCGCTGCGGAGGATGAGGCCGCCACCGCTGCGCTGCTGGAGCGCGTGCACGCGCGTGCGGAGGAGCTTGCGCACGCGGCGAACGCGGCGGAGCGGCCGTCGTACCTCGGGGCCGCTGTTTCCGGTGTGCCTGTTGGGGCGCTGCCGCTGGACGGCGACGCGGTGTTCCGCGCGGGCGAGTGCGAGCGCGCGGCGCTGGTGACGGCGGAGACGCCCGGCGCGGCGAGCGGCGAGGGCGAGGGGGAGCTTGCTGCTGTGGAGGAGCGGCTGCGCGCGCGGGCGGCGGAGCTGGCGGGGCCGCCAAGGACGACGCGCGCGGGTTCCTGGACGGCGCGGAGTACCCTGTGAGCGACGAGACGCTGCACGCGGTGCTTGACGCGGACCCGTCGTTCGCCGACGCGGAGGCGCAGCTGTGGGAGCTGCGCAAGAACCCGCAGGCGAACGCGGACGCGATCGCTGCGCTGGAGGCTGCGCTGCGGCGCAAGGCGGACGGGCTCGTGCTGCGGTACATCCGCGAGGGGCGGCCGGCGTACCTGCGGCCGGCGTACGAGGGGCGGCGCAGCGCGACGCTGCCGCTGGACGACGACGAGGCGTTCCGCGCTGCGGAGGACGCGTACCTGCACGCTGCCGGCGCTGCGGAGGATGAGGCCGCCACCGCTGCGCTGCTGGAGCGCGTGCACGCGCGCGCGGAGGAGCTTGCGCACGCGGCGAACGCGGCGGAGCGGCCGTCGTACCTCGGGGCCGCTGTTTCCGGTGTGCCTGTTGGGGCGCTGCCGCTGGACGGCGACGCGGTGTTCCGCGCGGGCGAGTGCGAGCGCGCGGCGCTGGTGACGGCGGAGACCCCCGGCGCGGCGAGCGGCGAGGGCGAGGGGGAGCTTGCTGCCGTGGAGGAGCGGCTGCGCGCGCGGGCGGCGGAGCTGGCGGGGGCCGCCAAGGACGACGCGCGCGGGTTCCTGGACGGCGCGGAGTACCCTGTGAGCGACGAGACGCTGCACGCGGTGCTTGACGCGGACCCGTCGTTCGCCGACGCGGAGGCGCAGCTGTGGGAGCTGCGCAAGAACCCGCAGGCGAACGCGGACGCGATCGCTGCGCTGGAGGCTGCGCTGCGGCGCAAGGCGGACGGGGCTCGTGCTGCGGTACATCCGCGAGGGGCGGCCGGCGTACCTGCGGCCGGCGTACGAGGGGCGGCGCAGCGCGACGCTGCCGCTGGACGACGACGAGGCGTTCCGCGCTGCGGAGGACGCGTACCTGCACGCTGCCGGCGCTGCGGAGGATGAGGCCGCCACCGCTGCGCTGCTGGAGCGCGTGCACGCGCGCGCGGAGGAGCTTGCGCACGCGGCGAACGCGGCGGAGCGGCCGTCGTACCTCGGGGCCGCTGTTTCCGGTGTGCCTGTTGGGGCGCTGCCGCTGGACGGCGACGCGGTGTTCCGCGCGGGCGAGTGCGAGCGCGCGGCGCTGGTGACGGCGGAGACCCCCGGCGCGGCGAGCGGCGAGGGCGAGGGGGAGCTTGCTGCCGTGGAGGAGCGGCTGCGCGCGCGGGCGGCGGAGCTGGCGGGGCCGCCAAGGACGACGCGCGCGGGTTCCTGGACGGCGCGGAGTACCCTGTGAGCGACGAGACGCTGCACGCGGTGCTTGACGCGGACCCGTCGTTCGCCGACGCGGAGGCGCAGCTGTGGGAGCTGCGCAAGAACCCGCAGGCGAACGCGGACGCGATCGCTGCGCTGGAGGCTGCGCTGCGGCGCAAGGCGGACGGGCTCGTGCTGCGGTACATCCGCGAGGGGCGGCCGGCGTACCTGCGGCCGGCGTACGAGGGGCGGCGCAGCGCGACGCTGCCGCTGGACGACGACGAGGCGTTCCGCGCTGCGGAGGACGCGTACCTGCACGCTGCCGGCGCTGCGGAGGATGAGGCCGCCACCGCTGCGCTGCTGGAGCGCGTGCACGCGCGCGCGGAGGAGCTTGCGCACGCGGCGAACGCGGCGGAGCGGCCGTCGTACCTCGGGGCCGCTGTTTCCGGTGTGCCTGTTGGGGCGCTGCCGCTGGACGGCGACGCGGTGTTCCGCGCGGGCGAGTGCGAGCGCGCGGCGCTGGTGACGGCGGAGACCCCGGCGCGGCGAGCGGCGAGGGCGAGGGGGAGCTTGCTGCCGTGGAGGAGCGGCTGCGCGCGCGGGCGGCGGAGCTGGCGGGGCCGCCAAGGACGACGCGCGCGGGTTCCTGGACGGCGCGGAGTAC
Source organism: Kentomonas sorsogonicus (assembly GCA_030347455.1). Lineage (NCBI taxonomy): Eukaryota > Euglenozoa > Kinetoplastea > Trypanosomatida > Trypanosomatidae > Kentomonas > Kentomonas sorsogonicus. Next base: position 329,440 of record JAQOSZ010000302.1, read on the forward strand.
CCTGTGAGCGACGAGACGCTGCACGCGGTGCTTGACGCGGACCCGTCGTTCGCCGACGCGGAGGCGCAGCTGTGGGAGCTGCGCAAGAACCCGCAGGCGAACGCGGACGCGATCGCTGCGCTGGAGGCTGCGCTGCGGCGCAAGGCGGACGGGCTCGTGCTGCGGTACATCCGCGAGGGGCGGCCGGCGTACCTGCGGCCGGCGTACGAGGGGCGGCGCAGCGCGACGCTGCCGCTGGACGACGACGAGGCGTTCCGCGCTGCGGAGGACGCGTACCTGCACGCTGCCGGCGCTGCGGAGGATGAGGCCGCCACCGCTGCGCTGCTGGAGCGCGTGCACGCGCGCGCGGAGGAGCTTGCGCACGCGGCGAACGCGGCGGAGCGGCCGTCGTACCTCGGGGCCGCTGTTTCCGGTGTGCCTGTTGGGGCGCTGCCGCTGGACGGCGACGCGGTGTTCCGCGCGGGCGAGTGCGAGCGCGCGGCGCTGGTGACGGCGGAGACCCCGGCGCGGCGAGCGGCGAGGGCGAGGGGGAGCTTGCTGCCGTGGAGGAGCGGCTGCGCGCGCGGGCGGCGGAGCTGGCGGGGGCCGCCAAGGACGACGCGCGCGGGTTCCTGGACGGCGCGGAGTACCCTGTGAGCGACGAGACGCTGCACGCGGTGCTTGACGCGGACCCGTCGTTCGCCGACGCGGAGGCGCAGCTGTGGGAGCTGCGCAAGAACCCGCAGGCGAACGCGGACGCGATCGCTGCGCTGGAGGCTGCGCTGCGGCGCAAGGCGGACGGGCTCGTGCTGCGGTACATCCGCGAGGGGCGGCCGGCGTACCTGCGGCCGGCGTACGAGGGGCGGCGCAGCGCGACGCTGCCGCTGGACGACGACGAGGCGTTCCGCGCTGCGGAGGACGCGTACCTGCACGCTGCCGGCGCTGCGGAGGATGAGGCCGCCACCGCTGCGCTGCTGGAGCGCGTGCACGCGCGCGCGGAGGAGCTTGCGCACGCGGCGAACGCGGCGGAGCGGCCGTCGTACCTCGGGGCCGCTGTTTCCGGTGTGCCTGTTGGGGCGCTGCCGCTGGACGGCGACGCGGTGTTCCGCGCGGGCGAGTGCGAGCGCGCGGCGCTGGTGACGGCGGAGACCCCCGGCGCGGCGAGCGGCGAGGGCGAGGGGGAGCTTGCTGCCGTGGAGGAGCGGCTGCGCGCGCGGGCGGCGGAGCTGGCGGGGGCCGCCAAGGACGACGCGCGCGGGTTCCTGGACGGCGCGGAGTACCCTGTGAGCGACGAGACGCTGCACGCGGTGCTTGACGCGGACCCGTCGTTCGCCGACGCGGAGGCGCAGCTGTGGGAGCTGCGCAAGAACCCGCAGGCGAACGCGGACGCGATCGCTGCGCTGGAGGCTGCGCTGCGGCGCAAGGCGGACGGGCTCGTGCTGCGGTACATCCGCGAGGGCGGCCGGCGTACCTGCGGCCGGCGTACGAGGGCGGCGCAGCGCGACGCTGCCGCTGGACGACGACGAGGCGTTCCGCGCTGCGGAGGACGCGTACCTGCACGCTGCCGGCGCTGCGGAGGATGAGGCCGCCACCGCTGCGCTGCTGGAGCGCGTGCACGCGCGCGCGGAGGAGCTTGCGCACGCGGCGAACGCGGCGGAGCGGCCGTCGTACCTCGGGGCCGCTGTTTCCGGTGTGCCTGTTGGGGCGCTGCCGCTGGACGGCGACGCGGTGTTCCGCGCGGGCGAGTGCGAGCGCGCGGCGCTGGTGACGGCGGAGACCCCCGGCGCGGCGAGCGGCGAGGGCGAGGGGGAGCTTGCTGCCGTGGAGGAGCGGCTGCGCGCGCGGGCGGCGGAGCTGGCGGGGGCCGCCAAGGACGACGCGCGCGGGTTCCTGGACGGCGCGGAGTACCCTGTGAGCGACGAGACGCTGCACGCGGTGCTTGACGCGGACCCGTCGTTCGCCGACGCGGAGGCGCAGCTGTGGGAGCTGCGCAAGAACCCGCAGGCGAACGCGGACGCGATCGCTGCGCTGGAGGCTGCGCTGCGGCGCAAGGCGGACGGGCTCGTGCTGCGGTACATCCGCGAGGGGCGGCCGGCGTACCTGCGGCCGGCGTACGAGGGGCGGCGCAGCGCGACGCTGCCGCTGGACGACGACGAGGCGTTCCGCGCTGCGGAGGACGCGTACCTGCACGCTGCCGGCGCTGCGGAGGATGAGGCCGCCACCGCTGCGCTGCTGGAGCGCGTGCACGCGCGCGCGGAGGAGCTTGCGCACGCGGCGAACGCGGCGGAGCGGCCGTCGTACCTCGGGGCCGCTGTTTCCGGTGTGCCTGTTGGGGCGCTGCCGCTGGACGGCGACGCGGTGTTCCGCGCGGGCGAGTGCGAGCGCGCGGCGCTGGTGACGGCGGAGACGCCCGGCGCGGCGAGCGGCGAGGGCGAGGGGGAGCTTGCTGCCGTGGAGGAGCGGCTGCGCGCGCGGGCGGCGGAGCTGGCGGGGGCCGCCAAGGACGACGCGCGCGGGTTCCTGGACGGCGCGGAGTACCCTGTGAGCGACGAGACGCTGCACGCGGTGCTTGACGCGGACCCGTCGTTCGCCGACGCGGAGGCGCAGCTGTGGGAGCTGCGCAAGAACCCGCAGGCGAACGCGGACGCGATCGCTGCGCTGGAGGCTGCGCTGCGGCGCAAGGCGGACGGGCTCGTGCTGCGGTACATCCGCGAGGGGCGGCCGGCGTACCTGCGGCCGGCGTACGAGGGGCGGCGCAGCGCGACGCTGCCGCTGGACGACGACGAGTATTTCCGCTCCACTGAAGTTGCGTTTGTGGCTGCGAAAGATCTTGGGTTCGGCGACGCAGAAACACAGGAGATTCTTCTCACCGCACTTCATGAACGCGCGACAGAACTTGCTACTGATATAAATGTGACAGGAGCGCGCTCTCTATCTCGGAGGCAATATTAGTGGTGTAGGTATCGAGTTGCTTCCTCTCAGTGAAGACGATATTTATCATAAGCTGGAAGTTGAACGAGCTGCTCTGGTAAGCTCGTTCACGCCACCGGCGCTGTCAGAGCTTGGTGCTGTTGAGGATGCGCTTCGCAAACGAGCTTCAGAGATTGCGGAAGGTGCGGTAGCAGGAATGCTTCTTCAGTCGAGCAGCTGCCGGACTCCCCGAGCTGTGAATTGAAATCTCCTGTGTCGATTCTGATGTGCGTCGCAGCATGTGCTCTCAGATCTCCGATGAGGTGGTAGGCAAGTTGCGCCGGGCAAGACAGGGAAGAACCCGTCCTGTGGATACTGATAACGTTGCGCTGGATGAATTTGGGGAAGTGACTGGAACTTGGGATACCGAGCGCGCCGCAAAACGGAATGATCCATTGACTAACAGTAGCCGTGAGGACGCAGACACATCTGAGGCAACTTCGGAACTGAGACGCCGTCGGATTTCCACCGACGGCGCCGTCGTGGAGACAGTTGATACCGATATAAACGTCGATGCAGTTGATCTTGATGAGTTTGGCGAAATTACGGGCGGCTGGGAGACAGATACTGACGATAGCCGCGCAACGTGCTCTACAAAAGAGGGTGCGTCTTCTGCGAGGCGACGCAAACGTAAAGACATCTCACGTGCTGTTGGTGTTGATAATGTAGATCTTGACGAATTTGGTGAAGTGACAGGAGGCTGGGACACAGAAACTGAGAAGAGTTGCGATACAGCCGCGACAGTCAAGAGCCAACCTGAGAGGAAGAAAAGAAAGAAAAACAACAAATCTCCTGCTGTCGACGTCGATGATGTCGAACTGGATGAATTTGGAGAGGTCACGGGTACATGGGACATCAGAAGTACACAAAAGAACGACAGCGGGGGAAACGGACCAGTGAGCCCTACAAAGAAACTAAGAGGAGGCTGCGCAACAAAGGCAGAGCGTGTGACACCCAGTTTGACGATGTGGAGCTTGATGAATTCGGCGCTGTAAAGGATAGGATACCTCCGAACCTTCGACCTCTACGCGCGACCGATGAGGCGCTGCCGCGGCTTCGTGCGACCGAGGACGAGGTCCCGCGCCTGCGTGCGACCGAGGACGAGTTCCCGCGCCTGCGTGCGACCGATGAGGCGCTGCCGCGGCTTCGCGCGACCGAGGACGAGTTCCCGCGCCTGCGTGCGACCGATGAGGCGCTGCCGCGGCTTCGCGCGACCGAGGACGAGATCCCGCGCCTGCGTGCGACCGATGAGCGCTGCCGCGGCTTCGCGCGACCGAGGACGAGTTCCCGCGCCTGCGTGCGACCGATGAGGCGCTGCCGCGGCTTCGCGCGACCGAGGACGAATTCCCGCGCCTGCGTGCGACCGATGAGCGCTGCCGCGGCTTCGCGCGACCGAGGACGAGTTCCGCGCCTGCGTGCGACCGATGAGGCGCTGCCGCGGCTTCGCGCGACCGAGGACGAGTTCCCGCGCCTGCGTGCGACCGATGAGGCGCTGCCGCGGCTTCGCGCGACCGAGGACGAGGTCCCGCGCCTGCGTGCGACCGATGAGGCGCTGCCGCGGCTTCGCGCGACCGAGGACGAGTTCCCGCGCCTGCGTGCGACCGATGAGGCGCTGTCGCGGCTTCGCGCGACCGAGGACGAGTTCCCGCGCCTGCGTGCGACCGATGAGGCGCTGCGCGGCTTCGCGCGACCGAGGACGAGGTCCGCCGCTGCGTCGACCGATGAGGCGCTGCCGCGGCTTCGCGCGACCGAGGACGAGTTCCGCGCCTGCGTGCGACGATGAGGCGCTGCCGCGGCTTCGCGCGACCGAGGACGAGGTCCCGCGCCTGCGTGCGACCGATGAGGCGCTGTCGCGGCTTCGCGCGACCGAGGACGAGTTCCCGCGCCTGCGTGCGACCGATGAGGCGCTGCCGCGGCTTCGCGCGACCGAGGACGAGGTCCCGCGCCTGCGTGCGACCGATGAGGCGCTGCCGCGGCTTCGTGCGACCGAGGACGAGATCCCGCGCCTGCGTGCGACCGATGAGGCGCTGCCGCGGCTTCGCGCGACCGAGGACGAGGTCCCGCGCCTGCGTGCGACCGATGAGGCGCTGCCGCGGCTTCGCGCGACCGAGGACGAGGTCCCGCGCCTGCGTGCGACCGATGAGGCGCTGCCGCGGCTTCGCGCGACCGAGGACGAGGTCCCGCGCCTGCGTGCGACCGATGAGGCGCTGCCGCGGCTTCGCGCGACCGAGGACGAGATCCCGCGCCTGCGTGCGACCGATGAGGCGCTGCCGCGGCTTCGCGCGACCGAGGACGAGATCCCGCGCCTGCGTGCGACCGATGAGGCGCTGCCGCGGCTTCGCGCGACCGAGGACGAGGTCCCGTGCCTGCGTGCGACCGATGAGGCGCTGCGCGGCTTCGCGCGACCGAGGACGAGATCCCGCGCCTGCGTGCGACCGATGAGGCGTTGCCGCGGCTTCGCGCGACCGAGGACGAGTTCCCGCGCCTGCGTGCGACCGATGAGGCGCTGCCGCGGCTTCGTGCGACCGAGGACGAGCTCCCGCGCCTGCGTGCGACCGATGAGGCGCTGCCGCGGCTTCGTGCGACCGAGGACGAGATCCCGCGCCTGCGTGCGACCGATGAGGCGCTGCCCGCGGCTTCGCGCGACCGAGGACGAGGTCCCGCGCCTGCGTGCGACCGATGAGGCGCTGCCGCGGCTTCGCGCGACCGAGGACGAGGTCCCGCGCCTGCGTGCGACCGATGAGGCGCTGCCGCGGCTTCGCGCGACCGAGGACGAGGTCCCGCGCCTGCGTGCGACCGATGAGGCGCTGCCGCGGCTTCGCGCGACCGAGGACGAGATCCCGCGCCTGCGTGCGACCGATGAGGCGCTGCCGCGGCTTCGCGCGACCGAGGACGAGGTCCCGCGCCTGCGTGCGACCGATGAGGCGCTGCCGCGGCTTCGCGCGACCGAGGACGAGATCCCGCGCCTGCGTGCGACCGATGAGGCGTTGCCGCGGCTTCGCGCGACCGAGGACGAGTTCCCGCGCCTGCGTGCGACCGATGAGGCGCTGCCGCGGCTTCGTGCGACCGAGGACGAGCTCCCGCGCCTGCGTGCGACCGATGAGGCGTTGCCGCGGCTTCGCGCATTTACTGAGATGCCACCGAGGCTGTCAGATGTGCTTCTTCCTAAACCACCATCGGAAACCGCGCGTAAACGGTCGTCTGCTGGCCGTGTGATGGTCTTTGGCCGAAAAGTTGAAGTGGAGACTCCTGTGGCCTCGACGCCACCTCCGCCAGCAACGCCCACACCAAGCGGCAGCGCCAAGAGGCGAGGCTCGGGCCGTGTCATGGTGTTCGGGCGGAAGGTGGAAGTGGAGGAGAATGAAACACCGCTGGACTCTACCCGAACTTCTGTTGTCGCTGATCTCGCGTCAGCCTCTCCCAGCGCGGCGCAAAGCGCCGGGGGTCCGGCCGCGTGATGGTGTTCGGCCGCAAGGTTGAGGTGGAAGAGGAAGTACCCCACTCGACTCCACCCGCGCCTCCGTGGTAGCGGATCTTCCCTCCCCGACGCCGACAGCAAGCGGCAAACGCCGCGGATCTGGCCGCGTCATGGTGTTTGGCCGGCAGGTGGAGGTCGAAGAGGACGCCGGCTCCCCATCTGCGATCCCCGCCGCGGCAACTCCGAGTCCGAGCGCTCCCGCGGGGTCCGCTGCGGCGGCGCCGGCGAAGCGCCGTGGCACGGGCCGCGTTATGACGTTCGGCCGCTCCAGCGTGGTCCCCTCGAGCGCCACGAAGAAGAAGAGCTCAGCGAGCGAGCCGGTTGGCACGCGTCCCCCAATACACCCAGGCTCCTCTGCTTCAGGCAAACCACCGCGCCCCACCAGCGGCGAAAAACCACCGCCGTCACGCAGGCAGATCGATCAGGCTAGTGTTAGTGCGGAACACGACGCCGGTTTTCTTCCGAGCGTACCAGCAGCCCACAGTGCTAGCTCAGTGCCTAAGAGCGCATAGTAGACGGTCTTTTGGAACGGTAAAAAAAAAAACACACACACCTGATTTATGGCTTCCTGGCTAATAAGCCACACCAACAGCTCCGAAAAAGGAAAGTCGAAATACAGAAGAAAGAGTTGAAGAAAACCTATTGGAAGTGAATGAATTTCACTATTCGTTCTCCTCTATCTTGCATTACTATAAATATATTTTTAAACCCTTAAATGAAGTACTATGCTTTCATTTTTTCCCTCTTTTATGTACCTCCTTGTAATCCTTCGCTCCTTCACATTATGAACTCGTTGTTGTTCAATTCTTTTTCTTTCTGGATGAATGCTGCTCGTTATGAGTTGTAAGTGGATTCAAAAGCATCACCAGTAGCAGCAACAATATCACCGCATGCGTGTATAGTTAAAGTCAAATTCTTCTCGCATCTTGAATTGTCGTGTTTCATTGATTGACGAACAGTAACAGCTTTTTTGTCACATGAGAAGAGTTCCTGTTGTCGTTACCTGCTGTGTTTGTTAATGCTATACACCGGTACCAAATGTTCTGACATCAGTCGTATCGGTTTCCCTTCACCACCTGAACCAACTTCCTTTCCACTGACAGATACGCGAATAGTAGCTTTCATCATCCTCTCATAGTAAAAGGTTGCATCTTGCAATTGTGATTTTTTTTTGTTGATATTTGCATATTTTTAAATTTCTGTTTTCCTCTTTCTTTATTTTTACATCAATAGTTTCACTCCCCTCCCTCTCCGGTGCTGCTCCCTCAAAAATTTGTAAAGTTTTTGATTTTTGCTCCATTAATCACTTCACATCACTACATAGCATCTTTCTTTCTTATCTTGTATTTTCAGCATTCTAGAGAGATATCACACTTGTTTTTTCCTCCCTCATCTTTAAATGTATATTCAAGGAACACCTAGAGACTGCATATTCCTCAACACCACGCATTCTTTCACTCCAGTGATTCATCGCGAGTCACTCCACCCATCAGCAATAATTAATACCAATAACAATTAATATAATCAACAAACTGAAATTACGTTTAGCCAAAGAAAGGAAATCGCAACAACACTACTTTTAGCTCCGACGAAAGAATATTCAGGAAGCGCCTCAAACCGTTGTCAGAAGATCTGCACTTATCGAAATCTATCGGGAAATCATAACCTGGAGCCAGATAAGAAGCATTTGTAAACGCTCATAATCTAGAAAACCAACATACGAAACAACCGTTGCATTCCGCGTATGACCAGCAGAGTTCTCCAGAGCAGCAGCGACACTGGCTCACCGGCGGGCTCCCAACCCGCGTATCCTGGTCTCCCTTTCTCCTTTGCCGATGCAGGTTCACAGCACGACGCTCCGGCGGGGTACTCCTCTAGCTCGGCGCAAGGCGCAACCACCTCGGCCATGAGCAGCGCAGACGCCGCTGCAGTCCCCTCCTCTGCTGCGGATGGCGGCCGGAAGCCCTCCTTATCAACCGAGGAGTCTCCTCCTTTGACAAAGTTTGAGCAACAGGTGCTACTCAACTACGCTCACGAAACAATCAGAGAGGCCTTGCGCATCGCGACAGAGCTGGAGGATGAACAGTGTGAATCCGCACTGGAGCTTCTCTTGGCACTTCAGCGCAGCTTGGACAGGGACACCACTCAGGGCGAGTACGCGGCGGACTCTTTAGAAGATTACGAGTCTTTCCGCAACCTACATCGCCTACCGCAGGAAAAGAAGGAAAAACTTGCCGTCAAGTTGGGTGAGGTCATTCAACAAATTATGTGTGTGTGGGCGGAAGCCTTGTACGACCCAGAGGACTATCGCGATAGCGAGGACTTGAAACCTTTGATCTTTGATCGGAACCTGACGGAGTCGACGTGGGACAGCTTCCTCACGTACGCTGGAAAGCAGAATTTGAATCTTCCCGTCCCGCTGACGGAGCCAAAGGAATACACGGTGCAGCTGCCACCACCAACCATCATCGGTTCAACACAGCGCATTCGCAAAATTGCACACACTACCTATGTGAGAAAGATGTTGCCGCGCGCAAGCAGTCCATCTGCCTCGCCAAAATTGAAAAGAGTGCCCAGTAAAGGGGACACCATGATCAATGACATGCAGGAGCCCCCAACGTCACACCTGCAGAACTCAAACAGTGGGACGGTGAGCGCCAACGGCACCGACCTCGTCAGCTGCGAACCGTGGAGCGGCTCGAAGCAGGCTCCACGGAACTTCCGCCGCACCCCGCAGCGCCAAGCTGGCAGCAGACATCCCTCGCCTTTTGAGCTCCAGGTGAGGTCGGCTCTCGCCAAGCCCCGCGCCGCGTCCGCCAACGCAACGTATCGATCTGCACCGGTTCTGAAGCAATCGCTTCTGGCTGCAGCCACCAACGCTGCACTCAACCACAGCGCGGATGAGCAGTACGCGCGCCCCTCCTCCGCTGAGACGACAGCGCTGCATGGTAGTGCTGCAATACCTGCCGCCGGTTCTATCCCGAACCCTCTATGGTTCCCCCCCGAGATGCTTTTGAACACGTATCATCGTCCTCGTCTAAGATTGTCATGCATGTATCCCACGAGGGGGATGCTCCTCCTGTGAAGGGTAGCGGGGGTGTTCTGATAGCGTGCCGCTCTGTGTGCGTCGGGTACTACAAGTTAGTGGAGAGGGAGCGGCAGCGTCGCATGCCGAATCTCCCAACGAATGAGGACACCACAACGACTACTATTCTGCACCACATTCGACAATCTTCCCCCAACGGCCCCAATCGGTTCGCACGGAGCACGGGGAGTTTCGAGTGACACGCCTGACAAAGGTTTACTATCACCACGTCATAGATGACTTACAAAGCTCCTCCGACGACGGGCGCATGCCGGCACCACTCACTTCCGGTGACGCCCGCAGCAGTGGAGACGACAGCTACGTCGAGTACGAGGCGATGAGCGGCGGCTCGGAGGGGGATAATGATACCGACGATGATGACCAAGACGACGAGGCACTGCTGGATGCCATTTGGGGAGAGGAGGGATCAGAGATGTCTCCGGGCAGCGTCATTTGGATTAGACCAGCCAGTACTGGAGGGAACTCCTCCCACATCATAGGAAGTAGTTTGCCGGCCAGCAGTGTTGAGCAGTTGAATTCCATCTTATCGCAACAGGACAGCTCCAACGGCAAACGCCTTATTCTCAAACGTCGTCCCAGCGAGGCTCCACCTCCTTCCGCCGATGATAGAAACTCTGCATTGGCAAAGACAGACGATCACGCCTGTACAAGGGTCGTGCCCGCAATCACAGCACCTCAAGGAAAGACTATAAGACACCAGAGCACTTACCCCATGGAGCTGGAGGGTGGCGAGCAGCAGCCGGCGGACGGTCCGGTAGAGGCGGAACGCGAGGGCCCGAACAACCGGCCTATACGGAAACAAAGCGCTTACCCCATGGAGCTGGAGGGTGGTGAGCAGCAGCCGGCGGACGGTCCGGTAGAGGCGGAACGCGAGGGCCCGAACAACCGGCCTATACGGAAACAAAGCGCTTACCCCATGGAGCTGGAGGGTGGCGAGCAGCAGCCGGCCGACGGTCCGGTCGAGGCGGAACGCGAGGGCCCGAACAATCGACCCATACGGAAGCAAAGCGCATACCCCATGGAGCTGGAGGGTGGCGAGCAGCAGCCGGCCGACGGTCCGGTCGAGGCGGAACGCGAGGGCCCGAACAACCGGCCTATACGGAACAAAGCGCTTACCCATGGAGCTGGAGGGTGGCGAGCAGCAGCCGGCGGACGGTCCGGTCGAGGCGGAACGCGAGGGCCCGAACAACCGGCCTATACGGAAACAAAGCGCTTACCCCATGGAGCTGGAGGGTGGCGAGCAGCAGCCGGCGGACGGTCCGGTAGAGGCAGAACGCGAGGGCCCGAACAACCGGCCTATACGGAAACAAAGCGCTTACCCCATGGAGCTGGAGGGTGGTGAGCAGCAGCCGGCGGACGGTCCGGTAGAGGCGGAACGCGAGGGCCGAACAACCGGCCTATACGGAAACAAGCGCTTACCCCATGGAGCTGGAGGGTGGCGAGCAGCAGCCGGCGGACGGTCCGGTAGAGGCGGAACGCGAGGGCCCGAACAACCGGCCTATACGGAAACAAAGCGCTTACCCCATGGAGCTGGAGGGTGGCGAGCAGCAGCCGGCGGACGGTCCGGTAGAGGCAGAACGCGAGGGCCCAAACAACCGGCCTATACGAAAGCAGAGCGCGTACCCCGTGGAGCTTGAAGGCGGCGAGAGCCAGCCCGGCGAGGAGCCCACGTCGGCTGCGCGCTCCGCGGCGCCGGACCGCCTGCTTGCCAGGGAGGAGCTTGCGCCGCTGCCTGTTCTGGAGCGCGAGTGGGCCGAGCCCGGCGACGAGCCTGCTGACGTGGAGCGCGGGGGCAACAACGACCGGCCGCTGCGGAAGCAGAGCGCGTACCCCGTGGAGCTCGAAGGCGGCGAGAGCCAGCCCGGCGACGAGCCTGCTGACGTGGAGCGCGGGGGCAACAACGACCGGCCGCTGCGGAAGCAGAGCGCGTACCCCGTGGAGCTTGAAGGCGGCGAGAGCCAGCCCGGCGAGGAGCCTGCTGACGTGGCGCGCCGCGGGCAACGACGACCGGCCGCTGCGGAAGCAGGCGCGCTAGCCTGTGGAGCTCGAAGGCGCGAGAGCCAGCCCGGCGACGAGCCTGCTGACGTGGAGCGCGGGGGCAACAACGACCGGCCGCTGCGGAAGCAGAGCGCGTACCCCGTGGAGCTTGAAGGCGGCGAGAGCCAGCCCGGCGAGGAGCCTACGTCGGCTGCGCGCTCCGCGGCGCCGGACCGCCTGCTTGCCAGGGAGGAGCTTGCGCCGCTGCCTGTTCTGGAGCGCGAGTGGGCCGAGCCCGGCGACGAGCCTGCTGACGTGGAGCGCGGGGGCAACAACGACCGGCCGCTGCGGAAGCAGAGCGCGTACCCCGTGGAGCTCGAAGGCGGCGAGAGCCAGCCCGGCGAGGAGCCTACGTCGGCTGCGCGCTCCGCGGCGCCGGACCGCCTGCTTGCCAGGGAGGAGCAGGCGCCGCTGCCTGTTCTGGAGCGCGAGTGGGCTGAGCCCGGCGACGAGCCTGCTGACGTGGAGCGCGGGGGCAACAACGACCGGCCGCTGCGGAAGCAGAGCGCGTACCCCGTGGAGCTCGAAGGCGGCGAGAGCCAGCCCGGCGACGAGCCTGCTGACGTGGAGCGCGGGGCAACAACGACCGGCCGCTGCGGAAGCAGAGCGCGTACCCCGTGGGCTTGAAGGCGGCGAGAGCCAGCCGGCGAGGAGCCTGCTGACGTGGAGCGCGGGGCAACACGACCGGCCGCTGCGGAAGCAGAGCGCGTACCCTGTGGAGCTCGAAGGCGGCGAGAGCCAGCCCGGCGACGAGCCTGCTGACGTGGAGCGCGGGGGCAACAACGACCGGCCGCTGCGGAAGCAGAGCGCGTACCCTGTGGAGCTCGAAGGCGGCGAGAGCCAGCCCGGCGAGGAGCCTACGTCGGCTGCGCGCTCCGCGGCGCCGGACCGCCTGCTTGCCAGGGAGGAGCAGGCGCCGCTGCCTGTCCTGGAGCGCGAGTGGGCCGAGCCCGGCGACGAGCCTGCTGACGTGGAGCGCGGGGGCAACAACGACCGGCCGCTGCGGAAGCAGAGCGCGTACCCCGTGGAGCTTGAAGACGGCGAGAGCCAGCCCGGCGAGGAGCCTACGTCGGCTGCGCGCTCCGCGGCGCCGGACCGCCTGCTTGCCAGGGAGGAGCAGGCGCCGCTGCCTGTCCTGGAGCGCGAGTGGGCCGAGCCCGGCGACGAGCCTGCTGACGTGGAGCGCGGGGGCAACAACGACCGGCTGCTGCGGAAGCAGAGCGCGTACCCTGTGGAGCTCGAAGGCGGCGAGAGCCAGCCCGGCGACGAGCCTGCTGACGTGGAGCGCGCGGGGCAACAACAACCGGCCTATACGAAAGCAGAGCGCGTACCCCGTGGAGCTTGAAGGCGGCGAGAGCCAGCCCGGCGAGGAGCCTACGTCGGCTGCGCGCTCCGCGGCGCCGGACCGCCTGCTTGCCAGGGAGGAGCAGGCACCGCTGCCTGTTCTGGAGCGCGAGTGGGCCGAGCCCGGAGACGAGCCTGCTGACGTGGAGCGCGGGGGCAACAACGACCGGCCGCTGCGGAAGCAGAGCGCGTACCCCGTGGAGCTTGAAGGCGGCGAGAGCCAGCCCGGCGAGGAGCCTACGTCGGCTGCGCGCTCCGCGGCGCCGGACCGCCTGCTTGCCAGGGAGGAGCTTGCGCCGCTGCCTGTTCTGGAGCGCGAGTGGGCCGAGCCCGGCGACGAGCCTGCTGACGTGGAGCGCGGGGGCAACAACGACCGGCCGCTGCGGAAGCAGAGCGCGTACCCCGTGGAGCTCGAAGGCGGCGAGAGCCAGCCCGGCGAGGAGCCTACGTCGGCTGCGCGCTCCGCGGCGCCGGACCGCCTGCTTGCCAGGGAGGAGCAGGCGCCGCTGCCTGTTCTGGAGCGCGAGTGGGCTGAGCCCGGCGACGAGCCTGCTGACGTGGAGCGCGGGGGCAACAACGACCGGCCGCTGCGGAAGCAGAGCGCGTACCCTGTGGAGCTCGAAGGCGGCGAGAGCCAGCCCGGCGACGAGCCTGCTGACGTGGAGCGCGGGGGCAACAACGACCGGCCGCTGCGGAAGCAGAGCGCGTACCCCGTGGAGCTTGAAGGCGGCGAGAGCCAGCCCGGCGAGGAGCCTGCTGACGTGGAGCGCGGGGGCAACAACGACCGGCCGCTGCGGAAGCAGAGCGCGTACCCCGTGGAGCTCGAAGGCGGCGAGAGCCAGCCCGGCGAGGAGCCTACGTCGGCTGCGCGCTCCGCGGCGCCGGACCGCCTGCTTGCCAGGAGGAGCAGGCGCCGCTGCCTGTTCTGGAGCGCGAGTGGGCTGAGCCCGGCGACGAGCCTGCTGACGTGGAGCGCGGGGGCAACAACGACCGGCCCGCTGCGGAAGCAGAGCGCGTACCCTGTGGAGCTCGAAGGCGGCGAGAGCCAGCCCGGCGACGAGCCTGCTGACGTGGAGCGCGGGGGCAACAACGACCGGCCGCTGCGGAAGCAGAGCGCGTACCCCGTGGAGCTTGAAGGCGGCGAGAGCCAGCCCGGCGAGGAGCCTACGTCGGCTGCGCGCTCCGCGGCGCCGGACCGCCTGCTTGCCAGGGAGGAGCAGGCGCCGCTGCCTGTCCTGGAGCGCGAGTGGGCCGAGCCCGGCGACGAGCCTGCTGACGTGGAGCGCGGGGGCAACAACGACCGGCCGCTGCGGAAGCAGAGCGCGTACCCCGTGGAGCTCGAAGGCGGCGAGAGCCAGCCCGGCGAGGAGCCTACGTCGGCTGCGCGCTCCGCGGCGCCGGACCGCCTGCTTGCCAGGGAGGAGCAGGCGCCGCTGCCTGTTCTGGAGCGCGAGTGGGCTGAGCCCGGCGACGAGCCTGCTGACGTGGAGCGCGGGGGCAACAACGACCGGCCGCTGCGGAAGCAGAGCGCGTACCCTGTGGAGCTCGAAGGCGGCGAGAGCCAGCCCGGCGACGAGCCTGCTGACGTGGAGCGCGGGGGCAACACGACCGGCCGCTGCGGAAGCAGAGCGCGTACCCTGTGGAGCTCGAAGCGGCGAGAGCCAGCCCGGCGACGAGCCTGCTGACGTGGAGCGCGGGGGGCAACAACGACCGGCCGCTGCGGAAGCAGAGCGCGTACCCCGTGGAGCTCGAAGGCGGCGAGAGCCAGCCCGGCGAGGAGCCTACGTCGGCTGCGCGCTCCGCGGCGCCGGACCGCCTGCTTGCCAGGGAGGAGCAGGCGCCGCTGCCTGTCCTGGAGCGCGAGTGGGCCGAGCCCGGCGACGAGCCTGCTGACGTGGAGCGCGGGGGCAACAACGACCGGCCGCTGCGGAAGCAGAGCGCGTACCCCGTGGAGCTCGAAGGCGGCGAGAGCCAGCCCGGCGAGGAGCCTACGTCGGCTGCGCGCTCCGCGGCGCCGGACCGCCTGCTTGCCAGGGAGGAGCAGGCGCCGCTGCCTGTTCTGGAGCGCGAGTGGGCTGAGCCCGGCGACGAGCCTGCTGACGTGGAGCGCGGGGGCAACAACGACCGGCCGCTGCGGAAGCAGAGCGCGTACCCTGTGGAGCTCGAAGGCGGCGAGAGCCAGCCCGGCGACGGAGCCTGCTGACGTGGAGCGCGGGGGCAACAACGACGGCCGCTGCGGAAGCAGAGCGCGTACCCGTGAGCTTGAAGGCGGCGAGAGCCAGCCCGGCGAGGAGCCTGCTGACGTGGAGCGCGGGGGCAACAACGACCGGCCGCTGCGGAAGCAGAGCGCGTACCCCGTGGAGCTCGAAGGCGGCGAGAGCCAGCCCGGCGAGGAGCCTACGTCGGCTGCGCGCTCCGCGGCGCCGGACCGCCTGCTTGCCAGGGAGGAGCAGGCGCCGCTGCCTGTTCTGGAGCGCGAGTGGGCTGAGCCCGGCGACGAGCCTGCTGACGTGGAGCGCGGGGGCAACAACGACCGGCCGCTGCGGAAGCAGAGCGCGTACCCTGTGGAGCTCGAAGGCGGCGAGAGCCAGCCCGGCGACGAGCCTGCTGACGTGGAGCGCGGGGGCAACAACGACCGGCCGCTGCGGAAGCAGAGCGCGTACCCCGTGGAGCTTGAAGGCGGCGAGAGCCAGCCCGGCGAGGAGCCTACGTCGGCTGCGCGCTCCGCGGCGCCGGACCGCCTGCTTGCCAGGGAGGAGCAGGCCGCGCTGCCTGTTCTGGAGCGCGAGTGGGCCGAGCCCGGAGACGAGCCTGCTGACGTGGAGCGCGGGGGCAACAACGACCGGCCGCTGCGGAAGCAGAGCGCGTACCCCGTGGAGCTTGAAGGCGGCGAGAGCCAGCCCGGCGAGGAGCCTACGTCGGCTGCGCGCTCCGCGGCGCCGGACCGCCTGCTTGCCAGGGAGGAGCAGGCGCCGCTGCCTGTCCTGGAGCGCGAGTGGGCTGAGCCCGGCGACGAGCCTGCTGACGTGGAGCGCGGGGGCAACAACGACCGGCCGCTGCGGAAGCAGAGCGGCGTACCCTGTGGAGCTCGAAGGCGGCGAGAGCCAGCCCGGCGAGGAGCCTACGTCGGCTGCGCGCTCCGCGGCGCCGGACCGCCTGCTTGCCAGGGAGGAGCAGGCGCCGCTGCCTGTCCTGGAGCGCGAGTGGGCTGAGCCCGGCGACGAGCCTGCTGACGTGGAGCGCGGGGGCAACAACGACCGGCCGCTGCGGAAGCAGAGCGCGTACCCTGTGGAGCTCGAAGGCGGCGAGAGCCAGCCCGGCGACGAGCCTGCTGACGTGGAGCGCGGGGGCAACAACGACCGGCCGCTGCGGAAGCAGAGCGCGTACCCCGTGGAGCTTGAAGACGGCGAGAGCCAGCCCGGCGAGGAGCCTACGTCGGCTGCGCGCTCCGCGGCGCCGGACCGCCTGCTTGCCAGGGAGGAGCAGGCGCCGCTGCCTGTCCTGGAGCGCGAGTGGGCCGAGCCCGGCGACGAGCCTGCTGACGTGGAGCGCGGGGGCAACAACGACCGGCTGCTGCGGAAGCAGAGCGCGTACCCTGTGGAGCTCGAAGGCGGCGAGAGCCAGCCCGGCGACGAGCCTGCTGACGTGGAGCGCGGGGGCAACAACACCGGCCTATACGAAAGCAGAGCGCGTACCCGTGGAGCTTGAAGGCGGCGAGAGCCAGCCCGGCGAGGAGCCTACGTCGGCTGCGCGCTCCGCGGCGCCGGACCGCCTGCTTGCCAGGGAGGAGCAGGCACCGCTGCCTGTTCTGGAGCGCGAGTGGGCCGAGCCCGGAGACGAGCCTGCTGACGTGGAGCGCGGGGGCAACAACGACCGGCCGCTGCGGAAGCAGAGCGCGTACCCGTGGAGCTTGAAGGCGGCGAGAGCCAGCCGGCGAGGAGCTACGTCGGCTGCGCGCTCCGCGGCGCCGGACCGCCTGCTTGCCAGGGAGGAGCAGGCGCCGCTGCCTGTTCTGGAGCGCGAGTGGGCTGAGCCGGCGACGAGCCTGCTGACGTGGAGCGCGGGGGCAACAACGACCGGCCGCTGCGGAAGCAGAGCGCGTACCCTGTGGAGCTCGAAGGCGGCGAGAGCCAGCCCGGCGACGAGCCTGCTGACGTGGAGCGCGGGGGCAACAACGACCGGCCGCTGCGGAAGCAGAGCGCGTACCCCGTGGAGCTTGAAGGCGGCGAGAGCCAGCCCGGCGAGGAGCCTACGTCGGCTGCGCGCTCCGCGGCGCCGGACCGCCTGCTTGCCAGGGAGGAGCAGGCGCCGCTGCCTGTTCTGGAGCGCGAGTGGGCTGAGTCCGGCGACGAGCCTGCTGACGTGGAGCGCGGGGGCAACAACGACCGGCCGCTGCGGAAGCAGAGCGCGTACCCTGTGGAGCTCGAAGGCGGCGAGAGCCAGCCCGGCGACGAGCCTGCTGACGTGGAGCGCGGGGGCAACAACGACCGGCCGCTGCGGAAGCAGAGCGCGTACCCCGTGGAGCTTGAAGGCGGCGAGAGCCAGCCCGGCGAGGAGCCTACGTCGGCTGCGCGCTCCGCGGCGCCGGACCGCCTGCTTGCCAGGGAGGAGCAGGCACCGCTGCCTGTTCTGGAGCGCGAGTGGGCCGAGCCCGGAGACGAGCCTGCTGACGTGGAGCGCGGGGGGCAACAACGACCGGCCGCTGCGGAAGCAGAGCGCGTACCCCGTGGAGCTTGAAGGCGGCGAGAGCCAGCCCGGCGAGGAGCCTACGTCGGCTGCGCGCTCCGCGGCGCCGGACCGCCTGCTTGCCAGGGAGGAGCAGGCGCCGCTGCCTGTCCTGGAGCGCGAGTGGGCTGAGCCCGGCGACGAGCCTGCTGACGTGGAGCGCGGGGGCAACAACGACCGGCCGCTGCGGAAGCAGAGCGCGTACCCTGTGGAGCTCGAAGGCGGCGAGAGCCAGCCCGGCGAGGAGCCTACGTCGGCTGCGCGCTCCGCGGCGCCGGACCGCCTGCTTGCCAGGGAGGAGCAGGCGCCGCTGCCTGTCCTGGAGCGCGAGTGGGCCGAGCCCGGCGACGAGCCTGCTGACGTGGAGCGCGGGGGCAACAACGACCGGCTGCTGCGGAAGCAGAGCGCGTACCCTGTGGAGCTCGAAGGCGGCGAGAGCCAGCCCGGCGACGAGCCTGCTGACGTGGAGCGCGGGGGCAACAACAACCGGCCTATACGAAAGCAGAGCGCGTACCCCGTGGAGCTTGAAGGCGGCGAGAGCCAGCCCGGCGAGGAGCCTACGTCGGCTGCGCGCTCCGCGGCGCCGGACCGCCTGCTTGCCAGGGAGGAGCAGGCACCGCTGCCTGTTCTGGAGCGCGAGTGGGCCGAGCCCGGAGACGAGCCTGCTGACGTGGAGCGCGGGGGCAACAACGACCGGCCGCTGCGGAAGCAGAGCGCGTACCCCGTGGAGCTTGAAGGCGGCGAGAGCCAGCCCGGCGAGGAGCCTACGTCGGCTGCGCGCTCCGCGGCGCCGGACCGCCTGCTTGCCAGGGAGGAGCAGGCGCCGCTGCCTGTTCTGGAGCGCGAGTGGGCTGAGCCCGGCGACGAGCCTGCTGACGTGGAGCGCGGGGGCAACAACGACCGGCCGCTGCGGAAGCAGAGCGCGTACCCTGTGGAGCTCGAAGGCGGCGAGAGCCAGCCCGGCGACGAGCCTGCTGACGTGGAGCGCGGGGGCAACAACGACCGGCCGCTGCGGAAGCAGAGCGCGTACCCCGTGGAGCTTGAAGGCGGCGAGAGCCAGCCCGGCGAGGAGCCTACGTCGGCTGCGCGCTCCGCGGCGCCGGACCGCCTGCTTGCCAGGGAGGAGCAGGCGCCGCTGCCTGTTCTGGAGCGCGAGTGGGCTGAGTCCGGCGACGAGCCTGCTGACGTGGAGCGCGGGGGCAACAACGACCGGCCGCTGCGGAAGCAGAGCGCGTACCCTGTGGAGCTCGAAGGCGGCGAGAGCCAGCCCGGCGACGAGCCTGCTGACGTGGAGCGCGGGGGCAACAACGACCGGCCGCTGCGGAAGCAGAGCGCGTACCCCGTGGAGCTTGAAGGCGGCGAGAGCCAGCCCGGCGAGGAGCCTACGTCGGCTGCGCGCTCCGCGGCGCCGGACCGCCTGCTTGCCAGGGAGGAGCAGGCACCGCTGCCTGTTCTGGAGCGCGAGTGGGCCGAGCCCGGAGACGAGCCTGCTGACGTGGAGCGCGGGGGCAACAACGACCGGCCGCTGCGGAAGCAGAGCGCGTACCCCGTGGAGCTTGAAGGCGGCGAGAGCCAGCCCGGCGAGGAGCCTACGTCGGCTGCGCGCTCCGCGGCGCCGGACCGCCTGCTTGCCAGGGAGGAGCAGGCGCCGCTGCCTGTCCTGGAGCGCGAGTGGGCTGAGCCCGGCGACGAGCCTGCTGACGTGGAGCGCGGGGGCAACAACGACCGGCCGCTGCGGAAGCAGAGCGCGTACCCTGTGGAGCTCGAAGGCGGCGAGAGCCAGCCCGGCGAGGAGCCTACGTCGGCTGCGCGCTCCGCGGCGCCGGACCGCCTGCTTGCCAGGGAGGAGCAGGCGCCGCTGCCTGTCCTGGAGCGCGAGTGGGCTGAGCCCGGCGACGAGCCTGCTGACGTGGAGCGCGGGGGCAACAACGACCGGCCGCTGCGGAAGCAGAGCGCGTACCCTGTGGAGCTCGAAGGCGGCGAGAGCCAGCCCGGCGACGAGCCTGCTGACGTGGAGCGCGGGGGCAACAACGACCGGCCGCTGCGGAAGCAGAGCGCGTACCCCGTGGAGCTTGAAGACGGCGAGAGCCAGCCCGGCGAGGAGCCTACGTCGGCTGCGCGCTCCGCGGCGCCGGACCGCCTGCTTGCCAGGGAGGAGCAGGCGCCGCTGCCTGTCCTGGAGCGCGAGTGGGCCGAGCCCGGCGACGAGCCTGCTGACGTGGAGCGCGGGGGCAACAACGACCGGCTGCTGCGGAAGCAGAGCGCGTACCCTGTGGAGCTCGAAGGCGGCGAGAGCCAGCCCGGCGACGAGCCTGCTGACGTGGAGCGCGGGGGCAACAACAACCGGCCTATACGAAAGCAGAGCGCGTACCCCGTGGAGCTTGAAGGCGGCGAGAGCCAGCCCGGCGAGGAGCCTACGTCGGCTGCGCGCTCCGCGGCGCCGGACCGCCTGCTTGCCAGGGAGGAGCAGGCACCGCTGCCTGTTCTGGAGCGCGAGTGGGCCGAGCCCGGAGACGAGCCTGCTGACGTGGAGCGCGGGGGCAACAACGACCGGCCGCTGCGGAAGCAGAGCGCGTACCCCGTGGAGCTTGAAGGCGGCGAGAGCCAGCCCGGCGAGGAGCCTACGTCGGCTGCGCGCTCCGCGGCGCCGGACCGCCTGCTTGCCAGGGAGGAGCAGGCGCCGCTGCCTGTTCTGGAGCGCGAGTGGGCTGAGCCCGGCGACGAGCCTGCTGACGTGGAGCGCGGGGGCAACAACGACCGGCCGCTGCGGAAGCAGAGCGCGTACCCTGTGGAGCTCGAAGGCGGCGAGAGCCAGCCCGGCGACGAGCCTGCTGACGTGGAGCGCGGGGCAACAACGACCGGCCGCTGCGGAAGCAGAGCGCGTACCCCGTGGAGCTTGAAGGCGGCGAGAGCCAGCCCGGCGAGGAGCCTACGTCGGCTGCGCGCTCCGCGGCGCCGGACCGCCTGCTTGCCAGGGAGGAGCAGGCGCCGCTGCCTGTTCTGGAGCGCGAGTGGGCTGAGTCCGGCGACGAGCCTGCTGACGTGGAGCGCGGGGGCAACAACGACCGGCCGCTGCGGAAGCAGAGCGCGTACCCTGTGGAGCTCGAAGGCGGCGAGAGCCAGCCCGGCGACGAGCCTGCTGACGTGGAGCGCGGGGGCAACAACGACCGGCCGCTGCGGAAGCAGA
Source organism: Kentomonas sorsogonicus (assembly GCA_030347455.1). Taxonomy (NCBI): domain Eukaryota; phylum Euglenozoa; class Kinetoplastea; order Trypanosomatida; family Trypanosomatidae; genus Kentomonas; species Kentomonas sorsogonicus. Next base: position 350,266 of record JAQOSZ010000302.1, read on the forward strand.
GCGCGTACCCCGTGGAGCTCGAAGGCGGCGAGAGCCAGCCCGGCGAGGAGCCTACGTCGGCTGCGCGCTCCGCGGCGCCGGACCGCCTGCTTGCCAGGGAGGAGCAGGCGCCGCTGCCTGTCCTGGAGCGCGAGTGGGCCGAGCCCGGCGACGAGCCTGCTGACGTGGAGCGCGGGGGCAACAAACGACCGGCCGCTGCGGAAGCAGAGCGCGTACCCCGTGGAGCTCGAAGGCGGCGAGAGCCAGCCCGGCGAGGAGCCTACGTCGGCTGCGCGCTCCGCGGCGCCGGACCGCCTGCTTGCCAGGGAGGAGCAGGCGCCGCTGCCTGTCCTGGAGCGCGAGTGGGCTGAGCCCGGCGACGAGCCTGCTGACGTGGAGCGCGGGGGCAACAACGACCGGCCGCTGCGGAAGCAGAGCGCGTACCCTGTGGAGCTCGAAGGCGGCGAGAGCCAGCCCGGCGAGGAGCCTACGTCGGCTGCGCGCTCCGCGGCGCCGGACCGCCTGCTTGCCAGGGAGGAGCAGGCGCCGCTGCCTGTCCTGGAGCGCGAGTGGGCCGAGCCCGGCGACGAGCCTGCTGACGTGGAGCGCGGGGGCAACAACGACCGGCCGCTGCGGAAGCAGAGCGCGTACCCCGTGGAGCTTGAAGGCGGCGAGAGCCAGCCCGGCGAGGAGCCTACGTCGGCTGCGCGCTCCGCGGCGCCGGACCGCCTGCTTGCCAGGGAGGAGCAGGCACCGCTGCCTGTTCTGGAGCGCGAGTGGGCCGAGCCCGGAGACGAGCCTGCTGACGTGGAGCGCGGGGGCAACAACGACCGGCCGCTGCGGAAGCAGAGCGCGTACCCCGTGGAGCTTGAAGGCGGCGAGAGCCAGCCCGGCGAGGAGCCTGCTGACGTGGAGCGCGGGGCAACAACGACCGGCCGCTGCGGAAGCAGAGCGCGTACCCCGTGGAGCTTGAAGGCGGCGAGAGCCAGCCCGGCGACGAACCTGCTGACGTGGAGCGCGGGGGCAACAACGACCGGCCGCTGCGGAAGCAGAGCGCGTACCCCGTGGAGCTTGAAGGCGGCGAGAGCCAGCCCGGCGAGGAGCCCACGTCGGCTGCGCGCTCCGCGGCGCCGGACCGCCTGCTTGCCAGGGAGGAGCAGGCGCCGCTGCCTGTCCTGGAGCGCGAGTGGGCTGAGCCCGGCGACGAGCCTGCTGACGTGGAGCGCGGGGGCAACAACGACCGGCCGCTGCGGAAGCAGAGCGCGTACCCCGTGGAGCTTGAAGGCGGCGAGAGCCAGCCCGGCGAGGAGCCTACGTCGGCTGCGCGCTCCGCGGCGCCGGACCGCCTGCTTGCCAGGGAGGAGCAGGCACCGCTGCCTGTTCTGGAGCGCGAGTGGGCCGAGCCCGGAGACGAGCCTGCTGACGTGGAGCGCGGGGCAACAACGACCGGCCGCTGCGGAAGCAGAGCGCGTACCCCGTGGAGCTTGAAGGCGGCGAGAGCCAGCCCGGCGAGGAGCCTGCTGACGTGGAGCGCGGGGGCAACAACGACCGGCCGCTGCGGAAGCAGAGCGCGTACCCCGTGGAGCTTGAAGGCGGCGAGAGCCAGCCCGGCGACGAACCTGCTGACGTGGAGCGCGGGGGCAACAACGACCGGCCGCTGCGGAAGCAGAGCGCGTACCCCGTGGAGCTTGAAGGCGGCGAGAGCCAGCCCGGCGACGAACCTGCTGACGTGGAGCGCGGGGGCAACAACGACCGGCCGCTGCGGAAGCAGAGCGCGTACCCCGTGGAGCTTGAAGGCGGCGAGAGCCAGCCCGGCGAGGAGCCCACGTCGGCTGCGCGCTCCGCGGCGCCGGACCGCCTGCTTGCCAGGGAGGAGCAGGCGCCGCTGCCTGTCCTGGAGCGCGAGTGGGCTGAGCCCGGCGACGAGCCTGCTGACGTGGAGCGCGGGGGCAACAACGACCGGCCGCTGCGGAAGCAGAGCGCGTACCCTGTGGAGCTCGAAGGCGGCGAGAGCCAGCCCGGCGACGAGCCTGCTGACGTGGAGCGCGGGGGCAACAACGACCGGCCGCTGCGGAAGCAGAGCGCGTACCCCGTGGAGCTTGAAGGCGGCGAGAGCCAGCCCGGCGAGGAGCCCACGTCGGCTGCGCGCTCCGCGGCGCCGGACCGCCTGCTTGCCAGGGAGGAGCAGGCGCCGCTGCCTGTCCTGGAGCGCGAGTGGGCTGAGCCCGGCGACGAGCCTGCTGACGTGGAGCGCGGGGCAACAACGACCGGCCGCTGCGGAAGCAGAGCGCGTACCCTGTGGAGCTCGAAGGCGGCGAGAGCCAGCCCGGCGACGAGCCTGCTGACGTGGAGCGCGGGGGCAACAACGACCGGCCGCTGCGGAAGCAGAGCGCGTACCCCGTGGAGCTTGAAGGCGGCGAGAGCCAGCCCGGCGAGGAGCCCACGTCGGCTGCGCGCTCCGCGGCGCCGGACCGCCTGCTTGCCAGGGAGGAGCTTGCGCCGCTGCCTGTTCTGGAGCGCGAGTGGGCCGAGCCCGGCGACGAGCCTGCTGACGTGGAGCGCGGGGGCAACAACGACCGGCCGCTGCGGAAGCAGAGCGCGTACCCTGTGGAGCTCGAAGGCGGCGAGAGCCAGCCCGGCGAGGAGCCTACGTCGGCTGCGCGCTCCGCGGCGCCGGACCGCCTGCTTGCCAGGGAGGAGCAGGCGCCGCTGCCTGTTGTGGAGCGGGAATGCGCTGAGGTGGAGGAAACAGTCTCGGATGTCTTTCCGACGCCTGACTCTGCGTCTGCCACTCTGACGTATGTTTCAGATGGTAGCGAAGAGTCCGGAATGATTTGGCACTATCCTAGGCTCTCTGCAGTTGAACTTTCACCCTCGAATCGTCGGCCGTCTATTACGAAATTTCCTCCGTTACGAGCTTCCGCGTTTGAGGCGAGACACGTACCTAGCACTGTTGTAGAGAGTGAAGATGATGAGGTAGTGTGGCATTTTTCTCGCAAAGTCACGGTGACGCGTGCTTCGCCCCGCCTTTACGCTTCTGAAACAGAGGAATCTGCTCTGCGTGGTGTTGAGTCAAGACCACCGGTTGTAAATGAGATCGTCAGCGCGTTGCCGGTACTCTACGCATTCGATACAGTATTACCTGTTCTACGTGATACAGAACTGGAGGAACCTTTTAGAATCTCGTCCGAGGACGCAGTTCCGCCGCTGTACTCGACCGAGTTCGGAACACCTTATTCTGTTAACGATATCGTTCCTCCAGTGGCGGCGACGCGTGACCTGATGTTGGAAGAGGAACGTACACCAAAATACGCTGACGAAACGGTTGATCAGCAAGTGACAGCAGAACCTGAAAGCAGTGATGACGACGAAGTTCTGTGGCACTTTCCCAATCACATCACCGTTAAAAAAGTGCAGCGACCGCTGCGCGCAGCAGATTATCAGGACCCGCGTCTGCGCGCACTTGACTCGCAGGACCCGCGTCTGCGCGCACTTGACTCTCAGGACCCGCGTCTGCGCTCAGTAGACTCGCAGGACCCGCGTCTGCGCGCACTTGACTCTCAGGACCCGCGTCTGCGCTCAGCAGATTCGCAGGACCCGCGTCTGCGCGCACTTGATTCTCAGGACCCGCGTCTGCGCGCACTTGACTCGCAGGACCCGCGTCTGCGCGCACTTGATTCTCAGGACCCGCGTCTGCGCGCACTTGACTCTCAGGACCCGCGTCTGCGCTCAGTAGACTCGCAGGACCCGCGTCTGCGCGCACTTGACTCTCAGGACCCGCGTCTGCGCTCAGCAGATTCTCAGGATCCGCGTCTGCGCTCAGCAGATTCTCAGGACCCGCGTCTGCGCTCAGCATATTCTCAGGACCCGCGTCTGCGCTCAGCAGATTCTCAGGACCCGCGTCTGCGCTCAGCAGACTCTCAGGACCCGCGTCTGCGCGCACTTGACTCGCAGGACCCGCGTCTGCGCGCACTTGACTCTCAGGATCCGCGTCTGCGCGCACTTGACTCGCAGGACCCGCGTCTGCGCGCACTTGACTCGCAGGACCCGCGTCTGCGCGCACTTGACTCTCAGGATCCGCGTCTGCGCTCAGCAGATTCTCAGGATCCGCGTCTGCGCTCAGCAGATTCTCAGGACCCGCGTCTGCGCTCAGCAGATTCTCAGGACCCGCGTCTGCGCGCACTTGACTCTCAGGACCCGCGTCTGCGCTCAGTAGACTCGCAGGACCCGCGTCTGCGCGCACTTGACTCTCAGGACCCGCGTCTGCGCGCACTTGACTCTCAGGACCCGCGTCTGCGCGCACTTGACTCTCAGGACCCGCGTCTGCGCTCAGTAGACTCGCAGGACCCGCGTCTGCGCGCACTTGACTCTCAGGACCCGCGTCTGCGCGCACTTGACTCTCAGGACCCGCGTCTGCGCTCAGTAGACTCTCAGGACCCGCGTCTGCGCGCACTTGACTCGCAGGACCCGCGTCTGCGCTCAGCAGATTCTCAGGACCCGCGTCTGCGCGCACTTGACTCTCAGGACCCGCGTCTGCGCTCAGCAGATTCTCAGGACCCGCGTCTGCGCTCAGTAGACTCGCAGGACCCGCGTCTGCGCGCACTTGACTCGCAGGACCCGCGTCTGCGCGCATTGACTCTCAGGACCCGCGTCTGCGCGCACTGACTCTCAGGACCGCGTCTGCGCTCAGCAGACTCGCAGGACCCGCGTCTGCGCGCACTTGACTCTCAGGATCCGCGTCTGCGCTCAGCAGACTCGCAGGACCCGCGTCTGCGCGCACTTGACTCTCAGGACCCGCGTCTGCGCGCACTTGACTCGCAGGACCCGCGTCTGCGCGCACTGACTCTCAGGACCCGCGTCTGCGCGCACTTGACTCTCAGGACCCGCGTCTGCGCTCAGCAGACTCTCAGGACCCGCGTCTGCGCGCACTTGACTCTCAGGACCCGCGTCTGCGCGCACTTGACTCTCAGGACCCGCGTCTGCGCGCAGCATGACTCTCAGGACCCGCGTCTGCGCGCACTGACTCTCAGACCCGCGTCTGCGCGCACTAGACTCTCAGGACCCGCGTCTGCGCGCACTTGACTCTCAGGACCCGCGTCTGCGCGCATGACTCTCAGGACCGCGTCTGCGCGCACTTGACTCTCAGGACCCGCGTCTGCGCGCACTTGACTCGCAGACCGCGTCTGCGCGCACTTGACTCTCAGGACCCGCGTCTGCGCGCACTTGACTCTCAGGACCCGCGTCTGCGCGCACTTGACTCTCAGGACCCGCGTCTGCGCGCTCAGTCAGACTCTCAGGACCCGCGTCTGCGCGCACTTGACTCTCAGGACCCGCGTCTGCGCTCAGCAGATCTCAGGACCCGCGTCTGCGCGCACTGACTCTCAGGACCCGCGTCTGCGCGCACTTGACTCTCAGGATCCGCGTCTGCGCGCACTTGACTCTCAGGACCCGCGTCTGCGCTCAGTAGACTCTCAGGACCCGCGTCTGCGCGCACTTGACTCGCAGGACCCGCGTCTGCGCGCAGCTTGACTCTCAGGACCCGCGTCTGCGCGCACTTGACTCTCAGGACCCGCGTCTGCGCGCACTGACTCTCAGGACCCGCGTCTGCGCGCACTTGACTCTCAGGACCCGCGTCTGCGCTCAGTAGACTCGCAGGACCCGCGTCTGCGCGCACTTGACTCTCAGGACCCGCGTCTGCGCTCAGCAGATTCTCAGGACCCGCGTCTGCGCGCACTTGATTCTCAGGACCCGCGTCTGCGCGCACTTGACTCGCAGGACCCGCGTCTGCGCGCACTTGACTCTCAGGACCCGCGTCTGCGCGCACTTGACTCTCAGGACCCGCGTCTGCGCGCACTTGACTCTCAGGACCCGCGTCTGCGCGCACTTGACTCTCAGGACCCGCGTCTGCGCTCAGCAGATTCTCAGGACCCGCGTCTGCGCGCACGTCAGACTTCTCAGGACCCGCGTCTGCGCGCACTTGACTCTCAGGACCCGCGTCTGCGCGCACTTGACTCTCAGGACCCGCGTCTGCGCGCACTTGACTCGCAGGACCCGCGTCTGCGCGCAGATTCTCAGGACCCGCGTCTGCGCGCACTGACTCTCAGGACCCGCGTCTGCGCGCACTTGACTCTCAGGACCCGCGTCTGCGCTCAGCAGATTCGCAGGACCCGCGTCTGCGCGCACTTGACTCTCAGGACCCGCGTCTGCGCGCACTTGACTCTCAGGACCCGCGTCTGCGCTCAGCAGATTCTCAGGACCCGCGTCTGCGCGCACTTGACTCGCAGGACCCGCGTCTGCGCGCAGCAGATTCTCAGGACCCGCGTCTGCGCGCACTTGACTCTCAGGACCCGCGTCTGCGCGCACTTGACTCTCAGGACCCGCGTCTGCGCTCAGCAGATTCGCAGGACCCGCGTCTGCGCTCAGCAGATTCTCAGGACCCGCGTCTGCGCTCAGCAGATTCTCAGGACCGCGTCTGCGCGCAGTCTCAGCCCGCGTCTGCGCGACTTCTCAGGACCCGCGTCTGCGCGCACTTGACTCTCAGGACCCGCGTCTGCGCGCACTTGACTCTCAGGACCCGCGTCTGCGCTCAGCAGATTCTCAGGACCCGCGTCTGCGCGCACTTGACTCTCAGGACCCGCGTCTGCGCTCAGCAGATTCGCAGGACCCGCGTCTGCGCGCACTTGACTCTCAGGACCCGCGTCTGCGCGCACTTGACTCGCAGGACCCGCGTCTGCGCGCACTTGACTCTCAGGACCCGCGTCTGCGCTCAGCAGATTCGCAGGACCCGCGTCTGCGCGCACTTGACTCTCAGGACCCGCGTCTGCGCTCAGCTTGACTCTCAGGACCCGCGTCTGCGCTCAGCAGACTCGCAGGACCCGCGTCTGCGCGCACTTGACTCTCAGGACCCGCGTCTGCGCGCACTTGACTCTCAGGACCCGCGTCTGCGCTCAGCAGATTCGCAGGACCCGCGTCTGCGCGCACTTGACTCGCAGGACCCGCGTCTGCGCGCACTTGACTCGCAGGACCCGCGTCTGCGCGCACTTGACTCTCAGGACCCGCGTCTGCGCGCACTTGACTCTCAGGACCCGCGTCTGCGCTCAGCAGATTCTCAGGACCCGCGTCTGCGCGCACTTGACTCTCAGGACCCGCGTCTGCGCTCAGCAGATTCTCAGGACCCGCGTCTGCGCGCACTTGACTCTCAGGACCCGCGTCTGCGCGCACTTGACTCTCAGGACCCGCGTCTGCGCGCACTTGACTCGCAGGACCCGCGTCTGCGCGCACTTGACTCGCAGGACCCGCGTCTGCGCTCAGCAGATTCGCAGGACCCGCGTCTGCGCGCACTTGACTCGCAGGACCCGCGTCTGCGCGCACTTGACTCTCAGGACCCGCGTCTGCGCGCACTTGACTCTCAGGACCCGCGTCTGCGCGCACTTGACTCGCAGGACCCGTCTGCGCGCACTGACTCGCAGGACCCGCGTCTGCGCGCACTTGACTCGCAGGACCGCGTCTGCGCTCAGCAGATCGCAGGCCGCGTCTGCGCGCACTTGACTCGCAGGACCCGCGTCTCCGCGCACTTGACTCGCAGGACCCGCGTCTGCGCGCACTTGACTCTCAGGACCCGCGTCTGCGCGCACTTGACTCGCAGGACCCGCGTCTGCGCTCAGCAGATTCTCAGGACCCGCGTCTGCGCGCACTTGACTCTCAGGACCCGCGTCTGCGCTCAGCAGATTCTCAGGACCCGCGTCTGCGCGCACTTGACTCTCAGGACCCGCGTCTGCGCGCACTTGACTCTCAGGACCCGCGTCTGCGCGCACTTGACTCTCAGGACCCGCGTCTGCGCGCACTTGACTCCAGACCGCGTCTGCGCAGCAGATTCGCGGACCGCGTCTGCGCGCACTTGACTCGCAGGACCCGCGTCTGCGCGCACTTGACTCTCAGGACCCGCGTCTGCGCTCAGCAGATTCGCAGGACCCGCGTCTGCGCGCAGCATGACTCTCAGGACCCGCGTCTGCGCTCAGCAGATTCTCAGGACCCGCGTCTGCGCTCAGCAGATTCTCAGGACCCGCGTCTGCGCGCACTTGACTCGCAGGACCCGCGTCTGGTGTCGAGCGATGTAGTGTTCCCTGCCCTGCGTGCTGCAGAGGCGCGCCGTTCTAGTGTTAGCGTTGGTCTCAATACGGAGGATTTGTCAGAAGTGCGCCGTACTGGAAAAGTTTTCAAGTTTAGTCGGATACGTCCTAAGACTTCGATTCTGTCGCAGTCTAGTAGCTTCCACTTGACGTCTCCGAACACCAAGCGGCATCGAACTGTCACGTTGGAGTTGCCACCGTCTAGCGTTCCGCGCACCGATGAAGGTACTCAGACACCAGCGGAGTGGTTGCCGTCGCTGCCGCCGCTTCGGACACATGAAGAGGTGGCCCGAAGGTCGTTTCTTCGGAGTGTTCGCCCACGCCGCGCAAGGGACGTGTACTTAAATTCTCTCGCATGTCAGTAGTTCCGCCCTCTGTGTCCGACGCACCACTGAAACCGAAGCCACCCAGTGCCAAACCTCCAGCAAAGCCTTCAGCCAGTGCGTCGCTACAGTCGCAGGGGGCCATAACCACTACACCCCAGTTGCCTCTGCCACCTCTCAAGGAGGAGTCTCGCTCTTCGCAGCCCCCTGCTTCTACGGTGCCTACCGCTGTCAAATCCGCTGCGTCATCGCCCACACCAACCCGCCCCAGAGCCTCCAAGGTGTTCACCTTTTCTCGGAAAGTTGTCACACCAATCGATGACCCGGCGAAGCCAGTGATGGGAAAGGCACCTGAGACGCCCCCTCCGGCTGCGGCATCTCCATCGGGTCGCTCTCCTAACCGCTCTCTGAATGATGCTATCCCGAGCCTCAACGCCACCGGGTTCTTCGAGGAAGAAGTGCTGCAGCCGCGCGCGCTGCCGTCGCTGCACACTACCCCCAAGGTTGCCCAGCCCGTTCCCCTCACTCCGGTTGTGCTTCCTAACCTCACGGCCAAGGCGACGGGAAAGCCTCGCTTCTTTGTGTACCGGAAGCTAGTAGTTGTAGAAGACGACAGCAAGGAGGCGGAGCTGATCGCGTCCAGCACCCCAAAGATCCCCAAGCAGTTCCGCAAGAGCATAGCCCTGTACGACTCGCACTCGTTTCATGAGGGCTCGACGTACATGTCGCCGTCCCACAACTCGTCGGTGATGCGCGGTACAAACCCCTCCCGGGCACTGGACAACGATTCCGACTCGGACGACAACGTGCAGTTTCTGGATAGCTCCCGCCAGCCGTCGCAAAACTACGCAGCGGATCTGAATCCGTACAGCCCCAAGAACCGGCGGACGACGCTGAACCCGTCGGAGAGCATCAACTCGACCTTCTCTGAACTGCAAAACGACTCCTCCTCCCAACGAATTCTCAGCCAGACCAGTAGGAAGGATCGTTCCACTCCTCTGTAAAGGCTCCCACCCCGACCCCGGCTTGACTTGAGAAAATACAAAAAATCTAACGATCAAACTAGCACACGTTTTCGCGGCTGAGTAATTTGTATATTAGTAATACTTAATCCTCCTCCCCACCTTTTTGGACTGCTCTCGCTTGGAACAGGGATTGGAATTTATTCTGTTTGCCTTGAAGCAATTCGCAATTTCCTGTGTTCTTCATGAACATCAGTGCATTTCAACAAAATTGTATTCAACCTCACTTTTTATACAGCAAAAACAGAAACGAAGTCATCATGTATGTTTGTAGCGTCTTTTATTGTGTGAACTGCTAAAAGCAGCACTGAAAAGAAATGCTTCAAATCAACACAGTCGACATACCGGTAAATTTGCTGTGATCTCATTACCTTTCCATATTGGTTTCTTGCGTCTGGTTTCGGATGATGATATACTTTGAACGTGCCGACAAACAGTACTGCAATTTAATTACTCCTGAAGAGCAAATGAGTTGGTCTTGTCCCCCCCCCCCTCCTTCCTTACGCAAGACACTGCTTCTCCTCCACGCCTCTACGCTCAACTCACCTTCCCCCCTTCCCCTCCTTCCCATCTTTTTTTTTTTCTGTTCTTTCAATTTCTCGCTTCCCTCACGGCATCTTCTCTGAAACTCGTACTGGCAGGAAAAAGACCCCAACACTAGGCGTTCTGACGTTAACTCTATCGCATCGCCATGCATGCCTGTCGTCGTGTGTGCCCGTTTTGGTCCCGTGCTGCGGGCGGGGCTATCACCACTACACTGCGCCGCCAGTCGTCGCATGGGGTGCCTCCCGCGTCGGATGGCTCCTTCTCGTCGTCGACGGCGGTGACCGCGGGGGTGTCGGTGCCGGTGCACTACAGCCCCGGCTCCGGCACCAGCAGCGCCGGCCTCGCTATCCCCGCAACGGCCATCACCACCCACTGCGACGTCATCTCCGACTCCTTCTCCAAGGCCGACGAACTGCTGCTGCAGAAGCGCGTGCAGCAGAACGCGGCGGCGGCGGCGGCGGCCGGGCAGCAGCAGTCGCAGCACCCGGCCGTCGCGGCGATCCTCTCCGTCGAGGGCATCGACGAGATGCTGGAGGAGCTGCAGGAGATGACGAGCGCGCAGGTGACGGCGCTCGCGGCCGACCTGCGCGGCGGGGCGCTGGCGCAGCAGGCGGGCATGCACGAGCTGCGGCGCGCGCTCTACTACGCCGTGTCGCTCAAGGAGCGCGGCTGGATCGAGGAGGCGCCGTGCACGCTCATGATGCGCGCGCTGACGGTCGAGTTCCTGCGGCGCGAGAGCGAGGGCGTCATGGCGCCGGACGACGTGCTCTACGTGACCACCTACATGGTCGCGGCCAACTACTACAACCGTCAGCTGTGGGAGCGGATGGAGCGCGCCATGGAGAAGTACACCAACTTTGAGCACCTCGACCTGCCCACCATCAAGGCGCTCACGACGAAGCTCTTCAAGACGCGCCGCGGGTGCCCCCGCGAGACACTCAACGTGCGACGCAAGATCCTCTCCGCGATGACGCGGCGCGTGGGGGTGATGGCCAACGACTTTGACCTCCCCTCGCTGCTCGGCATCCTGCAGTGCTACTCCGTGCACGACATGGTGCCGCTGCCGCTGCAGCCGCTCGCCATCCGCGCGGCGAACCACGTCGCGGAGTTTACGCCGCACGAGTGCGCCACCCTCGCGCACCTCCTCCGCAAGTTCCGCCTGCTGCGCCTCGAGATCTGCGAGCGCCTCATCGACCGCATCGCCGCGGCGGACCAGCTCAACCACCACATGGCCAACAGCGCCCTCATCGCGATCCGCGCGTGCTTCAACCAGGTCAGCGAGGGCGGCCGCAACGCCCTGCACGCGGAGCCGACGCGGCAGAAGCTGCGCGCCATGGGCGAGCAAATCGGCGGCCGCCTGGACGAGGTGCAGTTCCCCGCGCTGCCGGTCATTCTGAGCGTCCTCGACGTGGTCGTGACGCTCAAGATCTACGTCCCGCGCGGGCCGCTGGAGGCGGTCTTTGGGCAGGCGAACCGCATGGTGCGCGTCGTGGTGGAGCAGCAGCACGACCTTGTCGACCCGGAGACCGGCAAGCGCGTGCGGCCCATCACGATGGAGGAGGGCCGCCAGCTGCAGGCGCTTCTCATGCACTACGGCTCCGACCTCTGCCCGGAGCTAGGCACCCGTCTCAAGGAGGCGTTCCGCGAGGGCTCTCTGCCCGATGAGGCCTCCGTCTAGGCGATTCACTTCGAATTTTTTTTTTGCGCGCCTCTTCTTCTTCTTCCTCTCCTTCCCCCCCCCCTTTCTCGCACTGAACAGCTTTCTATTGGCTGTTGCTTGCTTACAGTTTTCAGATTTTCAAAGAAAGCGCGAGCCAGCACAATATCCGCTGCTCGCGTCTCCGCAAGCTCGCAGCTGTGAGACCGCGTCCCACATCCAGATAGGTGGGCAACTAGCGTTACTTACTGAGTACAGCGAAATGTGTCACTTTTTTTTTGATATTTACTGTATGCGACTCGCAACAAACATGATGAGAAAACGCTTTCCTTTTTCTTTTCATTTTCTTGTTGCTACACCAGATAGACACACACACACAAAAAGAACCCCGTATTCTCCCCGTCCCCTTTACTTTATGTATATATAAACAAGTGTAGGTTCTTTTCATTGATGATGCACAGCTGCCGCGCTGTCGCGCCACTCTCCCCACTACAAGGCTCTCCACGTGCAGCACTGCGTTTGTACGCATTACGCTGTGCTGCAAGGGCAGGATGGATGGGTCCCCCCCTTTGTTGGACATGCACACGGGGCGCTTTTCATCAGATGATCTGTCTACGCTGTGCTTCGACGACGACACCGTCTTCCTCTTCTGTCGGCGCAGCACCAACCGCTCCGTTTCATCGACGCCCGTACAATGGTGATGCTGATGGTGATGATCATTCACCCGCATTGACGCGGCCCGCCCCGATCGCCGACGCGAACAATGCTGTGGAGCTCTGGAATACTCTTTACCGTCCGCTGCTTTTTCCCACGCAGGATGACCACGTGGCGGCAGCCTCGTCATCGTCAGCGCCGGCGGAGCAGGATGCGAATGAGGGTCGAGACGCAAGCGAGATAGTGGAGGACGCGGCCTCCCTCGTGGCGGATCTGCTGCCACCGACAGATCCGTCGCCGCGCACGCGTACGTGCGGGATCTGTGTGCGCTGATAGAGACGGTGTCGGCGCAGGTGGACGTCAGGCTTGCCGCACTGGAGGGGGAGCACTTGGAAAGAATTCGGACCCGCTGGCTCATCCTGCCGTTGCTGATGAGGTGCAGTGCCTTGACGAGATGATCGCCTTTCTCTATGCGGTAATCGACTCTCTGTGTGTCCGGGGGCGCGGCGCCGACGCAGGCGGCCGGTCCCTCGACACAGCAACAGACGCGGATGACGGTACGGGCACGGTCGCTAACACTCAAACGAGTACCGCGCCGCCTCCTGCGCAGCGCTCCAGAGGCAGTGGTCTGCGGCGCGGGGAGGCGGAGCGCACGCGGGACGCACTGAGACCCGTCCCGCTGATCTCAGGTGTCAGACTGTGCTGCTGTCGTCCGCACTGCCGTCGCGGTCCTCGAGTGCTGCTCGAGTCGCGGGTCTGCGGGCGCGTACGGGCGGAGCCGGCGGGCACCGCTGGGCCGCCGCACCCGTCACGCCCTCCTCGCGCACGCGCTGCCGGCGCTGGGGGTGGCGGGGCAGCTGGGCGGCGCGGAGGTGGCGGGACTTGCGGTGGTGATGGCGGCGTGCTGGCAGGACTACGCCGCCGAAACACAGCTGCGGGCGTCGCAGGGTCTGCCGCTCTCCCCACCGCGCGCGACTTCTGTCGCCCACGCGGTGGCATGCGATAGCGGTACGAAGGCTGACAAGGGTCTGCATCACGAGAATATCAACGATGACCCGGTGGCCAGCGCCGCTGTGCTCTCGCTGCTGGCCCGCCGCCACCTCCCTCGTTACCGCGCAGCAGAATCGCGCGACGAGCAGCAGAGGCAGCAGCAGGGGCGGTGGGCTTCCGATGTGCGGCTAGAGGAAGAGCGGGAGACGCGCGAGGTGCTGTCGGGCCTCACTAGCGGCGTGCAGCCTGTGTCTGTCATTGAGCATCTGCACCTTCTCGCCGGCGCCGTCGCTGCGCGGACCCGCGCCACGATGATACAGCGGCACCGGCGCTGGTCGGCAACAGCCCCCTCACTCACCGTTCTCTCTCCGCCGCAGCCCCGGTGGTGAACCTTTGGCGGAGGGTAAGAAAGAGGCAGTGGCGGTGGTGCGGCCGCGTCCGTTGCCAGCGCATCTACAAGGCCTTGCGCAGCGGCAAGAGGAGGGCAACAAGGGCGAGCTGGGCCTTCTCAGCCTGACAGAGAGGCGCGAGCGCGAGGCTGCCGCCAGCCACACTCCGCGGAACCTCGGCCGCCTGCGCCGCACCCTCGGCTCCCTCTCGTCGAAGCGAGCACAGGAGCCGCCGGGAGGAGCAAGCGACCCCGCGAACTGCGCGACCGGCACCGCTGCTGTGCTGACCCCCTCTTCAGCACCCTTCAGCGTCCCCTCTATGAGCTTCTCGGACTTTGCCGACGCCGTCTCCGCGCTCGCCAGCATGCGCTACCCGGACCCGCACTTTTGGCGTCTGGTCTCCGACTTTGCCGTCGATGAAACCTTCGCGTGCGCGCTGCGGGTGGAGGAGTTGGCCGCTGCCGCAGAGGCCGACCTCAACTCGGGATCCACTGAGGATAGCAAGCGGCGCACGAAGGATGACGCCGCCACCGCGCGTGCCGTTGCCGACGACTTCATGCGTAGCGTGCGCCACGTGCTGTTCGCGCTGCACCGCGCACGCGGCCACGGAGCAGCCGGCGCACTACACCGCCGTGATGACGGAGCTGGTGCGCACGGGCTGGCTAGAGGCGGAGATTCCACCACCACTACTGGAGTGATGTTAGTTCCCTGGCATCGGAGCTTTTGACTTTTTTTTTTTTTGTTGATAAGCTTTGACGATCTCTTTTACATCTTGTGCAGCCTTTCATTCAATGTTTTTGGTTTTGAAGTTTTGATTTCATGAACCAGTTTAAATGCATGATTTTCCTTGACAATGCAACAACATCAACAACACACTCTTCCTTCCCGTTTTCATATAAAGCTGTCTTCTGTGTAATACATATAACAGTTCTCTTATTTTTTCTCGATTACTACTATTATTATCATCATCATTTTTTATATATTATTTTTTAAAGAATTCTTTTCCTTTTGTGCTCATTTGTTTTCTCGTGATTGATCACCTAGACTCCCCCTCCTCCGGCCGCATGACGAGCACCGGCGAACCCGGCCCCACCCGCGTCGTCTTCCTGGACATTGACGGCGTGGTGCTGCCGATGGACTACGCCGACAAGGAGCACTTCCCGGCGGAGCTGATGGGGCGTCTGCGGGAGCTGCTGGCGCGCACCGGCGCCGCCATCGTGCTGAGCTCCAGCTGGCGCCTCTGCGAGGAGAACCGGCGGGCGGTGAGCGCGCAGCTGGCGGCGCACGGCCTGCCCGACTACATCGGCTGCACCCCGAGCTTTCCCGAGGAGGTGCGCTCCTACGAGATCCTCATGTGGCTGCGCGCCAACGCGCGGCGCCTCGGCGTCGTCAACTTTGTCGCGCTCGACGACTACCCCCTCGCCGCGCAGGCCGCCGACCGCGACTTCTTTCGCGCGCCACGCCGTCCGCACGCGCGCCTCCGCGGGCCTCACCGACGCCGACGTGGAGGCCGCCGCCGCGATGCTGCTCGACCCGGAGAATGACGTCCGCAACTTCCGCAACCACTCGGGGAAGATCGGAAAAGGCGGCGAGTGCCTCGGCTGCTGAGGCGGGGCGTGGCACTGTGGTACTTCTTTTCCCCAGCATCATGATTCGTAGGCTTGCCGTTCGTACCATTTTTTGTCATGGGATTGTGTTTTTTTTTTTTCCTCCATTGTGTGTATCTCTCTCGTGGTACTTAATTACTTAATTTCTTATTGCCCCCTTGCTTTTTCTTTTTGCTCTCCTACGTTTTTCCTGCTGTGCGTACAGTATAGTCTTTTTCTTTTGATTTTTCTCCATTTTCCATTGTGATACCTTTTCTTTTTTCTTTGCAGTTTTTTCTGCAAGTTTTTTCTCTCTCTCTCTCTTCCTTTTTTCCTCTTTTTTTTTTTGTTTTCTTGCCCCTGTCGCCTTCTCTCTCCATTTTCATCTTATCTTAAACGTTCACTACTTGACCAGATTTTTCACGCTTCCCTCATATGTTATGGCGTGAGGTTTTATGTACAACGACAGAAAGTGACGAAGCGTCGTGGAGAAGAAAAAAACAGAAAGTAAAAGTATAACGAAGAAGAGTAATACTCAAATCAACAGTAGTGTCCTCTTTTTGTTTTCCTTTGAAAGACTGTTTTCCGCCATTCGGGACATTTCCTCTGTTGTATCTTAACTTTTTCTTGTGTGTGTGTGTGTTGCTTCCTCTTGAGAATCTTTTAGTATACAAACACTTTAATTCGTGAAGTTTCACATTCAAGTTGCCGTAATACAAGTTTTTCTTGCAGGAAAATTGAATTATATGATTTTTTTTTATTACTCCTTTTTTCCTTTATTTTGGTGTTCTTGCCGTACTCTTGGTACATGAGTAAAAACAAAAAGGCAACAACAACAACAACAATTAAATGTTGATCACTTGATCCCTCTTTGAAAAATACGAGTATATGAACCTTTCTTTATTTATTTAGTCTTTCTGCTTTTTTCCCTTTTTTCCTTCCTCCTTTCCTCTTTTTACCTTTTTTCCCGTTCGCTGAAATCGATATAACCAGTTGGCATACTAGTTGTTCTTCTTTTCTTTTCCTCGTAACTACAAAGACTTACTTTTGTGACTATTTTTTAATTTTCATTTTCGTACTCGTTTCGTTCTCTCCACTTCTCGCTATCTCATTCTCTCCCACCCAAATCATTTGTGGTTTCACCACAGAATTCCGAAAGGATCGTTCGGGATACTTTTAGATATATTGAAAAATGTGGGGGAAAACACTATGTGGAGCTCTTTTCCATAGTGTTGTTGCTATGAGTAAAAGATGTAAATGGCGAAATGATGTACGTGAAGAACATCTCAACTACAGAGCATTTCATATCAAGCTTCAACACTTCTTTTCCTTTTTCATGCTTTCTGTTGTTTTCTTGTATTCCCCAAAAAATTTCACGTATTATTATTATTGTTATTCAATCACTTACTCTAAAACGGTTACTTTTGTCTTACTCACACCCTTGCTTCCCACCTATCTGCTCCCACTCCTCAACATTTATATGTTTTTCAATTGCTCACAAATGACTTGCTGCCTCCTCTACATATATATAATGCACATTCAAACTGCTTTTTTTTTTCGCTTAACGTCTCTCCAAAAAGCGGAGTGATTTACGTCCAGCAAACGTGTTGATGGAACATCACACCACACGAAACACTATTCAAAAGGAAAACAAACAAAAAGAAATATATAATTAAAAACCTGCACATGATTAGAAGTCAAATGCTGACTTCGACACAATCATGTGGTCTCTTTTGATACTCCCAAGTCTCATAAATAATTTATATATAATTTCTTTACTCATCCATTATATATTCCTTCACATATATATATTGCTGCAATGATGTAGCTGCCCCCTCTTCATTTGTTGTGTATGACCTATTGCGTTCATTGATTTGCGTTCTTCTTTAACCACCTGTTCCCCCTCTGTCTAGCCCGCGCGCACGTATACTTGATTCTCGGAAACACCAAGAAAATACCTTGAGTCGCTTTCACTAGAGGCTTATCTGTTAAGAAGAGAGTAGGGAGAAATTAAGGAAATAGTTAAGTTTATTGTTTTGAACTTGCAAGAGTTTTACGGTAATAAAGGATAGATCATTTTTTATTTATCACGATGATGGTTTTTTTCCAAGCGCTATGATAGCGAAGAAGTCGTATATCGACTTGCCAATAATAGCTTATAAAGTTATATGTAAACAATTATCATTTTATATTAATTTTTTTAGAATGGGTGGAACATTAGTAGACTCACGAAAGGGAGGATTCCAAGGATTGCACAAATCCTTGCACCCCGCCTCGAGGGGTTATGGAAGGAGGTGGGATGGTGGGAAAAACAAAAAACAAGAGAGTCGATAATTAACTCTCAGTGACAACGACTGTTGGTAGGAGGTAGCAATGAGTGTTTGAGAAACAAGACATATATCACATTTCATGTGCAATCATTTGTTGTGCAAATAATCAAGACGTTACATCTCCGTTCAGGTTTTTTCCTGGCGCAAGCTTTCAAAAAAAAAACACATCTTAAAAGAGTATATTTCCTACATGCCCAACAACCTCAGTATAGCTAGGCTCATCCAGCTGGAGAATCATGCGTGGCAGTGCGAGTCGCTGCGACGCCTGTACGCGACGCCCCTCTGTCCCGGCTACCCCTGGTTCACCGTGCCCACCACTGGGAGCCGCAGCAGCTTCTGCCAAACGGCTTCTGCAAACGCGACCTCACACGCCGACGCTCCCGTCAGTGGGGGCGCCGAAAACCCTCCTGCCTGCACCACCGCCGCCGGCAGTACCGATGCACTCGCGAGTGAGGGCGGTGCGGCTCTTGCATCCCCAGAGTCGACGCCGGCGCGCGCGGCGACGGCGCGGCGCTTCGTGGTTCCGTACGAGTTCACCTTCAAGGTGTTCGCCAAGGGGCGGTGGGAGGGCCGCCGGGTGCTGGACGTGTACAGCGAGGAGCTGCCGCACCACACGCGCGCCTACTACGAGCAGTGCCTCGCGACCGGCCGCCTCTGCGTGCTGCCCAAGAGCGCGCGGCGGGCGGGCAATGTGCAGCGGCGGCAGATGAAGCGCGCGCGTGAGCCGACCCCGGAGAAGGAGGCGACGCCGCCAAATGCAGAGGCCGGCCCGCCAGCGGCCCCGGCAGCGGCGGGCGGACGCGGTGCTGTCGCAGGGCGACGTCGTGTGCCACACGGTGCACCGCCACGAGATTCCCGTCTGCCTCGGGCGCGACAGCGGCGTCGCGCCGGTCATCATCACGCGCGTCGCGATACGGGCGCACGGGCTGCTCGTCGTCGACAAGCCCACGGGCGTCCCCACGCACGCCGTCGGGCGCTACCACTACAACTCGCTGCTGGGCATGCTGGAGTACGTGCTGGCACCGCGGCGGCTGCGCGCGTGGCTGCTCGACGCCGACCCTCTGCTTCAGGCCCTCGTCAGCACGGCCGACCTCCCGCCGGACGAGAGGCGGGAGCTCTACGACTACTACACAGCAGCAGCGCCGACGGGGAAAGCGACATGGACGCGTGTGCCGCTGGCCAAGGCGCCGCGGCCGTGCCACCGCCTCGACAAGGTCACCTCCGGCGTGCTGCTGCTGGCGGTGCACGCCGCGGCGGCGAAGCGGGTCGGCGACGCGCTCATGCGCAAGTCCAAGGCGATGGACGCGGCGGTCGTGGGGACGCTCGCGACGACGACGGCGGAGGCGGAAAACACACGAGAGGAGGAGGCCGGGGACGCCCCCGAGTCGGCTGCGGCGCGCCGGCAGCGGCTGGCGGAAACGCTGAGAACCCCGTTCGGTCTGCAGAAGCGCTACCTGGCGGCGGTGCGCGGCCGCTACCCTCAGGACAGTCGCGGCCCTCGTCGCGGCGCTCGGCGACCTCGACGGCGCGGAGGTGCTGCCGCTGGACAGCGGGCAGCTCGCGGCCATGTCCATCGCGGCGCCGGAGGGCGTGCCTGCCTCCGCCGCGGCGCTGGAGGGGGTGCTCGTCGCCAGCCCGGTGGAGCACATGCAGTTCGGCGACAACGACGCGGAGGGCGGCGGCGGCAGGACAGGCAACCGCACCGGCGCGCAACCCGCCGACGCCGCCACGGCAAATCCGTCCGCCAGACGGAAGAATGTGGAGGTCGCGCAGAGCGGCGTGACGGCCTTTGTGCCGCTGGCGAGGACCCCCGCCTGCTCCCTGCTGCTGTGCGTGCCCTACACCGGCCGGCTGCACCAGATCCGGCAGCACCTCGCGCGCTGGGGCTTTCCCATCGTCGGCGACACGGCGTACGCAGGGGCGGGCGACGGCGCGCGCGCCGGCTCCAGCGAGACCATCCACTTTGACGCCTCGCAGCTGCCGCCCGCCTTCTACGAGCGGTACTACCGCCACAGCCCGTACGCGGGAGGGCACGGCGCCACGTGCGAGCCGCTCTGCTACGAGTGCGCGCGGCGCCTGCCGGTGGCGGTGCTGGACGAGCGTCTCGGGTCCTCCGCGGCGCGCCTGCACGCCTACGAGTACGCGGTCGCCGCGGAGCTGCTGGCGGCGTCCCCCGGGGCTGGGCCGGCTGCCGACGACCGAAGCGATGCGGAGTTGATCACCTTCCGCGCGGCACTGCCGGAGTGGGCTGCTGATTTTGCGCAGTGATATGAGAAGGGGAAAGGGGCGGTGCGGCGACTGCAATTTGGGACTCACAGACACGTTGAGGCCTCGCTCTTCTTTTTCTTTATTGTTGCTGTTGCTACTAGTGTTTGACTTTACCTTTTTCGCTTTTTGTTCAGCTCCCCCCAATGAGCCATTTGTTTTTTTTTTCTGCTCTTTAGAAAGAAATAATAAGTAAAGGAAAAACAAAACAAAAGCCTTTCGAGGCAGTACTTTCACTGTATACCCTCTCCGAAGGATGTTACACTTGTCATTGCAGATTAGTCACGGTTTCTCTCTTACCTTGTATGTACAACGATTGCATACACTTCGCCACTTTCTTTCCACTTTTTGAGTCTAGGTTCTTATTAAAAAAAAACAACAACAACAACTGAATTTAAACACCTCTCTGCAGATTCTTCATAAAAACGTTGCAGAGAGTATAGAATTATTGACGCGAGAAGGAGTATAAAAAACAAGCAGAAAATAGAAAGTAGAGGGCAACCGGACTGAAGTGTTTTGAATACTGTGCGCCTGCTGAACAACTGACGAATCTGTATGCGCATGCCGTCTTAGTATGCTCTTTTCGGATGCGCTGGAGAGGGCCGAGTGCCCTATCTGCCTGCAGCGCCTCTGCGGAGCGGACAGCCAACCCTCGTCGCAGTCCACGCGGCCCCCGCTACCCTCCGCCGTCAGCAAGTCCGCCACCTCCTCCTCCGCGGATTACCCACTCGCGCAGCTGTTTGACACGGGAATGCTGCGAGTCGCGGATCGTTTGCTCACTCGCCTGGTGAGCGGACTGTGGCCGGGTCATCAGCTTCCCCCCAACGCTGTCACGCATGCCCTGCCGCACGCGGTGATACTGGAGGCACTGCAGCGCCTGCGTCTCTGCCGTCGCGGCGACAGCCTCGACCTCCTGCAACTCCAGCAGTTTGCCGACTATATGATGGTGCTGTGGGAGCTGTGCCCCTCGCGGCCGCCGGCGCGCGCGCCTGAGGCGGCACCGGACGCGAGTTGGGCGGCGGCGGTCGTGCTGGACTCGGAGCTTGCCTGGACGGTGCCACCGGCCGCCGCGCCGCCGCTGGCACGCAGTCCCATGGTCGGCCTGTGGGGCGCGGTGGATCTGCTGCTCACGCACGCGGCGGAGCGCGTGGCCGCCGACGATCTGAGCGGCACCGGGGGAAGGTTCTCTGGACATGCGTCGAGTGGCGCGTGGGCGGCGGCGGCGGCGGCGGAGGGCGGCCGCGACGCGATGGCGCTGCTGCCGTGCGGGCACCTGATGCACTGGCTGTGCGCGGCGCAGTGCTGCGAGTTCTCCAAGCCGTCGTGCCCCGTCTGCCGCCACGCCTTGCCCCACGGCACCGACTCCCTCGTCCTTTTCCAGCCCCAGCCCCGGCCGCCCACCTCTGCACGGGCTACCGCTTCCGTTTCCGCCGCCCCTGCCGCCGCCCCTGCCGCCCATGAGTCCGCGCTGCGGCCGTCGCCCGACAGCGTCGCCGGGTGCGGTCGCAGCGACGACGACGACGGCGAGGAACGCGTCAGCCCCGGCGGCGGCGACGTCGCGGCGCTGGAGCCGCCACACCAGCGGCCCCGGCTTGAGACCCCGGCAACACCTGCAGCAACAGCGGTGGCCGACCCACAGCCACGCGCGCCGCGGGAAATGGCCGACAACCGCAATGACGACGACGATGACGACGGGGTGATGGTGACGGGGTTCGGCCAGCGGCCCCCGGCGGAGGTGTACCTGGCGCGGCTGCGGGGCTTCTCGGAAAAGCTGCGGGAGCGCGCGACGGCGATGGCGCAGCGGAACCAGCGCATGAGCGACAAGCTCGCGTCGCTGCGCGCGGAGAGGGACGAGATGCAGAAGCAGGCGTCAGCGGCCGAGCGCAGCGTGCGCGTCCTCACCACCAGCGGCCTGAGCGGCGGCGGGGACGGCGGGGGCGTGGACCCTGTTCAGCTGCGGCGGCTGCGCGAGAACTGCCGCGACCTCAAGCGGCAGCACGAGCAGGCGACCGAGGAGCTCGCCACCGAAATCAGACGGACCGCAGCCGCAGAACGGCAGCTGGCAGCTGTCAAGGAGCGCCTCGCTAGCGCACAGCGGCGCCACGGCCTCCAGCCGACATCGGACGCTGACTGAAATAGGCGTGTTGCTGTTGTTGCCCCGGGAAGAATACTTTTGTTTCTTCTTTATCCGCTGTCGGTGTGCCTTTTCCGTTCACCTTTGCCCAGTCCATCGTTAGGAGTTTTTTCTTTCTTCTTTTTCGCGATTTCTGCTCACCTTGTGCGTATCCAAGTCTTCCTGAAAACCGAAATAATATACATTTATCAAAAAAATGCATGCTGTTTTGGCAAGAAAAAAAAATGAAGAATTTATTCACAGCCCGCTCTTTTTATGATGTGCTGTTCCAATTTGTTTCACTGTCAAGTGGTACCACGTTGAATTCATGATCTCTTCTCCGACTGCACACCACATCTTTTTCTCTTCCACTTGTTTCTTTGTACTTTTTTTCTTTTCCGTTTTCAACACAAAAAATAATAAGAAAACAATTTAGAACAGTCAATAGTTCAGCCTGACCCCCTATTCACACCTCTCCGATCGCACAACACAGCCACACCGTACCCAAGCCACACTCAGATAACAACATGCCCAAGAAGTACGCCAAGACCAAGGAGGAGATCGAGGAGGAAGAAGAGGAAGAAGAGGAAGAGGAGGAGGAGGAGGAGGAGACGGAGGAGATGGAGGAGTGGGATGAGCTCATCGCGCTGGAGGAGATCGAGGAGCTGCCCGACGGCCCCAGCACCTTCTACCTTGGCGGCTTCAGCGTGTGCGACAAGCTCACCGACATCCTCCCCCAGCTCGCCTACCAGAGCGACCGCGTCCTCGTGTTCCCCGGCGCCTACGGCGGCGCGGCGGAGACGGTCGTGCTGGACGAGGCGCGGCTCGGCGGCCTCCGCATCGAGGGCGTCCCGATCGCGCTGGGCAAGAAGGCCGGCTACCCCGACGAGCGCCGCCGGCGGGAGGCGCCGCCGCGCAAGGGCCGCCGCGTCGGCCCGTGGTTCACCTTCGGCAGCAGCGCCGACGCCGACGAGGGCCCGGCGGCGCCGGGTGCGCCCCTCCCCGCGTCGACCATGGCCTCGACCGTCTACGGCCGCGCGGTGACCCCCACCCGCCCCGACGCCGCCCACTTCCCCGTGCTGCGCTCGCGCCTCGTGCTGCGCTTCTCGGGGGCGCTGGGGGAGGACGCGGAGGGGGTGCTGCGGCCGTACCGCCAGGAGCCCGACGACGCCGATAGCGACGCCGAGGGCGACGGCGACGACGACGGCAGCGACGGCGGCGACCGCCAGCAGCAGCAGCGCGACGACGAGGAAGAGGAGGAGGAGGAGGCGGCTGCGGGCAAGCGCGCCTCCGCCGCCCGGCAGCGCTGCGTGACGCTGCGCGGCCTCGCGGTGCTCGGGGGTCTCGCGCTGGAGCCGCTGACGCGCACCGTCGTCCGCCACTGCGCCCTCGGCGTCCCGTCGGTCGCGATCCCCGAGATGCCGGTGACGCAGCCGTCGACCGTCGTCGCGCACGCGCTGAGCACCGCCACCGTCGACCGGTGTGTCGTGTACGGCGGCGGCAAGCACGGCGTCTACGCGTACCCCCGCTGCGCCCTCCGCCTCGCCAACAGCGTCATCGACGGCCCCAGCCTCACCGCCTCGCTGCAGCAGGCCGTCCAGCAGCGCCGCCCGGTGCGCCACGGCAACGCCCTCGCGCGCCTGGCGCAGCGCACGCGGCAGCGCGAGGCCGCGGAGGCGCGCGGGGAGGACGGCGGGGCGGCCGCCGGCGCCGCTGCGGAGCGTCCGCGGGCGCGCTTCGTCGTGCCGGCGCAGACGGCGTGCGAGGTGGGCCTCTTCTGCGACGACGCGGACGTGACGGTGGACGACTGCTTCGTCAGCAACACCCGCCTCGGCATCCTCGTGCACGACGCGTCGGCGGCGGCGGTCTTCACGAGCTGCCAGGTGGCCTCCTCCCAGGACGTGGGCGTGTACTGCTACGGCATGGGCGGCAGCGCGAAGCTGCGGCAGCTGCGCCTGCTGCCGGCGGGGCGCGACAGCCTGCTGGTGGTGGGGCCCTCGGAGGCGGAGACAGCCGCCGCCCTGGCCAAGTACAAGGCCGAGAACGACATCCCCGACTGGACGGCCGAGGAGGAGCGCGCGGCGATGGAGGAGGAGGAGGAGGAGCCGGAGGACGGCGAGGGGGCCGCCCGCAAGCGCCGCCCCCTCTTCGCGCAGCACCCGTGCGTGCGGCAGTGCGTCATCGTCGGCGCGGTGCGTCTGCAGGGCGACGTGCGCGGCGGCGCCATGGCCGACAACCTCGTCTTCCGCCCGCGCGAGGAGGGCCCCAACAGCCTCGCCAAGGTCGGCGCCGCCGCCGCCGCCAGCGCGGCCGACCTCATCCTCGCCCCCAACTACGGCGTCAACGGGCCCCGCCCGGCCCGCGGCTTTACCTTTGTAGGCGTCGAGGGCGAGCCCATTCCCGTCAAGGCCGACGCCTAGTCTCGTCTCGGCGGTGGAGTGATTAGATACAGGCGTGCAGAGGAGCACGTTTTATGACTGTCGTCGCCCTCTCTCTCTCACGTCTCGCGGGACGCTCCGCTGTGCTGCAACAACCAATCCCTTTAGTATTGTTATTGATGATGTACGGACTTCCGACCACACACACACACACACGCACATACAAGGTGAAAGACATACTGTACTGCAAGCTTTTTTTTTTTGTACGAATAGAAAGAAAAAGTATAAAAATCTTATATTTTTGTCATGTAAATTGAGCTCTTTTTTTTTTTTTTTTTTAAATTCATGTATGCAACATCTTTACTCTCTTTATCACTTTATGCCTATTTTCTAGAGGCAATCTTTAGAAGCTGGAGAGAAAACAAAAAAAAAATCCCACGCCAGTAACGACAGTGTTATACCTGGTAGAAAAAGCTGTCATGCCGGATACGCCCTATAGAGGTCTCTGCGACTCGATTACTTTGCACAAGTGGAGAGGAGAGCGATTGCTCTGTGTATGCTTCATTCCGTATTTAACATGATATCATTCGTGACAAGGTCTTTAAGGAGGTTTCTGTTTTTTTTCCCCGAGAAACCCACATTTTGGCACTCTATACATGTTTCCACTCCACGTTTATCTGTCCTCTTGACGTCTGAACACCCTTTTGTAAGTAGCAGTAAGTATAGATTTTTATTTTCTCCGTCCCTCCTTTGTTTTGCTAGTAGTGATTTATTATTATTATTATTCATTACTTCTAGAGTTCTTTTGGTTTGAAAAAAAAAAACACTTTTTTTTTTGTCTCTCGTTGCTCGTGTAGAAGTAGAACAGTTACATATATATATATATAATCACCGCAAACACACCACTAACACACCACGACATGTCGAACCCAGGAACGCCGATGCGCCGGCGGCGCTCCAACTCGGCCGGCTCCACCACTCACCTCAACGAGCCCGAGTCGATGGTGGGGGAGGTGCTGGAGCAGATGCGGCAGGAGGCGCGCCGCGCTCACTTCTCGCACCCATCCGTTCCTCAGCATCGCAGTCAGAGCCAGCGCTCGTCGCAGTACCAACAGCGACAACAACAGCAGGCAGGAGAAGCTAATACAGACAGCCGACGAAGCAGTGCTAGCACGTCGGCGTACCCGGGCGCCGGCCACCCGCCCTCCAGCAGCGGCAGCATGAGCCTCAGCGGCGGCATCCGCGAGCGTGGAAGCAGCGGTCTCAACGCGAGCGCCGGCGGCATGACGCAGACGAAGCCGCGCCGCTTATCCGGCTCGCTGGTAACGGACGGCGAGCAGCGCCGCGCCACCGGCAAGTTCACCGTCGTCCCGATGAGCGCGTCCGACTTGTCGCCGCCGGAGCCGTCGCCGTCGCCCTACGCCACGCACAAGGCGCTGCCAAAGGGGAAAGTGCTACGCAAGACACAAACGCAGCCGCAGAAACAGTCGCGACAGCAGCCTGAGCGGCGCCCCGTGCGCCGTCCGCTGCAGCACTCCCGAGGAGACTCGCCGCCGCCCAAGCAGCCGTCTGCCGTCATCGAGAGTCCCTTTTCGCCGTCCGCGGCGGTGCCGACAACGTCCGACCCGTCCAAGTGGCACGCGCGCTCGCTGGTGCGGACGCGGCCGGCGCCGGCGCCGCAGATGTACGAATGCACGTACCACCTCCACGCGCTGCGTTCCCAGACGAGCGCACGCGGCCGGCGCAGAAAACGAGGCAACAGGTGATGATAGCCGCCCCGAATCACCAGCACAGCAGCAGCAGCCACAGCAGATGCCCACGACGCGGCCTCGCCCTGCCTCGGCCGGCCCTGTCGCCGCGTGTGATCGCGCCAAGTACGCCCCCGCTGGGAACGCTGCCGCTGGTGCTGGCGGTGGCGGCGCTGGAACTCGGGTCGGAATGACGTTCGCGTCGGTCGTCAAGTCCGCGATGAAGAAAAAGGACCGTGACCCCGCCTCGGCCGCCGCGCGCGGAGAGAAGGTGACGTTTGTCTTCGACCGCCGCCGCAGCTCCATCGACAAGCTCGCCAAGTATGCCGGCCTCGCCTGCGCGGAGGACGGGAAGGACGGCGGCGGCGGCAGCGACAAGGGCGACGGCGACCACACCCCCGGCGTCGGCGTGACGGCGAGCGGCGAGCGCTACTACCACAACCCCACGCTGGAGGGCGGCCCGCTGCAGTCTCTCTCGCGGCGGTACGCGCAGGAGCTGCTGCTGCGGCGCGGCCCCGAGTACGAGGAGGACGTGTGGAGGCGCAAGGCCTCCGAGGACGAGATGGCTAAGTTTGTGCGCCTCGCCGACCGCTGGAACCCCTACTCGGGTGACGAGCTTCCCGGTGCTCCGGCGGCCGGCGGCGACGGGCCCACCGGTAACGCTCTGTTCAACCAGCTTGCCGGCTTCAAGTTTGAGCAGAGCGTCAACGCCAGCAAGCCTCCCGACCTCTCTATCGCGTCGACAGCCGCCCCCACCTCCGCTCCCCCTGCGACGACGACGACGACGGCGGGAGACACCACGGCACCTGCGGCAACAGCAACAGCAACAGCAACAGCGACGACGACGACTCCACCAGTCCCTACCCCAGCGACTGGCACGGACGGCACAGCAGCGACAGGAACGGCGCCGCCGCCGCCGCCGCCTCCTACAGCGACGCCGACAGACCCACAACGACGACAACGGCAACGACGGCGACAGGGGCTCCCCCACCGCCTCCTCCCGGCGCAGGCGCTCCCACTACGACGACGACGACCACAACAGACCCGACGGCGCCTCCGCCGGTGCCGCTGCCGCCGCCCGTGTACGACCCGCTAGCGCCGCCGCCGCCGCCGGCCGTTCCCCCGCTGACGGCTGTGGACGGGGCGCCGGCGTACGGCCAGACGACGGTGGCGCCGGACGGGACGCTGCGGGCGGAGGCGGTCATGTCGCCGCTGTACCCCCCGCCGGTGCCGACGGTGTCGGCAGAGGAGAAGCGGGCCGAGGAGCGGCGGCGGCGCGAGCTGGAGGAGATCGACCTCGTGCGCCGCGTGACGCAGGCGACGCAGGCCTCGCTCGCGGGGCACGTGGCGCTGGAGCCGCTGTGGCCCAAGTCGCAGTGCACCGCCCTGTACGGGTGGGCGGCGCCGCCCGCCAACGTGGTGCTGCCGTCCGTGTACGCGGACGCGGTGACGGGTGGGGTGGAGTGGGACCCGTCGTGCGACCCGTGCGAGCGGCTTGAGCGGCTGCAGCAGCGCCTCGAGGCGATGGAGGAGGAAAACCGCCGCGCCCTGGAGTTTCAGCGCAAGAAGATCGAGGAGCTGCGGCCGACGCGCAAGCACGGGGTGGCGGGCCGCGACGGGGCCCTGCCCGCCTCGCACTACGCGAGTCTCGACCAGCTCGTCAAGGAGAACGCGACGCGCCCGTACGAGCCCGACTACCACGCGTGCACGCAGGACGTGCTGCACCCCTCGCGAGTCATCGAAAACCTCCTGGTGCGGCCCAAGGACGACGACCTGGTCGACGACGCCGTCTCTTCCGCGGCGCGCACGACGGGACCGTCCGGGCTGCGGCTGCGGTCGGCCACCAACGCCGTGATCCTGCACGACCCGTACGAGCTGCTGCAGTGCGAACACCTGCGCGACTACACGGCGGCCGAGCCGGAGCAGCAGGCCATGCTGCGCGCGCTGCGCTCCTCCAGCGTCGTCGATCTCGGCGTCGGCGGCGACGGCGTCCCCATGAGCGGCGGCGCCGCCTCGGTGCTCAAGCCGGCTGCACCGCCCAAGAACAACCTCTTCTGCGAGCTCACCTACGCCGCGCGCACGCTGCTGTCCGCGGTGCTGTACATCCGTGCGCTGGGCGGCTTCCCGACGCTGCTGCGCGCCGGGCCGCTCACCGCCATCAGCCCCGTCGTCGACAAGGAGAACTGCATCGAGCTCGTCTTCTGGAATCCCCCGCACGACGACGACGGCGACGACGACACCTTGGTGCTTACGAGCGGCGGCGGCGGCGGCGGCGGGACAGCGAGAGGCACCCTCGTTGGTGGGATGCTGGGCGGCGGACAGAGCCGCGTCAGTGTCGCCCCGCAGCAGCCCACCTTCACAGGCGACGGACGGAGCACCGCGGGGCACTTCGCCGACAACTGGCAGAGCCCGTTTGGGACGGACGAGCGGCGGCCGACGTCGGCGATGCGGCTGAACCGCTCCCCGTCCATGTCGGCGCTGCTGAACACCGTCAACCAGGCGTCGGCCGCCGCAGCCGCCGCCGCGGCAGATGGCGGGGTCGACACGAGCCTTGCCGACAGCGCCACCGGCGGCGGCAACGCGAGCGCGGCGAGCAGCCCGTCGCGCCGCAACATGCTCGGCAGCGAGAAGCGGCAATTTGGCGCCCCGCGGGCACCGGTGATCCACCAGAACCAAATCCAGCAGCAGCAGCAGCAGCAGCAACAGGGAGGAGGCCCGAGACTGCGCCGCAGCTCCTCAGTCGCCGGCCCAGAGCTCTCCGCCGACTCCCCGAGTAGCGTGGCCAACGCCAGCCTGAGCGACGTGACGGGCGGAGGCGGCGGCGGCGGCAACAACGGCGGGGACAGGAGCCCCGCGCTGCGTCCCTCCTCCTACCGTCAGACGGTCGTCTTTGAGAGCGACGTCGCCGAGCAGCCCGCGGGTGGCGGGGGGCTCCTCGGCGCCTCACGACCCGGCGGCGCCGGTATCTCGCCGAGCGCTGGTGGCATCATGCGCACACCGACCGCCGGCGGCAATGCCAGCGGCCGGATCGGCAGTCTGGCGGCGCCGCCGCCGCTGGACGCGAACACGCGCGCGGCGATGGCGGCGCTCCGCGGGGGCCCGCAGCCGACGCGCCCGAGCACCCCGACGCGACGCGGTCGCTCCAAGGTGAAGGGCGAGAGCGAGGAGCTGTGCGTCGTGCTGCGCGCCGTCATCGCGCAAAAGTCGACCGTGTACCGCTTCGGGCGCGAGGAGACGGTGCACGTGGTGCCGCCGCTGCCCAAGGCCTCCGACTGCCTCGAGGCGCAGTACGCCAAGAAGAGCAGCGCGGCGTCGGCGGAGGCGGACAAGGCCGGCGACGCCGTCTTCAAGCTCCTGCACGACCCCCTCGTCAGCGCCAACGCGGCGGCCGAGCGCAAGAAGGAGGAGACGAAGCGGCGCCAGCGGGTGATGCAGCTGCAGCGGCAGGAGGCGGAGCCGGGCAAGGCGACCGCCGAGGACTACGGCGACCTCGTCGTCGCGTTTCTCCTCAGCGGCGGCGTCTCGCAGCTGAGCGGCGCGCTGCCCGACGCGATGGAGATGGAGGCGCTCCGCTACAAGATCTTCACTCTCCAGGGATACAGCACGGCGGACCCCACGGGTGTCGCCGCGGCCGGTGGCGCCGGAGCGACTGTCGCTGGTGCTACCGGCGCCGACGCAGGCGGCCGCCTCGGCAGAGCGGTCTCCGCCTTTGGCCGGAGCGGCGCCGGCAGCATCTTTGGCAGCCTCGCGGCTCGCGCCAGCACGGTGGGCAGCGGCGGCGGCGGCGATGGCTGGGGGCGCGGCCGCGCGGGCAGCGTGCTGGGCGGCAGCAGCTTCATGGCTAGCCGCCGGCAGAGCGGCTTCGACACCGTGCTAAGCGAGCGGGGCCTGCTGAGCGGCAGCGAGTCGGACCGCACCGGCTCGCAGCATTCGCAGCACCACCAGCAGGCGGGGCAGACGGCGGCGGCGGGGCTGGCGGCCGGCGCCTACTTTCCCCTGTACCGCGCCAGCAGCGTCGCCGAGAGCACGCTGCAGAGCTACCACGCCGCCGAGTGCGCCAAATCGGCCCGCCGCCCGCGACCGGCAGCCCGGGTCCGCCGCCAGCGCCCGTGCCGCCTCCGCCGCCGCGCGCGTCGCGATACCCGGGGAGAGGCCGCTGGCTGGCCGGCACCGGCAGCTGTCGCAGCAGGGCCCCGCGGGCGAGGCGGAGGCGGCGAAGCAGGCGGCGCTGCAGGAGGCCGAGGAGGAGCTTCTGCGCTTCCGTCCGCTCAACTTCAACGGCTTCTATGCGGAACTACTCAGCGCCGTGCAGTACGCCCTCGAGATGCAGGTGCGGCAGACACGGGAGAAGGTCATTCGCGCCTACCACATGTGATGCCGACACCTTTTAGTTTCTCGGTTGTACTGATTACCATACATGACTTACACGCTTCTATTCTCATATATATATATAGAGAGAGAGAGAGATGATAATTCTTCTTCTTCTTTTTTTTTGCCCATTTTTATTTCTTTGTCTTCGTGTCATTTTTTTGATGACCCTTATATAGATTTTTAATTATTTTTTTCTTTTTTGTCGCTACACAGTATATATTCCAGCATCGTTATCATTACTATTATTGAACGGCATGGAAAGAAAAGCGATACTACTCTACAACAAGCACAACGCAACTGTGCCTCTTTTGGAAGCTCAAGCACGCGCATTCCACACGAACTAAGTGAACACTTGCGTGACGCAAGGCTAGGACACCAATAGAAAATGAAAGAAAAACATAATAATTTTACCTTCTCCCTTCCTCCCCTATTGTTATTAGATGCCCCCCCCCCCCTTTTCCAAGCGCTAGATCCTCTTCTACAGTGAGAACAACAACAACAAAAAGTGTACATCACAAATAGTGGTAATAAAATGAGCACGCTAGTATACGTGTGTGTGACTGGTGTGGGATAGTCCTGTATTTTCCACGCAATCAACTATGGGCGAATCTTGACTGTTCTGAAGCTCTTGAGTGGAGGGACCAGAAGCACAACGCTGCTCTGCATTTGCACAGCTGCTCGGGAGCTATGTCTTCCCCATTCCCTCTCCCATCCACGAAATACAAAAGTCGTGCTGTAATGCACCTCCTCATCACTTCTCTCTCCCCCCCCACTCTCTCTCAGAACTACGCTCATATATAATATATAGAAGTATAATACACAGCAGCGGTTCTGACAGAAAGAAGGTTAGCATGTCGGGTCTTACTGTGCGGCGTTTCATATACGCCAACATCACCGCGGTGGCGGCACACTGCCCCGTGCCCCCCATCGCCCGCGCCGCGACCGTCCTCCTGAGCAGCGGCTCTCTGACGGCCGACCACGACGGCGACGGCGGCCGCAGCGCCGTGCAGCGCCTCTTCACGCGGGTGCTCGTGCGCGGCCGCACAACGAATCCCCGCGGCGGCAGCGGCCTCGCGCTCGTCACCGAGGAGGAGATGGAGTGGATGCGGCGGCGGCGCCACGAGGACGGCGAGGAGAGCCGCATCATTCTGAGCGCGCGGCCGTGCCCCAGTCTGCTCCGCGGCTGCGGCGGCGCGCTGCTCAACGTCGCGGTGGGCGTCGTCGTCGCCCCTCTCGTCGGTCTGAGCGTCGGCCTCGAGCGCGTGCGGTGCAACGGGGCCGCGGGGATGGTCATCGGGCCGCTGTCGGCGCTGCTGTGGGGCGGCGCCTTCTTCTCCGTCGCCCTGTACGCGGCGGCGCAGCAGGCGGTCGTGTGCGCCTACTACGCGCTCGTCGCGATGCCACTGCACTACCTCTGCAACCGCCGCCCGGCCGTGTTGGCCGAGTCCGGGCAGCAAAAGGCGCGCGCCGTCTTCTTTTCGGCCCTGAGCTGCCGCTTCGAGCCGCCGCTGGGCCGCACCGGCGCCACGCACCCCGACCTCGCCCTCTATCCAACGGAGGCGCAGCTGCGCGACCGCGCGGCGCGGCGCGTTGCCAAGAGCCAGAAAGAGCGGGAGGGCGGACGGCGGGGCGAGTACAAGGGCAAAGGCGGCGGCAATGCCTTCGACGACGACGGCAACGCGGACTACTACGCCGTGCTGGGCGT
The DNA here is from genome assembly GCA_030347455.1 of Kentomonas sorsogonicus. Lineage (NCBI taxonomy): Eukaryota > Euglenozoa > Kinetoplastea > Trypanosomatida > Trypanosomatidae > Kentomonas > Kentomonas sorsogonicus. The sequence continues at coordinate 382,451 of JAQOSZ010000302.1, forward strand.
CGAGCGCGGGGCGAGCGAGAGCCAGATTCGCAAGGCGTACAACCAGCTGGTGCTGAAGCTGCACCCCGACCGCAACCCGAGCCCCCAGGCCGCGCAGCAGTTCGACACGGTCACCAAGGCGTACCGCGTGCTCTCCAACCCGGAGAAGCGCAAAAAGTACGACGTGGGCGGCGTCAAGGGCGTCGAGGACCTCGGCCAGAAGAAGCGCGACGGCGTCCGCGCGCTCTTCGGCGGCGAAGACCTGAACCGCCTCTGCGGCGACGTCTTCGCCGGGAGCTTCGCGCGCCGCGTGGTGGACGGGCTGGACTACACGCAGGAGGAGCTGGCGGTCGTGCGGCAGGGCATGCTGCAGCGCTGCCGGGACGAGCTGCTCGAGGCGTATCTGGCGCACTACCAACCCGAAACGGGAAAGGGATCATCCACAGAGGCGGGGGCAGCCGCAAAGACCACCGCCACCATGCGCGGCGCCAAGGGGACTGTGTCCTCCTCTTCCTCCGCTGCCGCCGCTGCTGCCGCACGCGCCCGGGCGCAGGCCGAGAGCGCGTGGTCGCCGCAGATGCGGCAGCAGCTCCGCAAGGTGGTTGGCACCGGCCTCGCCAAGGAAGTGCTGCACCTCATCGGCTGCGAGTACCGCCGGGTGCTGCGCTACTACGACGCGGAAGTTAACCGCAGCAGCACCGAGGCGGCGGATGCCGGGAAGCCTGACGATACGCCAGAGAGGGAGGGCGGCGGCAGTGCCGAAACCGAAACCGCCGTGTCGCTGCCGACGCTGATGCTGCGCCGCGCGCAGGGCTACGTCGCCGAGGACGCTCCCCACCGCTGGCGGCTGCGGCGGCTGCGGGCGGGCCACCTGGCGCGGGTGCGGAGCGCGACCTTCAAGGACACCGCCGCGATGATCGACCTCTTGTGGTACAACGCGGCGGCGGAGCTGGAGCTGACCGCGCGCACCGTCGCCCTGGCCGTCCTCTACGACCCGCTCATCGACGCGGCGGAGCGGGCGCGGCGGCGGGCGGCGCTCGAGGCGCTGGCGGAGATGTTCGTGCTCAACGGACAGCCGTACACCGTCGCCAGCAAGCGCACCATGGACCAGCTCATGGACTCGCTGCGAGACTACCAGCAGCAGCGCCAGCGCCAGAAGGACCGGGATCAGTATCAGTAGGAGGGGGGGGGGATATTTATATACCTCACGTTCGTTTGTCTCCTCTTTACCCGTGCTGTTATCGTCTTTTGCCAATTCCGTCTCCTCTGCCCTTCCCTTCCCCTTCCCTCATGCATCGTTACTCATACATCACATATTCTCTTTTCCTCTTCAACATATTCTTCATAATTCGTCTGTATGCTAATGTAAAATACTTGGAAGCATCTGGTCGTGTTTTTTGTTTCTTTCTACCGGACGCACTGACGTGAATAGTGTTATTTGTGAATGGTTCAAAACTTGTTAATTTCCGCATCCCCACAATGCCTATTTATATTGCGAGCCGGTGCTTCTCCCGCATAAACGTCCCCCCCCACCCTTTCTTGCTACATATTGTCTCCCACACTGCCTCTTACGGAAACACAAACAGATTTATACATATACTTCTATAGAGAGAGAATTTATAAAAGAAAGATCTGTCACATCCCATCTCATAGACTTGCATCCATCGCAAAAAAGCGGAGCTCGTCTCCCCAGACCAACAAACAGCGACACACTCGCCCACACCCACACACACACAAACACTCACCATGTCATCGATTGCGATCAGCAGCACCAACGACGTGTCGTCGGACGCGAATTCGTTTCCGTCGAGTGCGCTGACGATGGACGCCATCATCAAGGAGTGCATCCGCCAGGGCTTCTACCGTAACCCGGTATGCAACGAGAAGCTGTACCTGCACAACAAGGGTTTCGACGCCGTGTCGCCCGGCGCGCTCGCGGCCTACACGGACGTGAAGGTGCTGTGGCTGGAGGGCAACGGCTTCTCGAGTTTGCCCTGCGGTGGGGAGTACGTGCAGGTGCGCCCGCCCAAGAAAAAGTCGCCCTTCGATTCCAGTAGCAGCAGCAGTTATGATAGCGGTGTTGATGAGGACGAGAAGGAAGTGCACGCCGCGGACACGGACGGCGACTCTGACAGCGCCGCCGGCCGCGACGCACGTGGACCCGATGACGGGACTCGCGCGCCCCCACAGAGCACAATCGGGCGGCGACGGAGAAGAAGATGAATAAGAAGCAGAGGAAGCAACTGGAGGACGCGCTGCCCCTCGCGTCGTCCGTCCCGCTGGCGCAGCACGACGTCTTCAGCTCGCAGTACCCCACGCTGCGGCAGCTGTACCTGCACAACAACCTCTTCCGCCAGATGCCCGACCTCAGCCGCTTCCAGCGCCTCGACTCGGTCAATCTCTCCAACAACTTCTTCACCGCGGTGCGCGCCTACTGCCCGCTGTGGGCCCAGTCGCTGCGCGAGGCCGAGGAGAAGGCCGCCGCTGACGCCAAGCGGAAGATCGACAACTCCAAGAGCCTGCAGGCGGAACTGTGCCAGGCGCACGCGGACGGCGCTGCGGACAATGCGGCGCCTCCCACGGCCGTGCAGGACGGCGCGGACGCCGCCGAGACGGCGGCAGCGGGGGACGGCGAGGTGCGGGTGGTGAGCGCCGCCGAGGCCCGCGCGCGGCAGGAGGAGGAGCTGCACCGGCAGGAGCGGCTGGCGGAGCACATGAGCAAGTACTGCACGCACGCCGCGCTGGACATTGGCGAGGGCGGACACCTCCCGACGACGGTACCCCGCGAGCAGCTCTGCCTGTGCAGCTCGCTGCGCACCCTCAACCTCGCCGGCAACAACATCGAGAGCTTCGCCGACTTCCAGGAACTGCTCTGCTTCAAGTCTCTGTCGGTGCTAGACCTCAGCGGCAACAACATCAAGTCGGGCGAGGCGCTGCTCTGCGTGCTCACCCGCCTGCCGCACCTCAAGTCGCTCAAGCTCTCCGGCAACCCGTTTGTGCGCACCATGACCCGCTACCGCAAGCGCGTCGTCGCGGCGTGCCCCGCGCTGCTGCACCTGGACGACCGCCCCGTCTTCGCGGACGAGCGGCGGCTGGTGACCGCGTGGGCGCGCGGCGGCGAGGACGAGGAGCAGAAGGAGCGCCGCCGCATCAAGGCCGAGGCGGAGGCCGCGCAGCAGCGGCGCCTCGACGACTTCCGCGCCCTCATCGCGCAGCACCGCCAGTCGACGCCGCACGCGGGCTACGTGAGCGCCATCGGCGGCGGCGGGGACGGCGACGCCGCCTCCGCTGGCCAGACTGGGCACCCGGTCATCCGCAGCAACAGCCGCGCCGGCGGCGGCGGCACGCGGGGCAGGAGCGAGGCGGACCTCATCCAGCGCCGCCCAACCACCGACGCCGCCGGCAACGCGCGCGGCCCCGACGGCGGCTACTCGGACGACTCCGCCACAAGCTCGGAGACGGACTCGGAGGCCGACGATAATGGTGCTGCGGCGGGGTTCAGGAATGACCCTTCCTCGATTGCCGGGGCCGCTGCTGGTGATCTTGGCACTCCGTCGTACCCGACGCGTGTCCTCAGCAGCAACGGCCCCGCGAGGAACGCGACGGGAGCTGTCGCGGACAACAAAACCAGCGGCGCCACTCAGTCGCCGAGCAGCGCCGCAACGCAGACTAACCGAAACGACGCCAGTCTTAATCAGAATGATAGCAACGACGACGACGACGGGGACGTGTACATTCCTTCATGAGTGTGTGAATTAAAAACAAACAAACAACACAATTGAACTACCAGCAACAACAACAACAACAACAATATTTCTCTTTTTCTTCACAGCCTTTGACTAGGCAATGCTTACTTCTTCTACATCACTTCCCTCATCGATTCTTCTACAAACGCGCTACTGAAAAAATATATATATATATATAATTTCCCGATTCCCTGCTGCGAAATTGACCAGTCGATTGTCATGCACACATACACAATCAGGGACGATTGCTTACTTTATAAAACAAGAACAACAACACAATGTACATAGCTGTTTTTGAAATGCCTTCTGTTTTTTTTTCTTTTTTTGCTGTTTCTCAGTCAAGCCGCACACACACACCTTGTTTCCATATTTGCGATTATTAGATTACTGATACGTGGATGTATCATAGACTTTTACACAACAACAAATAAATACCGTCAGATGAAATTGCCTCAAATACCCAAACGGACAAAGGCAAAATATACTACTGAATACATACTTTCAAAAATGCAATACTGTGTGATAGGATGATGTTATTCATGCACTGCTCTCACTCAATCAATCTATAATTTATCAACCAGCAATGGCCAATGCATTTACCGATTTTGGATTCACGCATGCATCAGGCATCTTTGACGCACTGTTCTTCCCGCTCTCTCTGTCATCACCCTCCCCCCCCCTTCACTGTATACCTTACTACGCTCGATCCCGTGAAGGAACTACAATACCAACCAACAACACCGAAAACAGCATTTACCAATCAATCGACTGCAACATCTTTTTTTTTCTCATAAATTTATTCATAGAATCTTTACTTCTTCTTACATCCTTACACCTGATTCAATTGGTTTTCCATTCCATAGACGTTAATCCTTCTTCTTCTTCTTCTTTTTTTTGTGTGCGAATCATCACCACGATACATTTCGATCATACTATAGCCTCTTATGGAGGCACCCGACGGAGAGCTATTCGCGGGGTACAACATTGTTCTCGACGGATTCAACGACGCGACGATCATCGACAGCAGAACCAACACCGCTGACATCTTTTTTCAGCCTCAGCGATGCCAATAATAGCAACCAGCTAGTTTCCAATCAACCTTCGGTGCCCGGTTCTACTGCCGCAGCTGCACCGCCGGCTGCACTCTCGTCTTCATCTGTCTCTCCAGCAGCACGAAAATGAGGAGAGCCACGCAGCTCGGGTGGCGGCGCTGGCGGCGTCCATCCACACCGTAGCAGAGTACGAGGCGGCGCTGAGGGCGCGCGGGGCGACGGTCGAGTCGACGCCGAGCCCGCGCACGTCGCTCTTCATTGCGCGGAAAGGCCTCAGCTGCCGGCGGGTGTGGGCGGACGGGGTCCGGCATCCCGTGCGTCGCGCCGCGCTGGCTCCCCGCGGCGCTGGCCGCGCGGCCCGCGTCGCACACGCAGGCGCTGGAGGAGCTCGGCGGGTGGCTGCGGCGCCTGACGCGCGGCTGCGCCGCCCCGCTGCTCTTTGGGTACCGCTTCTCCTCGACGGGGCTGCCGGCGCCGGAGCGGGCGGAGGTGCGCCGCCGGCTGGAGGCGCACGGGGCGGCGCTCACGCCCGACCTCTCGACCAGCAACGACGCACTGCTGGTGTCGAGCGAGCACTACGAGCGCCTGCTGAAGCGCGCACAGGAAGTACCGCCCGAGTCGCTAGACGCCGGGGCCGGCGGGGAGGCCAAGGTGATGTTCGCCTGGCAGTGCGGCGTGCCGATCCTCCGTACCGCGGCCTTCTCGGCGCCGTCGACGCCCACCCGCTCCGTCACAACGAGCGGCCAGCCGTGCCCTCCGCCGGCGTCTCCGCCGCCTCCATGATTGCCTTTGAGACGTACGCCTCGCGACACGCCGTCCCTCGTCCCGCAGGCCTGCCGCTGGCGCCCTCACCCACTGCGACAACGTCACCGGTAGCCGGCACTACCACCACCACCGCAGTGCCAGTGTCAGGGCACGCTGAACCGCTGAAGGCGCCTCCGCCGCGCCAGGCTCGTCGGCGACGCCGCCGCGCAATCGGCAGGCGGATCGCACCTGGGAGCACGAGAGCGAACTTTTGAATATCCGGAGAGATTCGGCACCACTGCGAAGGCTTCCAATGCTGGTTTCTGTCTGCGCCGCAGGTGAAGACCACTTTGGCACCGTGGAGCATAACAAGAAACTCACAGCCGCCGCCTCTGCCGTCCCGCGCAGCGTGCTTCCTCTGCTTCCTCTCCACCCTCCACAAATTCTCTTGAGTCTCATGGGGTGCACCGTTGCAGAGCTCGCCAAGGCGAAGAGTGCATGCGCCCTCTGCGGGTTCCACTTTTCGCAGGCGCTCCTTCCAGGACATCACCGACATTGTTGTCGTCGGAAGTCTTCTCAGCGCTTGGTGCCCAGACGCTACGTCAGTCGTCCTCCTTCGCCGGGCTCCAGGCGGGCACGGCGGAGCCCACAGCACCAGCCAAAGAGGGGGCCGATCCCCCAGGCTGCAGCAGCGGCGCCGGCTGCGGAGTGAGGGCAGTCGATCCAAGACTCCCCCTCCCCCTCTTCTTCTTAAAAGTAATTCAACTGGCACTGCTAACGCTGGGCACTGGGAGTTTCGTGACGGTGGGGCTCTGGCTGACGCCGTGTCGGAGGTCTGCGGCTTCGGCCTCGAGCGCGTCGCGCCGCTCCCTTGGCTCGTTCATGGACTGCGTTCCGTCAGCACCTGCGTCTGGCGTCGTCCTCTGCCGCCTCCCAGGCTCACAGGCAGATGCCGTGGGCTACGGATGGCACTGTCGATCTGACGGCCGCCGTGCTGGGAGACGGAGGCGATTGGGAGCGGCTGGACAGCTACGACGACGAAGGAGGCTGCTGGGGAGGTGGATGACGGGAGTGGAAACCCGTTCTGGATCGGGCCGTCGCTGCGCCCTGCGGAGCTGCCACCACTTCAAACCGGAAGCAACCGGCTGATTCCGAAAACAAACATCTTCGCGGACTTCTCCACCACGAACACTGTGGTGGACGGCGCTGGCACCGTTGTTGGTCGCGCCGCGGCGACATCGGAGGCAGACGGTCGGGACAAGGAGAATGTTGCTGCAAAGGGAGAGGCGGTGAAGCCTGCAGAGTCGCAGCGGCCACCACCGGCGCCACCCTCCACGGGTCAGCCGCAGCAACAGCGGCAGACGGTGCTCCAGATGCGGGTGCAAGCGAGCGGTGTCAACAAGGACACTGCTGCACCACCGTCCGCGGGTACGCTGCCGTCGTCAAGCTCCGCGTTTCTGTCTGACAGTAACACCAACGCCAGTAGCAGCAAAACGGAAGCGATTCAAACGGGCTCAGCTGACCCCCGCTGAGCGGGAGCAGCACGACCGCGAGGCCGCCCGTCGCCGCATCGCCACATTTTGCGGAATACTGGCCGGCAGCAGGCGCGCGGAGGAGCAGGCGAGCGTGGAGGACAGCGCCGCCGCCGCTGCTGCTGCTGTTGCGGGGTCCGCCGCCTACGCTCGGCTGTTTGCCCAGACGCTCTTCTGCTTCACCGAGGGCGAGTATGGTCGTGTGGGACGGGCGGCGGTACGGGCGCTGGTGACGCTCGGCGGCGGCGCGTACCGAAAGGACACGGTTGAGGGGTGGCGCGGCGTGCTGACGAGGGGTGGCGCTCGTCAAGGAGGGGCAAAAACGGTAGACAAGCGGCAGAAAGTGTAGCTGGAAACACCGCCAACAGCAACGACCCTGAGGATGCGGAAAAGCAGCAGATGGTGCGCGCCGCCTACGCCTCGTTTAGAAGCGCTAAGCGACCAAGAAATGGTCACGCAAGCGGTGGCAGCACGAGCCGCCCAACTCCTCCCCTGCTCCTACTGTCTTGTGTGTGATTCCACACGCGAGCGAAACGGAGGATAGCGCATCCGGGGCGGCAAACTCGTCGGTGAGTTGCGATCTGTACAAGTACATTCCAAGAGTGACGACAACTTACCTGCTCGCGTGCCTGGCGGCGCGGCAGGTGCTGCAGGCCTGAGTCCTTCTTTCTGTTTCACATGCCCATTCATGTCGACCCTCTCGCGCGTGCGCGGCGCTCGGCTGGCGCCATTGCCGGCGACACTGCCGACGCGCAGAGTAAGGGCGCGAAAAACGGCAAGAAAAAGTCGAGTGCGTCAGATCCAGCTGCTTTGTCCACTTCCAACGCTATTACAACCGAATCGGCTGTCCCGCCGCCGCTGGAGTCGCGCTGGGCCTTGGCGGGCGACACGGGCTGGCGCTACGTCAAGTCCGGCTGTTTTCCACGGCGTCTGCGTCGCTGTGCTGTGGCGTCTCCCAGCCGAGTGGGTCGAGCGCGAAGGGCTAAGCAGTGAAAACCATACTTTTAGCAAGTCACACGCGGTCTCAGACGAAAGTGGGACGTGTCGTGTGTGCGGTGACAGCAGCATTGATGACGGGGTGGACTCTCGCACGCTGGTATTGCCGAAAGAAGGCGCGCCGGTAGCTCTGCTGACAACCTTGTTTGTCGCGATAAAGGAACTTGTACTGGCCCTTGGTGGGACGTTTGTTGATGTCTTCAACCCGGAGTGCGTCACACACGCCGTGGTGGTCGATGTGGCGGCCATCACTGGCGCTAGTGGAGCTGGGCTGGAAGCTCGTCACGATTGGCCCTCGCGCGACGACGGCGATGTTGACAACGAGGAAAACCACCTGGCCAGTGGTGGCAGCGACTCCGCTAGTGAAACTCTTCTGTGGCCGCTGACAGCCGCCGACGAGCTGGCCACCAGCGTGTATGCAAATTCCGACAGTGTTTTCGCCGTCACCGTTGGTTGGCTGCGGGCGAGTCTCGAGGCTGGGTACTTTGTTGAGGAGACGGAGACCGGCAGAGGAGGCCGCGCACCCTATCAGCATCGCTACGAGGCCGCTGACGTTATGGAAATGGTGCGCGCCAGCCGGGCGGTGCTGGACGAAGCGAAAACTATTGTGTCTGCCCTCTCCCTGCGCTACGCCCTCTCACGAGCCGCTCGCTGAAACTCTCGATATTGACGGCATGATACCCTCAGGGGACCCACGCAGGCCGCAAGAGCATCTGCATCACACCACCACCACCCCTGTCAGAAGCACCGTTCCTTTCTCGTCGCACCCCGCCTCCGCCTCCTCTAGGGGAAACGCACGACGCCAAGCGTGCCACCCTCAGTTTTGTCTCTTCTCTGCCCCACTCGGCGGAAAACTCGACGAGCATCGGCGCACGCATGACGAACAACAACATCGCCGCGATTGCCACTACCGCCACGTACGCCAGCAACAGCAACAGCTGCTGCACTCCGCCGCCGCGCTCCCCCAGCGCTCTGCAACCTCGCGCTGCTCCGCCTCTGCTGCAACTCTCACAGAACGAGGAGGCAGAACACACCAGCTCTCATCCATTTAGCCAAAACGAGGACGATGACGAGAAAACCATCCTTCTCCCTACCGCGCAGGATCAGACCCCACAGCAGAGCACCCGCGGCCGCGCCTCCGTCTCCTCGACTGCCGCGCGTGAGCAGCGGGCGATGCCGAGCATCATGGCCAGCGTACCCCGTCACGGGACGCGGAACGGCTACGGCAGCCGCAGCGCCTCGCGGCCGCCCACCACCGCCTTTGCCACCCCCCGGCAGACCAGCCTGCTGCCGCCGTCACAGCGCGCGCATGCCGTCGCTGACAGGGGCGGCAAACGTCCATGCAGACGCCCCCGGCACCCCTCCCCGCGCGTCCACCGCCGTTGGCTCTCTGGCCCTTCCTCTGCTGGGGACACAGACGGCCTTCTCCACGCCGGTGGCCAGTCGTAGCGGTGGCAGCGGCGACGCAGCTGCTACCGTCGGGGAGACGAGTCCCATTGCGCCGGACGCCTCGCCGCAGGTGATGTGGCGGAGTGCCATGCGCTCCTCTGCACACCGGAAAACATTGCGCGGCAGCAGCGGCAGCGTACGGCGCCGCTCGACCCTCCGCGCACCCTCCGTCGCCCACGCCGCCACCTCGGCCGACCCCTTGCATGCGTCCGCGCAGCGCTTTGCCTTCTCCGTACGCATTGAGGCGCCGGAAGATGCAGACGAGAATGAGGAAAATATTACGTCCCGTCTGACGGATGAGAAGAGTGAAAGTGGTCCAAACGCACTTGAAAAGGCGCAGAAGCAACGTAGGCAGGACGATGCTGTCATCTGGTTTGGTGGTGAAAACCGTAGCCCCATTCGATCCAGTACTCGAGACATGCTGGCGGCACGCAACGCGACCCTCGGGCGCGCCCCTGGTGATAAAATTTTTGCCGCCGACAGGGACGGAGGGCAGAGCGTCACCGCCGCTATCACAAACGAGGACGGCGAAGGAGGCAGCTACGGCGAGCGCGTCGCCAAACAGACGATCACGTTTTGAGAGTGGCGACTCACTATTCGTGAATCCAGAGAAAGTGTTGCTGGTGAGAGCGGAGGACGACATCGACGACGGCGAAGATAGGCAGAAGGCTTCGCCAGAGACACGCGATGGCAGCGAACAGGCATTGACGCGACCCAGCATTCTCGCTGCGAGCAGCTGCCACCAACACAGTCAGATTTCTCAGGCTGAAGAGCGTGACGCAGGCGCTACCATCGCCAACGCCCAAGACGACTGGAAGACCCCCAGCCGCGTCGCCTGTCCCCCGACTGTTCTTGCGGGGCCCTCGCCGTGGTCTTGCGGGCACCGCGACAGCACCACCACAGCGGCCGGCGGGCTGGACCAGCAAGCTCACGACAAGTGCGATGATGCACAGACGTTACCACCTTCAGCAGCAGCAGCGGTAGTGGGGCAGGGGACACGTCGGACAGAACAGACACCACCTTCACCGCAACGGAGCGTCCTAGTGGTGCCAGCGACACGCAGGACGACCCACAGAGTGCGCGTCCCGCCGTGGCCACCATCGACGTCAACGGCAGCGATCATTGCCAGCGCCATCACGCCTCTCTGATATGCTGGCCCTCAGCAGCGACGAAGATATTGAACCGTGTTCTACTGCAACGGAGAGAACACAACAGGATACGGGAGAAATACGTGATGGCGGCCACATTTCACGGGTGCGTGACACCATTCTCATGTACGTACTGAGCGATGTGCCTGACCGAGACGCCCTGATCGCGGCGACGCAAGCCAAACTCTTCCGTCTGCATCACTGTCTTCGCGCCGCTGTCGGCGAAAGCGGCCGAGGCAATGGCGATAATAACACCACCAGCACCAGCAACTCTTACCATGCGGTCACCACCCCCGTGCTTGTCTTTGTCAAGACGTGCGAGGAGAGCAACACTGTCGTGGCGGAGCGCCTCAGCGACCGCGAGAGTGTGCTGGTGGCGGTGGCGCGCGGATGCCTGGCGCTGCACCCCACCGCGCTCCGCCTCCTCAGCCGCAACAAGCTGGATGCGCTGCTGGCGGAGGCGGAGCGCTTGGCTAGCTCGCGGTCATTGTCTGGGTCTTCTAGGGAATATGTTGTCGCCGCAGCCGCCGACCTCCGGCGTCGCGCGCGCGAAATGCTGGAGAGTCTGTTTGAGAAACACAGGTGGGGCGAGACGGACAGCGTCGGAGGTGGCGTCGGCGCGGAAACAGAGATCTGTTACCATCTCTTGCGTCAGTGCCGCCGTCAGTACGAGCGGCGCCTCAACGTCGAGAAGAGACAACTGACCGGAAACTCCCCAAGCGACTCTTCTCATCAGCAAGTGCAGTACCACCGGTACAGCGGCATTCTGAACCAGCGCGTGGTGGCCGTCCTTGCGAGTGGCACACACATCAACACCAACCGCAGCAGTAATAGTAATAGCAAAAGTGGAAGAGGAGGCACGGTGTCCCCCAGCTCCGCGTACGGCGCTGTGGAGCATGTGGCGGAGCGAGAGCTGCACCGCATCGTCACCGCCGGGGGCGGCTGGTGGGGCGGCGTGCACACTCTCCCGTCCCCGCCGCACGCCACCGCCGCCGCCATATCCGAAGAGGAGCTGCTGACGACGCTCTTCAAGACCATCTACGCCGCGGTGCGGCTACCCGCCTCCGCTGCCGCATCACTCCCGCCGGCGCCGTCGTCGCCTGTGCCTCTGATTGCGGAGGAGTCTGGTGGAGAAACAGATGTCATCGCGACCGAAAGGCACGGGAAACACCGCAGCGCGAAAAAGTCGCCGCCGCCGACTGGTAGCCGACACGCCGGCGATGGCAGCGGCAGTGAGCGGCGGCGTTGCCTCTTCAGCGATGTTGTTGTGCAGCTAACTGACACCGTCCTCTGTCGCCGTGTGCACATCAGTGCTGAGCGCGATACTCCCGACAGCTCGCACACGACGCCTACGGAAATGACGGTGCGCGAGTGGGTTCGCTGCTGCCTCGGCGACAGCCAAGATAGAAACTCTCCAAACTTGCCGCCAGTCTGGCGTGCCAAACGTCGGGCTGTTTTTGAAAGGGTCTCCAGGCATATTCTCGGCCTCGACGGCGATCCCAACGCGGACGATGCGGTCGGGAACTCCTCCAGCAGCTCATCCACCCACCATTCAGAATCTGTATGGGGTGCGACCTCACAAGCGGATATGAGTGCCGTCTGCGACCGCTCACCCGCGTCGTCGTGGCTGAATGCCAGAGCGTGCGCACGTCCTGGAGTGGCCAGGTCGCACTCACACGCTGCCTCACCCACCGCTCTGCAAGCGAAGCCAGCACTCGTGTTGTGGATGCAGGTGACCAAAGTGGTAAGTATAACGACTACACATACAAGTGCAAAAACAAGTCCTGCTCGCTCCTCTTGTGTGATACGGAATGGACGACAAAATTTATCGTTTCACATGAGCATCGGGTGAACGGCAAAGCATCACTTGAGCAGAGCACGACCGACAAACTTCCATTGTCAGCGTCTTCCGTGTTGGCAGCGTTGTCACTGAAAGAATAGTCACTTTGTTTTTGTTATTATCACAGTTCGCAGTTTACTGACTTATCATATCATGTCATATCTCTCTTGTTAGCCTACTATTTACAGAAGTTGATTGAAAAAAAATAATCATTGAATAGAAGAAAAAACAATATGTTGCACTCGATGGATGAAGGAATCATCTATTCTCGCGTCTCGTGTGATGTTCATTAGTCCTTCAGCATCGCGAAACATCTGTATCCCTACCACTACTACTACTTCATGTCAGTTGAACTGTTGTGCTATTGCTGTTACTGTAACTACTACCTTCACAATCGTATCTCTCTCTCTCTCTCTCTCTCTCTCTCTCTCTCTCCTTCCCTTCCAGTCCCCATACATTACTATCGCTACTACTATTTGTTGACCTTCTCTTTCCTTGCTAAATTCGCTATAATTGAGAACTAGACACACACACACCCAAACCCACATAAAAAGCATCCCTATGAGCGACACCAACGCCATCGGCATCGACCTGGGCACGACCTACTCGTGCGTCGGCGTCTTCAGGAACGACCAGGTGGAGATCATCGCCAACGACCAGGGCAACCGCACGACCCCGTCCTACGTGGCCTTCACCGACAGCGAGCGCCTCGTGGGCGACGCCGCCAAGAACCAGGTCGCGATGAACCCCCACAACACCGTCTTCGACGCCAAGCGCATGATCGGCCGCAAGTTCAACGACCACGACCTGCAGAGCGACATGAAGCACTGGCCCTTCAAGGTGACGGTGCGCGACGACAAGCCCATCATCCAGGTCTCCTACATGGGCGAGGAGAAGAGCTTCTTTCCCGAGGAGATCTCCGCGATGGTGCTCGGCAAGATGAAGGAGACCGCCGAGGCGTTCCTGGGCGACAAGGTCACCAAGGCCGTCATCACGGTGCCCGCGTACTTCAACGACTCGCAGCGCCAGGCCACCAAGGACGCCGGCCAGATCGCCGGCCTCGAGGTGCTCCGCATCATCAACGAGCCCACCGCCGCCGCCATCGCCTACGGCATGGACAAGAAGACCAAGGGCGAGCAGAACGTCCTCATCTTCGACCTCGGCGGCGGTACGTTTGATGTGACGCTGCTGACCATCGACAACGGCGTCTTCGAGGTCAAGGCGACGGCCGGCGACACGCACCTCGGCGGCGAGGACTTTGACAACCGTCTGGTCGACTACTTCGCGACGGAGTTCAAGACGCGCTGCGGCAAGGACCTGCGCACCAACGCCCGCGCGACGCGCCGCCTGCGCACCGCCTGCGAGCGCGTCAAGCGCACCCTCTCCTCCTCCACCACCGCCAACATCGAGATCGACGCGCTCTACGAGGGCGTCGACTTCTTCTCCAAGCTGACGCGCGCGCGCTTCGAGGAGATGTGCCGCGACCAGTTCGAGAAGTGCCTCGATCCGGTCAAGAAGGTGCTGGCCGACTCCGAGATCGCGGCGAGCGCGGTGCACGAGGTGGTGCTCGTCGGCGGCTCCACCCGCATCCCCCGCGTGCAGCAGATCGTCTCCGAGTTCTTCAACGGCAAGGAGCTGAACCGCAGCATCAACCCCGACGAGGCCGTCGCGTACGGCGCCGCCGTGCAGGCCCACATCCTCGCCGGCGGCCGCTCCGACAAGACCGACGGCCTGCTGCTGCTGGACGTGACGCCGCTGTCGCTCGGCGTCGAGACCGCCGGCGGCGTCATGTCGGTGCTCATCCCGCGCAACACGACGATGCCGGCCAACAAGTCGCAGACCTTCTCCAACAACGCCGACGGGCAGACGAGCGTCGAGATCAAGGTGTACCAGGGCGAGCGGCCGCTGGTGTCGCAGTGCGAGTGCCTCGGCACCTTCACCCTCACCGACATCCCCCCGATGCCCCGCGGCAAGGCGCGCATCACGGTGTCCTTCGACATCAACACCGACGGCATCCTCGTGGTGAGCGCGACGGAGGAGACGAACAACCGCAAGCACGCCATCACCATCGAGAACGACAAGAGCCGCCTCACCAAGGAGCAGATCGAGAACATGGTCAAGGAGGCCGAGAAGTTCGCCGAGGAGGACCGCAAGAACGCCGAGCGCATCGAGGCGCGCAACACGCTGGAGAACTACACCTTCTCCATGCGCGCGACCCTCAGCGACCCCGACATCCAGAACGGCGTCGCCAGCGAGGACATCGCCAAGATCGACCAGGCCGTCAGCGCCGCCGTCGCGTGGCTCGACGACAACCAGGACGCGACCGCCGAGGAGTACATGCAGCACGTCAAGGAGGTCGAGGGCGTCGCGCACCCGATCCTCTCCGAGTTCTACAAGAAGCGCGTCATGGAGGCGCCGCCCAGCGAGCCCCCGCGCGAGCCCGGCGCGGACGGCGCGGCGCCGCCCCCGCAGGACGCCTCGGCCCCCAACGCCACCGAGGACGTCGACTAAGCGGCAAGTCGTCTTCGGCTATCGAACCGAAATTTGTGCGAACGAACGAACGAACACGTTTCGATATAAATTTAAATCAGATACACGCATTAAAGTTATTATTATTATAATTATTGTTAGCTGTTGTTGTTGTTTCGCATCATTGCTGCGAAATAACGTTTTTTTTTTGTTCAGAAAAATAAGCAAAACTAGATTTTATAAAACAAGTGGTGCTCTTCTTCTACATTGCGAAAAGATTATCCAATATCTCTAAAAAGAAAAAAAGTAAAAATAAAACCCCTATTTTTTATTTTCAAGTTCAAGAAAAAGTGGGGGCCAAAAATTGAAAAAGAGAATATCGTCAACAGCGCGGCAGCTGGAAAAAATCAAATTAATGGGAGTAATAAAAAGATCCCATATTTCTTTCCTTCTGAAATTCCATCTTCATAGTTCAGTCTCATGTGCTCTGATGACTGTCTGTCCCTCCTTCCCCCCCCCCCCTCTCACCAAATGACCAAACGGTTTTTGAAACATGCTTAATAAGTATTAGTTTTAACCAACAGTAATATTATTATCGTGTTATCCTTGGTGCGTTACTTTCAAAAAAAAAAAAAAAAAGACCAGGATCAAATGAAACTGGTGGCAATACTTGTCGGCTCACCTAAATGAAGCTCGACCCACAACCGTTTTTAGAAGTACGCTATCAAGGAAGCATTGCGTGTTTTATGTGATTATCTGTGGTTTACATTTGCTTTTACGCCTCACTGATCGGCAAGTGAGGAAAAGTGGAGCCGATTCCCTCTGTCTTGGTCAGTCGTTGCAATACTGTGATGCTAACTTTCAAGTGCATGTCTTTTACTTTTCTCGTTTTCGTCACACCCACCCACACACGTACATATATAGGAGCCAAGAGGATAGCACCAGTAACATACTCATCACCCAAACAAACTACAACCTCCATCACAGTAACATCACCCCCCCCCCACCCTCGTCTCAAGACTGGCAGGATGCAGGTGGCGCTGCACAACCAGGTCGCGACGTACAACCTGACGGCGGGCAAGTCGCTGCCGGAGTGGCTGGCGGAGCGCCGCAAGAACCGCCGCAACGCGCCCATCACGGAGGACCGGGTGGAGCTGCTGCAGGACCTCGAGTTTCCGCACAGCACGCGGTGCCTCTTCCGCTGCCCCAACGGCACGCACGTCTTCTCGGCCGGCGAGTACCCCTACCGCCTCAAGTGCTACGACGTCAACGACCTCGGCCTCAAGTACTCCTTCAACGCCGACATGCCCATCATGTCCGGCGTCGCGCTCGGCGCCGACTACCGCAAGTTCGCGCTGCGCGGCGAGGGGCGGCAGCTGACGGTGCACCACACCGCCGCCATCGTCGACCGGCTGCGCGTGCCGCACATGCAGCGCGACCTCGGCTTCAACCCCTTCACCGCGGAGCTGCTGTCCGTCGGCGCCTCGAGCGCCGTCCACCGCGTGTCGCTCGAGCTCGGCAGCTTCACGGAGCCCTACGAGACGTCGTGCGAGGCGATCAACAGCGTCGCGGTCGCGCTCGCGGGCCCCGCCGCCGGCCTCGTGCTCTGCGCCGGCGCCGACGGCGTCGTCGAGGCGTGGGACAGCCGCGTGAGCAGCGGCTCCGGCGGCGGCGCGGCGCACAAGGCGGTCGCGAGGGTCGCCCTCACGCGCACCGACGGCGGCGGCAGCGACGGCATCGGTGAGGTGCGGCACGTCAGCGTCGACAGCGCCAACGGCGGGCTGTTGTTCGCGGCCGGCTGCGAGAGCGGCGAGGTGTTTGTCTACGACGTGCGTCTGCAGCGCCCGCTGCTCGTCAAGGACCACATGAACAGCCTCCCGATCGTCAAGACGTACTTCTTCGAGGGCCGCAGCGCCTGCACCGGCGCCGCCTCGCACGTCGTGAGCGCCGACACCCGCACCGTCAAGATCTGGCACAAGGAGACGGGCGACAACTTCACCGCCATCGACGCGCCGGCGCCGGTGACCGACTTTATGCTCTTCAAGCAGCGCCACAACGTTGTCGCGCCGGACAGCCGGCACGTGCTCGGCGGCAGCGGCTACAACGAGGGCGACAGCGGCGTCATCGGCATCTGCTGCGACGTGCCGCGAGTGCAGGTGCACTTTGTGCCCGCAGCTCGCGCCGGCGCCGCGCTGGGCCGCCTTCCTCGACGTCATCGCGGAGGACCGCGAGACGCGCGCGCGGCACCAGCCGTACGCCGGCGAGGGCGGCGAGGCGGAGGAGGCGGGCGGGCAGCAGGAGGTGTCCGTCTACGAGGACTACACCTTCATCCCGCAGGCGGAGATGGAGAGCCTCGGGCTGACGGCCGGCGACCTCGCCGGCGGCCGCGTGCGCCCCGCGATGCACGGCGCCTTTGTGGAGAACCGCCTCTACCGCGACCTCAAGGCGCTGCTGCTCACGGCGCCGTCCTCGCGCGGCGCCGGCGTCGAGAGCCCGCACGAGGCCGCCCAGCAGCGCCGCCGCCAGCGCCGCGAGGAGGAGCGCATCTCCAAGTTTCGCCGCCCGGCCCCCGGCGACGCCGCCGCCACAAGCGCGGCCGAGCGCCGGCGGCAGGAAGGCCTCGAGACGGCGCTGCGCGACCCGCGCTTCGCGGCAAGATCAGCGGCGGCGGCGGCGGGCCGGGGACAACCCGTACGCCATCGACAGCGCGAGCCCCGACTACCAGCGGCTGCTGCGCGTCGTTGAGCAGCGGCGGGGGGAGGCCTCCGCGCGCCGCGCCAGGTACGAGTCCGACCTCTTCACCATCGTCCCCGAGACGGGAGGCGGCGGCGAGGCGGCGGCGGCGGAGGACGGTCAGGGCGACGCGGGCGCCGGGCTGGACGAGGTGCACCAGCACCTGCGGGGCGTGCAGAGCAGCGGCAAGCTCAAGCGACAGCGCCACGCCGGCAAGGACAAGGACAAGGGCAGGGACGGCGGCGCGGCGGCGCCCAAGAGCGCGAGGACGGAGGCGTCCGCGGCCGGCGACGGCGGCGGGCGGCGCGTGACCATGTACGAGGTGGGCGCCGGCCGCGGAGACCTCTTCATGCGCGGTGATAAGGCCATCCACCAGGCGCGCAAAAAGGGAAGGGCGGAGCGGCTGACGCTGGAGGAACGCCTTGCGCGCGCCAAAAAGGGAAAGAAGTGACGCAGAAACGTGCCGTCTTCTCTCTTTAGAGGTCCTTTGTTCCTCTGTCAATTGTCTTGACTCTGGATAAACTGTATAGCACATGTCTTTTTTTCCTTTTTTTTGCTTCTTTAACACTCACCGCTTTCGATTAATCAATAAATTAACTAATGCTACAAATCATTTACTCGAACAGAAAAAAAGGAGAAGTGCAGCTACTTCTTTGAAGTAGTGTGCCGGAAAGCTTTAAATAAACGTACTGAGTTGCGGCAAGCACGTGACTCCTTGTATTTGTATGTACATATGCTATATATATATATATATAGAGAGAGAGAGAGAGAGAGAGAGATAGTATGCGTGCCAAGAGCTACACTCTTTCCTTCTTGTGAATCTGCACTTCCGACGCATATCGTTATTACTTTTGACTGTTCATGACTGTATCAGTTTCAGTGTTGCTGTTGTTGTTTGTCATTTGACGATAACTCATTCTCTCAACTCCCGCCCCCTCCCTCTCGCGTCCCACACCGAAGAAACACCCCGAGAGAAAGGAGAGGAATATCTATCTTTAAAATACAGTGTCTCGGGGCACTGTCCCAACTCTATAGTAAACAACAAAAAAAAACACTATATATCATTATTATTAAGTGGCAACAAAAAAACTTTAAAAGAACTGTATTTCTCTTCTAATCCTTCTTTTTTTTTTTTTAAAGAAATATTCCGCATTATTTAGACTGCCTTACCACTTACCTACACATCCACTTATTTATTTACTTGCTTATATATATACGTTTTTTTTTTCCAAACTTCCTCACTCCATATTTTCTCGTACCTTTTCCGATTATTCTATTTTCTTCCCGTTTGCTTCATTTATCTTGTTTTTTTTCTTTTGCTTTTCAGCCCTTCCTACAAAATACCTTCTTTTACTCTCATAAAGGGTGTGTACTTCTATCATTCCGATCTTGCTTCCTTTTCCTGCGCCCTTTTTTAGCCTGGAAGGTACTTTTCTTCTTCTTCTTTTTTTCTTTTTTGCGTACCTCATCTACCATATTTTCTGTCTTTTATTTTTTTTCGTTGCGCTCACCTTTGCGATTTCATTTTCTCGATCATTCGCACTTATATCCGTTTTTTTCATTATTTTTTCTAAGGTCTTTTAGGAGCACCGAATTTACATATATATTTCCGTTTTTTATTTCCGAGATTTACTTTTGTTGAATTTTCGTATTATCATTATTTAATATCATTCTACCATTTCTTCTGATTTTAGCTAAAAACAAGTACATTTTTATATATATACGTAGTTATATTGAGTAAACACTGCTTTATAGCTGAAGTGAATTTTAGGAGAGGAAGCGTGATTTCTTTTGTTTTTGCGTCTTTTTGTTTTTCCCCTCTCATTTTTCTGGCCTAACTGCAGTAGTAGTCACAGACGCCACAGAGAGAACGTCTATATATAGTCCACTTCTCAAAGAAAAGAGAAATTCGTTCTAAGCCAAAACAAAACAAGTAACACATACCAAGTTTTTTTTTTCTAGTAAAAAGACTCGCTCGTACATCGAACATTTGGAGAGGGAAAAAATAGGAAGAAGCGATACCAGAAAGGAATACACATACGCACATACACACATATATATATATATAGGTATAAGGCACGAGTTGGTTAAAAAAAAAGAATTGTTTAACTTGCGGTTTCATAATTCTAACGCGTCACTGTACTCTCTACATCTTCCGCTACTCATTCTTACGCTAGGTCTGTTTTGTTTTTTCGTCACTTTGCAAGTACTTGTCCATATCGTTTTGTATCACTTTTTTTTTCAAGTTTCTTTCTCATCTTATTGCTCTCTTCTCAAATAACCTTTTTTTTTCTTTTGTCGTCTTTGTTGTTTTTGTGTCTCCTTTTCCCACTTACTTTGCTATTTTCTCTCTCTCTTCTTCTTTTTTTGTCGCTGTCAGTGCATATTCCTCACTCCTTTTTTCTATTTTCTTCCCACCACTGTTCGGGACAAACGAAGCTGTTGTCCCAATTTTGCCAAAAGCTTCAAAAAGGAAACACGAAATCTTTCTTTTCTTTCTCTCACTATAATTGCCTAGTGTGCCCATTCGGAAGACACTACCAATAAATCTGTAAAAATAATCTTTTTCTTTTATAAATATCTTTCTTTTCCTTTCTTCATTTCTCTCTCTCTCTCTGTCTCTCTCTTCTGTTACTTTTTTTTTTTCTTTTAGTTCTTTCATTTTTCCCATTTTTCCGACTTCCCACCGTATTTTTTTTTTTTTTCTACCTCTCTTTCCTTGATTTCTACTGTTGCTGGTAGCACGCTTGCACTTTTGTGTTTATCTGAGCACTTGTTCTTTTTTGAAGTGAGAAAACACAACACAAGACAAGAAACACACCGGCCTATGACAAGGTAGAGAACAATTAAATTCTTATAAGAACTTAAAACAACAAGAACAACAACAAAAAATAACTCCAGTATCTCAGTGCTCACTGCTGGTAGATGCACCCCCGATTCTGGCAGCCCGACAGCGCCTCCGAGGAATGTACGCTGTGCCGGCGGCCCTTTAGCCTTTTTCTCCGCCGGCGCCATCACTGCCGCGCCTGCGGGAGGCTCTTTTGCTTCGAGTGCGCCAGCCGCTTTGTGTGGCTGCATCTCCGCAACGTCCCTCTCACCGCTACCGGCGCGGACACCCCCGTCTCGGGGTCCCCCGCCCGCGCCACGCAGCACGACGGCGGCAGCGGCGCGCCCCGTTGGCTGATAGATGAAGAGTTCATCCGAATGAATCCCGTCTACAGGGAGTGGGCGGAGACGCCATCCGGGAGTGGTCGGACGGCCGGCGACAGCGCCAGCTACGTCTTTTGGTGCCGCGTGTGCGACCCGTGTAGGGCGCGCATGGAGGAGCAGACGACGAGCATTCGCGGTGGCGACGCTAGCGTCAACGGTAGCCCTCGCGCGGGGCAGCCGCCATCACGCGCGACGGATCCTCAGCCCACTTGTGTTCTCTCCTCCCGCGGAGCGGCGGAGGACCCGACCGTCTTCCCGTCGCCGCACAGCGCGACGGAGATTTACGTGGGCAGCCGCGACGGGCGCTCACACGCGCCGTCCACTGCCTCCACCACCGCGCTGTCTCGCAAGGAGCACCACCGCATCTCTTCCCTGGAGCAGCCGCCCACGTCGTCCAAAACGAGCAACAGGACAAGCGCTGCGTCCCTGCAGTCGAACCCCGACCGTCTTCTGACCGCCGCGCCAGCAAAAGCCCACAGCGGCGGCACCAGAAGAAGCAGCCGCGACCACTCCTCCGCCGCAGCCGCGAGTGTTCCCGACACCTTCCGTCTCGCCTTCATCTTCATCGATGAGAGAGACGAGGCGCCGTGCGCGGACGTGGCGTATCATGCGTGCGGCGGCGGCGGCGGCAGCGTCACCAACGCGCACAGCACCAGCAGCACCGGCGCGGGGGCGGCGCAGCCGGAGACGGGGCGCGACGGCCTGACGCCGACCAGCCGCCAGCCCAGCACTGCGAGCAACAGCAACAGCAACAGCGCGGCACTCACGCCCCGCCAGTCGCCCTACTGGTACCGCCCCGCCGCCCCGGGTCTGAGTGCGCAGCAGCAGCAACAACAGCAGCCGCAGCCGCACAAGAGCTGCAGTACCGGCGGCGGCGCCAACAACAACAACACCGCGGGCGCGGCCGCCGCCTCTGACCGCCCCGCGGCAGCAGCAGCCGCAACGCCTCGCGGGAGCGTCACCGTGTCAGTCCGCTGCTGCTGTCGCCGGCCTCTCAGCAAGCGTCAGCAGCCGCCCAGGCCCGCGCGCGGGTTGGCAGTGGCAGCGGAGCTTTTGCAAACAGTGGCAACAGCAACAACAACACCTCTAATAATCTCGCCAGCAGCTCCATGAACGGCTCGGGTTCGTTTGCCCTCTCCTCCGGCAACCCTCCGCAGCAACAGACCGCCGCATTCCCTGCTGCAAACGCCGGTGGCGGCGGTGCCTCTCCTCTCTTTCAGCGTCGCTTCTCGTCGTACATCAGCAGCCTCTCCTCTCCCCCTCGGCCTGGCGGCGGCGGCGCGGGCGCTGCTGGTGGCGGCTTTAGCACGTCCGCGCCATCCATGTGGGGAGCGGCAACAGCGGCGGAGGGTGAGGACATGTTTTCGTTTGCCTCGCGTCTCCGTCAGCTGTCGACCGAGTCGGTCGCCAGCGGCCACCACCACCACGCGTTTTGCTTTCCCCGGCACGGCGACGGCGGCGACGGACAGCGGCGGCGGTGGGCGGACTACGACGCCATCGTCCAGATGGTTACCGCGGAGCTGGAGGCCGGCGGCGGCGCAGGGCGCCAGAGGACGCGCGTGCGCTCAGCAGCAGCGCCGCCACGAGCCGTCCCGCCAGCGACCTTGTGGGGCTCACCGCGCCTCCGTGCAACCGCAGCGGTAGCAGCCACTCGGCCCACAACGCCTCCGCCGCGTCGCGGCCGCTCGGTGACGACCACAAGCACCGCTGCCACCTCCAGGTCCTCGTGCCGCGCGAGCTGAGCAAGGGCGCCGGGTGTATCGGCAGGCAACACTGCTAATTGCTACGCGGGCAAAGCAGCCGAAGTGCGCAAGAGCGTCTCACTCGAGATCACGTGCGCCGCGCTGGACCGCTCCCTCTCCCCCGCGCGCGCTGGGCCCTCCTCTTCCTCCTCCTCCTCCCCGTCCGCTCTTCGCGACGGCCGCCAGCAGCGGAAGCGGCGCGCGGAGGAGCCGAGTGGTGGGCTCCTGCGCGGTGTGCTGCGCGGCCGCCTCGGCGGCTTCGCGTCCTCCAGCCCCGCCGACGCCAGTGCGGCCATCCGCGAGCTGGGCTACGGCAGCCTCGGGGGCGGCGCCGACGACGGCCTGCGCGGCGCCGACAGCGAGCGGCTCCGCCTTCAACCGCGCCGTCTCGGCGCTCGTCGCGAAGCTGTCGATGCAGGTGGACGGCTTCGTCTTCATCGTCCAGCGCCGCGGCGGCAGCAGCGCGGGCGGCGGCGAGGAGGGCGGGAAGAGCCTCACCAAGGACGCGCAGCGCGCCCCGCAGCAGCACCGCGGCGACGGCGCCTTCTCCCCTTTCGATGACGCGGCGGCGCGCGAGGCGGCGCAGCGGCAGCAGCAGTACGTGCGCTCCGCCTTCGGCGCGCACAGCGCCAGGAAGATTGTGGAGGAGCTGCGTCTGTACGAGTCGGGCGCGTCGGCAACGCCCGTCGCGTTCGTCGACCTCTACCAGGACAGCGAGGCAGAGGGTGAGGAGGGGGCACAAACGGGCGACGCCGACGGTCACACGCAGCACCGCCCGCACGTACCATCTTCCAGCGGTGTGCGCTTTGCACATGCGAGCACCACAGAGCAGATATTCGCCCGGATGCGTCCACTGCACGCCTACATGAGTCCGGTCAAAGCGCAACAGCGGCGTCTCCCTCGCCAGCGCGCTCCGTCACCGCCGCGCCGCCGCCGACGCGCCGCTGGTGTACGTGACGAACTTCGACCCCCGCCAGCGCAGCAGCCATCATTCGCGCAAAGCACCCACGCCGACCCCAGCGCCTCCCCTACACGCTCCGCCTCCATTCATTCCGTCTCCGAGAGGGCTGCCCGGCAGCGGCAGCAGCAGGCGCACTACGTCGGCCACGCTGTCGCTCAGCTCATTGCCTCTCGCGTGCGCCGTGATGATTTTCCCTGAATGACGACGGTGTGTCTGAGAGAGAATTGCGCGTTGTTTTTTTTTTTCTTTTTTTTTTTTTTTTTGCTCTCTTTCCATTCTCCCTTTTCTTCATTTCTAATCCGATTTTGATTCTTTCTTTTTTTTTCTGCTTGCCGATCCATATCTATATCTATATATATATATCAAACAGATTGCGATTGGATTAACACCTTTTCTTCTCTGTCTTCTCTTTCTCTCCACTCAATATATGCTTTCTTCTCAAAACAAAAACAGAGGAAGCTTTTTTTTTTCCTGTACCATTCTTTCAACTGCCACTTTTCGCTTACCCCTCTTCGTTTCGCGTTATTATTACTTTTTATTCATATGACCCTCCCCTCCTCTCCAAGCTATCTTATCCGATCTTTTCCGATTTTTTTTTTTCTGAAACTTTTCAAACTTACCATATTACAAACTTACCACACATCTCTATAGAATTCGAGGACGCTTTACAAGCGCAACTTACGCGGAGCTTCAAGTGGCACCATCGCGTGCTGCTGCACAGAGCTTCTTCTTCCTACTGCTTTTAGGACGACTAGTGTCTCCACTGTCTTCCAATTCTTTTTTTTCTCTCCTCTCGCCACATACTTCTCCTTTCCTTTACGATTTTTTTTTTTTAAATCTGTAATTATGCTATGACTTAATCTGCTTCATTATCATCGTATGTTTCTCCCTCCTGTTTTCCCCTCGTGTTTTTGTCACTCCCCCGTCTTTTGTTTTGGTTTCATTATTGATATTTTCTATGCTTTGAACCTTCTGACTCTTCATATATATACATCAGCAAACCTATCACTTTTCAATGACTAGTATTGTATGTGGTGTCCTATGCTCGCTCTGTCTTTGCTTTGACTGATAAGATGCGGTTATTCATGCTTTTGTGAGAGGGCGTCGTATTCTTCTCTTGTATAAACAGAAGTATCATCAGTTTTCGGCGTCTCTTCTACCGGAAAACGTCTTCTCTTTCCTTGGAGTTCTCGCACGCTACGCAGCTGCCACAATTACGAAGAAATAGTATTGAGGTTTTGAAAACATTACATGAAAAATAAACAAATGTCAACAGCTTCCTTGTAATTATGTTCGGACTTCTTTTTTTACTATACCAACTAAAACTCTTTCGGAAACGTTTATCCTTTTCCATTATCCCACTTGCATGCAGCAACAGAACAAAAACAACAACAATAACAACAGAACTGAGGGGGAGAAAGAGAGAGAGAAAGAGTAACTGAGCACTCGCATTTCTCCGTGACCAAAAAAATAATCGTAATCATAATCATAATCATAATCATAAAGCATCTCACACACACACAATGATGCGCCGCTTTCGCTCGCCGAGAGGCTCCGTTGCGGCTTGCCGCTACGGCTACCGCTGGGGCCGCGTTTTCCACCTCCCCGGTGCTGCACATTGCCTTCAGCAGTACTTTCACTAGCGGCAGCGGCGGCCAGAGCAGCGGCGTTGGCGTGTCGGCCAAGGAGCTGAGCGAGGACAAGCAGCTGGAAGAAGAGGAGTTCAACTTTATCCGGGAGCGGATGGAGGAGGAGGTGGAGCTGCTGCCCGCCTGGCGCACCGCCGGCAACCGCTTCCCCAACTTCCAGACGGAGCTGCGGCGTCTCCGCTACGTGCTGCGCGAGCGCCAACAGTTCGCGGTTATCGCGGGCACCGGCGCGCACCCACTGGGCCTCCCGCCGCGCCCGCAGCCCATCTTTGCTGCGCTGCTGCGCGGCGTGCTGGAGGAGCAGCGGCGGCGCCGGCCAGACTCGGCAGCGGCAGGGGAAAAGAAGGGCGCCGGCCACTCTGTCGGCCATGTCAGCGGCGGAAAGGAGCCGTCGGCTGAGTCGGTGAGCGTCTCACTGCTCAACGCCGAGTTCGGCGGGTGGACCGGCACGTCCTTCTTCCCCGCCCGCCTCGCCGCCCTGCTCCCGCTGCGCAAGTCCGCTGAGAGCGTCCTGCAAAAGCGCCGCGAGGCGGAGGAGAAGGGTGGCGGGGCTGGCGGCGGCGGCGCGGCGGCGGCGACGGCGCTGACCACCATCAACGAGGACATTGAGTACCTGCGGCGGGTGCGCGACCTGCACGCGCTCAACTACTACTTCCGCATGAACCTCATTCCCAAGCGGAACATGTGGCACTCGCTCTACTACACGGCCTGGAATGTGTACATTGCATGCATGAACGCGGCCGGCTCCGTCGCCTACGGGACCTTGTACGGCGCCGCCCACTACTCCTCCCCGCGCGAGATTTTCTCGACGCAGAACGTCGCCGCCGTCACGACTTTTAAAAGTGGCAGTGACGAAAGCGCCAACGACAAGTCGGATAAGCAGTACCGCACGTCGATAGCGGTCAACATCACCGCTCCAGCGAAGCTGGTGGGCGCCACGATCGGATTCCTCAAGGGAATGCACGTGGCGGCGTACATGCTGTTCTACGGCCTTGTCCTGTCCCCGGTTCTGCACCTCGTGTCGGGTCTCTACAACTCGGTCCTCGGCGTCGTCAACTTCTTCAGAGGTGACCTCTTCTTCGACGCGCTCAGCGGCCGCTGGACGGCGTCGGCGCTGCGCTACCACAACTTCGACCACAGCCACCGCCGCGGGTTCAACCCCAGCGCCGCGCGCGAGCGCGACGGCGGCGCGCAGCACCAGCACTACGCGCGCCGCCTCTACCAGCGCGAGAAGCGCCTCATCCGCAGTATCGGACGCAGCGAGTTCTTCCGCAGTAAGATGACCGTCGAGACCAAGTGGGCGAACCGCCTCTCCGCCCTCGGCTTCTCGCTGGACCAGTTCAAGGAGTCGGCGCAGCGCCAGTTCCGCGAGGCGGCCGGCGGCGCCAAGGGCTCCCCGCAGCAGGGCGGCGCCAAGTCCAGCAAGTCCGCCGGGGCGGCGGCGATGAACCCGTACGAGGTGCTGCAGGTGAGGCGGACGGCGACGCCGGCGCAGATCAAGGCGCAGTACAAGAAGCTTGCCCTGCTGCACCACCCCGACACGCACGGCGACGAGGCGGGCGGGCGGAATAATGAGAAGTTCACCGAGATCAGCCAGGCGTACCAGATCCTCTCGAACCCCGAGAAGCGCGCCGCCTACGACCGCGCCGGCAGCAGCGGCGTCGAGCAGTTCGAGAGCGTCCACGGCTCCTTCCTGTCCCGCACCCCGGAGGAGATGATTCAGTCCATCTACGGCGGCCGCATCTTCCAGCGGCGCCTGACGGGGGAGCTGCACCGCTCGCACTGGTCGCTGCGGCACGAGGCGCAGGTGTCCGTCAGCGTGCACGACCTCGAGGAGCTGCAGTGCATCCGCACGCGCCAGATGGCCTTTGAGCTCGCCGACATGCTGGACGTGCACGCGCGCAGCCCAATGGTGCCCGTCACCCACGCGGGCGCGGGCGGCGGCGGCGGCGGCGGCACCGCTGCGCGCCGCGTCTCCTCCAGCATGTCGAGTCTCGGCACCGCGCGCAAGGGCAAGGCGGGCGGCGCCGCGGCGGCGGCCGGCAAGGGCCGCAACCCGAATGTCACGGCGGACCTCAAGGACTCGATCATGGACGAGCTGGGCGAGCGGACCCGCAAGCAGCAGCAGCTGCGCGAGAGTGCTGCTGCCGGCGGGGCCTCTGCGGCGGCGCGGAGGAGGCGCGGGACAGCGTGTACGTGCTGCGCCCCAACACGAATCCGTACAACCACTTCTCCAAGGACTTCACCGACCGCGTCGAGCGGCTCGCGAAGCGCTGCGCCGAGGCGTGCTTCGGGCGGGAGCTCTTGTACGACGTCGGCGAGGCGTACGTGGTGAGCGCGCAGCGCTACCTTGGCATTCAGCCCTTCTACGCCCCCAAGCGCCTCATCTACCGCAAGATCGCGGCTGGCATGGGCAAGCTCACGCGCGCCTTCCGCATGGACCCCTCCGACCCCGACACCAGCATCCATGGCGCGGCCGGCAGCAGCAGCAGCAAGGGCGGCGGCGGCGGCGCGGACGGCAAGGCGAAGGCGTCTCCCACGAAGCGGCGGCTGTCGCCGGAGGAGGTGGGCCGGCGGCTGGCGCTCGAGTACTTTGACATGGAGTACGACAACATCGTCGGCGACCTGCACATCTGCCTGCGCTTCGCCTGCCAGCTCGTCTGTACCGACACCAGCGAGATCATCCCGGAGGAGCTGCTGGCGGCCGAGGGCGGCGGCGGCAGTGGTGGCGGTGTTAACGGCGACACGGACCCGATGGCGGTGCTGATGCGGCGCCGCTACGCGCTGTGGTACGTCGGCGAGCGCTTCATGCACTACGGCCGCCCGTGGGCCGGCGCCGACGACAGCACGGAGCTCATCGCCTACATCCAGCAGGCCGCCCACTCCCCTGCCAGCACACAGGAGCCCCCGCCGTTTTGAGCACAGTCCATTGTTACTCCTATCGAACCAATCGTTTGGAGGGGATAACTTCTGTATCGCATTCCCCCCCTCCCCTCCCCAAAAGGAAAAAAAACATTACCTCTGTTCTCTTCACACTATTTCTACAACAGCGCATGCGCACACAAGTAATATATACACTTACAAGTATCATTACATACGTTTATTAACAACATTTAAAAAAAAGCCCCTGGAAAAGAAGAAGAAGAAAAAAAAGGCGAAACTGAAATGAATGTAAAAAGAAAATGAAGAAGTGGGTGTGTTTCACACAGCCAAAAGAAGAAGAACATCGTACGCAACAACAGTCTCAGACGGTGTACCTACGAAACAAATGGTGCTATGAGTGTGCGTTTGACAGAAAACGTATTCTTCCCCCCCCCCCCTCTCCCTCCCTCTCCCCACTTGAAATGTTGGGCACACTACGTCAACAACAATAACAAAAATAGCACTTTGAAAGACCATAAACGAAAAGAAGAAGTAATATTATACACACATACATTTCCTCAACCATGAGCAACAACATTAACAACGTCAGCACCGACAGTAGCGTAGGCGGCGGCGGCGGCGGCGGCGCGGGCCTCGCCTACCTTGATGACGACGAGAACTCCCCCTTTCGGCGTCCCACCTCCGTCGCCGACGCCTTCCGCCAGACTGCGCGGCAGCTGCAGAACTTCGGCATCGACCGCGTGCGCATTGAAGGGCTCTCCGTCACAGCCGGGGGCGACGCGGATACACGCGACGGTCGGCCGGTGCGCGCCATCAGCGAGCTGCAATTCATGCGGGAGTACGTCTTCCACTCGCGGCCGTGCATCATTGTGGGGGCGATGGAGGAGTGGCCGGCGATGCGGCGCTGGCGCGACGACGCGTACCTGTTTGGGCTTGCCTCCGACGGGCCTGCCACCCGTGCTGCAGACGCCTCTCGCACCTCCACCTCCTCTCCTCCTCCTCGTCCTCGGAGTCCGTCCGAGCACAGCGGCGCGGGCGCGTTTGGCGTCAATATGAATGAACTGGAGGAATACGGCATCGTTGCCGCCGACGCTGACGACGCTTGCAACACTGACACCAAGAAAAAGCAAAGACACAAGCACGGCGCCGCTCGGCTCGACCAAGGCAACTCCAACGCCCCTCTGCCGGAAGACGAAATTATCTCAGAGGACGAGGAGGAAGAGGCGCGCGAAGAGGGCGAATACAGCGATCGCAGTAGCTCGCAGTTCAACCCCTACGAAAACTCTCGTAGTAGCAGTAGCAGCAGCGAGGAGGACGAAGAGGAGTAGCACGACGACGAAGCCGCTGAGGACGAAACCGACAGCAAGGTTGACGGGCGGGAGCATCACCTCCCGAAGCACGAGAAGGAGATTAAGATTACGGTCGCGCTGACGCCCAACGGCCGTGCTGACGCCGTCACCTTTGTGCTGTACGACAAGCAAGACGTGAGGGACTTTGTTGACGAGCAGAACGCCAAGGGAAACAGACTGGACGACGCGATGAAAAAGTGCATTATGCGCCTGCTCAACTCCAAGAGTGCGGAGCGGCGCAAGCAGCCGCTGCCGTTTCACCCGTACAACGAACGCCAAACTCGGAAGTTCACCGATGCGGCGGGGAATGAGGTGAGCGTTCCCACCGCTGCCACAAGCGGCACTGGCAGCTCGCGTGAAAACAGCGAACTCGTGATGGAGAAGATCTTCATGTACGCGGCGGAGGTGAAGGTGACGCTGCCGCAGCTGTACCGCCTGCTGCGCCAGAGCGTCGCTCACACGGACCGCTACCGCCAGCGCACACTCGCACGCCTCAACGCAACGTACCGCGCGTTAATGGCGGCAGGAGTGGAGGAGTTGCGCAGCTACGATTTGCTGCCGCCGCCACCGCAGTTCATTGACATGCGCGCGTACAAGCGGCGAGGGAACGGCAACGGGCAAGATCCCAGAAATGGACGTGATGGCGGCGACGACGACGGCGATCGTCTCGTGATTGCGTACGCGCAACTGCAGAACAACTGCCTCAACACCGAATACAAGTTTCTCAAGAAGGATATTCTCACTAACATCGAGACCTTTGGGACGCGCGTGTTTGGCGGGAAGCAGTACACGGACACCTACAACAATAACAATAACAGCGACGGCAGGAGCAGCAGCAGCAGTAATAGTGGTAATAATAGTGGCCATGAAGATGGGCACGGTCGCCGCGACGATGATGACGACGATGATAACGGTAAAAGTAACGTGGAGGGCCCCGAGGCGGCCAACGTCTGGCTGGGCATCCCGGCCTCCGTGTCCTCTTTCCACCAAGACTGGGTGGAGAATCTATACGGCGTGGTGCGCGGCGTGAAGGAGTTTGTGCTGATACCACCGTGGGAGGGTGTCCTGCTGCCGAAACCGGAGATCCCCAGCGCCGCCTTCGGTCTTGCACCAGTTGACCAATCGGAAGAAGGCACAAGCGATTCGAAAAAGATGAAGAAGAAGAAGAAGAAGAAGAATAAGGTAGCGACGGAAATGAGTGCCCAAGGCAGTGAGAAAAACAGCAAGAAAGTGTTGGACCCCTTGAGCGCCGCGGAGTTTCTGCCGTTTCCGCTCAAAGACAAGTCTCTCATGCCATGGATGGACTACGACATTTCGACAGAGGCACTGCTCAACAACACCCACTTTCTTTCTCACTACTGCGACCCGCACGCCAAGGAGGGCCATGACGGCGAAGGCGGCGCGGGAAGCAGTGAGACTGGCCCGCATCAGCCGAAAGAGGCGTTGAGCGTGCAGCAGATCAAGAGTATATGCGAGGAGCACCGTCGCACCGAGTGCGAGTGCTTCGCGGAGCGGCTAGAGACGCTCAACTACTTTTACACGTACGACAACGAGCAGACAACGGCGGACGGCGAGGCGGTGGCGCTGACGGCGCTGCAGGAGAGCGTCCTGCGCAACCACCCCGGCGCCCTCGACGCCGTCTATGGAGGGGATTCGGCACGCCCCGCCCCCGCCGTCTCGCCCAAACTCCCCGCGGAGATCCACCCCCTTGTCGCGCAGGTGTTTCCCGGCGAGGTGCTCTACCTCCCCGCCATGTGGGTCCACCGCGTGGGGCAGCGCGCGGACAGCATCGACGGCCGCCGTCGCCAGCGCCGGCCGCACCCGCAGGACGAGGACCCGGCGGACGCGGCGGCGGCGGCGGCGGGCTGTGACGGGGACAGTCGCTTCGAGGAATTCGTCACCTACGAGGACGACAGTGACGGCGCGGAGGGGGAGGGGAGGCGCGATGGCAACAGCAGCAGCAGCCACAGCAGCGCCACCGGCCACAACGCCCACACCGACAGCGATAATGATGCCGCCGACGGCAAGAGGAAAGTGAGGAAGCCGAAGCGCAGGCACGCGGCCGCTGGCGCTGGTGCTGGTAGTGGTGATCTCCAGTCCGGCGATGAAGAAGACCGCCTGCCACTCATCGCGGCCGTCAACTACTGGTACGACATGAGCTTCACGAACCCCGCAGTGGTGATGCTTCAGCAGTTTGGGCTCCTGCTCTGAGTGCTGCACTTGTCTCGTGGTGTGTTTCAGAAAGCTCCTCTTAATTTTATTTTTTTTGTTACACGCCCGAGTTGCATGAAGAAAAACAAAATGATGCTATTAATCTTTAATTCCTCGTACTAATCTGAATAATTTTTTTTTTGCCAATAAAGATGCTTGAACAACAACAACAAAAAAAACTATTCAAAGCGAAATCACCTGACCCTGTCTACAATTGTGTCTTCAATGGAACCACTATGATTTCCGTAAGATTTTGTTTTGTATTATGACGCACGCGTCACTGTCTGTCAAATGGAAACATACTTATGAGTGTGCGTGTGTTCTCAATGGTTACGTGCTTGAAAAAAAGAATAAGAGTACCAGGAGCACCCTCACCCGCATCCCTTTCACTCTCTCTTTCTCTCTCATACACGCACTCCCTCTCTCTCTCTTTGTGTTCCTCTGTTTAGGTAAAGTGTGGTAAATATATCAGCACATTTTTTTATAATCGCGTAACAAACTAAGTAAACATTTTCTTTTATTATTATTGGTGCTTAGTTAATAATCTAAAAAACACTTCCTTCTTCTCCTCATAGGATAGAACGAAAAAAAAAAAATACCCTATTAATCAATCTCCTCACAATTCAGTATCGCAGATGACGGAACGCTCGCTCCTGCTGAAGCAGGCACAGTACGACCGCTATGTGATTCTCGCCACCGACTACCCCAGCGCACGCGTGCTCGACACCAGCAAGCAGGCCACTGCCAGCGATAACAATAACAATAATAACAATAACAACAACTCAATGCTGGTGGCCGTGATCGAGCCGACCATCTCGTCGTACCTCTTTGACAACCAGCACAGCGGCAGTATGGGCATTCTCCTCACCGCCGTCACTCTCGGCTCCTCTGGCACCGCCGCGCGCGGCGTCCACTAATGATAATAAGAATGTCGCCAGCGGCGGCGCAAAGAAAGGTCGCGCGGGTCAAGAGGGCACGGCGACCGATGTGGAGCTCAAGTCGGAGACCGTCCTCGCGGCCGTCGGCTTCAGCAACGGCAGCATCATTGTGCAGGAGATCGCCGACCACCTCGCCGGCGGCGGTGCGGCGGCGCGTGCCTCACGCTGTCGGTATCGCCCACCACCAGCTACGGCGTCAAGAGCGTCGTCATCGTCAACGATGTACTCTTCGCGCTGATTGAGGAGCTGCAGAAGGTCTTTGTCGTCTCGAACCTCACCGCGCGCCTGGCCGAGCAGAAGCAGCCCACTAGTAAGACCTTCGGCAACGCGAGCGGTGCGTTTGAGTTCATCAGCGTTCCCCACGGCACCACCTCGATTAGCGTCGTCGGCGGCGGCGATGACGCGGCCGAGGCGCACGGTACGGCGACAAAAGCCAGCCAGAAGACAAGGAAGTCTGAAACCGCGTCGCCCGGGGAGGACTTTTACGTCTTTGCGGGCGGCATCAACCACACCCTCCTCAAGGCGCGCGTCCGCCAGCATGTCTCCTCCTCCTCCGCCTCCGCGACGTCGGCGGCCAGCAAGGTGATCGACTCGGTCGAGAAGCTCGTCTCCTTCGCCTCGCAGGGCACCGAGTGCGACTTTATCTGGCTGCACCCCAACACGGCCCGCATCCTTGAGGCGTGCGACAGCGCCGCCGGCGCGAGCGGGACTGTAAAAAAGCCAGCTGCGGTCCGCCGCCCAATGCTGCCCGCCGTCACCGCGCAACGCGCAGGAGGGCGTCATCCGCGTGTGGGACCTGATGCCGGCCCCCAAGCCGGCGGCGACGAGTGAGAGCGCCGCGGGAGGCTCGACCATGCGCAACCTGCTGCAACTCGCCGCCGCCGACGGGGGAGCTGGCGTTGGCGCTGACGGCAGCGGCACTGGACGCCTCGTCAAGTCTCTCCTGTGCGGCCAGCGCATGCGCAACGTCTCTGTGGCGGTGTCGCACAACAACAGCGACAACACCCACCGCAGCCGCGCGGACAACCCTGTTGGTGATCAGCTGCTGGTCTCCACCGCGGTGCTGACGGGCGCGGCACTGCTCTACACGGTCACCTTTGCCTCCTCTGGCGAAGACAATAATACCATCGCGGAGGACGACGTCACGCGGGTCGAGACTCGGGACGGCGGCCGCGACACGCACATCTCCATGCAGAACAACGCCCTCCTCGCTCCGGCCGCCGTCGTGCTTTCCGCCCCGCCGCCGAACCTCGACGACGACAGCGACGGCGACGACGACGGCGGAGTGTTGAAGGCGCCGCGGCAAATGCGGCCGGCGGCGAGGCGCCGACGCGGAGGCGGCGCGGCGGCGGAAGAAGAAGGCCAAGGAACTGCAGCGCGCGCAGAAGCGCCTCGCGGGCGAGAAGGGCAACGTCGGCAATCAGTACGGCGAGAAGATTCTCTACGCCTACTTCACCCGCGCTACCGCCGCCGCCAGCGCCCCGACGCGGACCCCGACAACTTCCTCAACACCACCGACGGGCAGCGCAACAACGTGGCCGCGCACGGCGCCGGCGGCCTCGCCACGGCGTCTCTGCTGCTGATCTCCAACACCTTCGCCCTCCCGCGCTTCCACCACCGCCAGATGCGCCAGCTGCTCAGCAGCAACGACCGCCACGACGGCACGACAGCCGTCCAGAAAGACGCCATCCTCTCGTACCTCGGCATCAGCGGCCCCAGCGGCGGCGGCGCCAGGGGTGCCGTTTTCGGCTCCGCGGGGCTCGCCCCCGCCGGCGCGACGCGCGTGCTGTTCC
Source organism: Kentomonas sorsogonicus (assembly GCA_030347455.1). Classification (NCBI taxonomy): domain Eukaryota; phylum Euglenozoa; class Kinetoplastea; order Trypanosomatida; family Trypanosomatidae; genus Kentomonas; species Kentomonas sorsogonicus. The sequence continues at coordinate 416,875 of JAQOSZ010000302.1, forward strand.
TCGACTTTGAGACGAACCGCGATGTGATTGTGCGTGCGGCGCGGCAGTACCGCCAGAACGGCAAGCAGAAGAAGGCCTCGCAGGCGGCGACGACGGAGGAGCGCGCGCGGCTGGTGCTGGCCGCCAAGGCCGCGCAGGCGGGCAACAGCGTGGCCTTCCCGCAGGTGAAGGTGCGCAGCACACAGTCCGTCAAGGACCTCCCGGTGAAGAGTCTCACCCTTGAGGAGCGCCTCCGTCGCCTCGTCAACCAGAACACGGGCGCGGACGAAACCAACGAGGATGCCACCACGGGCGGCGGCAACAACAACAATAACAGCAATAACAATCAGAGCATCGTGGGAAGCGTCACGATTCCGCTCTACCAGGCGCTTCACTCGGGCGACGCCGCGGCGACCATGGAGATTCTCTCCCTCGCCGCCTCCGGCTCCAGCAGCGCTGGCGGCCGCGACGACATCAGCGACGGCATGCGCAACACGATCCAGGCGCTGCACATCTCCTACATTCTGCAGCTCATCCTTGTCATCTCGCAGCGTCTCGGCGTCGTCGCCGGCGCCCACCACCAGTACGAGGCGACCACGGGCGCGGGCGCGGAGGCGGACGCTGCTGCGGAGGGTGCGGCCAACAACAACGACGCGGACGCCGCCGGTGCGGAGGGTGGCGAGGGCGGCGGCGGCGACGCGACATCCGATGGCGCGGCGAACAGCGCCGCCGCGGGCGGTGCCGCCGGGTACGGCTCCAACCGTCTGGCGAGCGGCGGCGTCGGCAACGTGAGCACGCGCTCGCCGCTGCTGCTGTGGCTCGACGCGATCCTGACGCTCCGCGGCGTCGAGCTGCTCTCCGTGCAGCAGCAGGTGAACGAGGAGCGCCGCCGCCGCCGCCAGCACGCCGCCGCCGCCTGCGGGGGCGGAGCAGGTGTCGTCGCCGGCGGAGTTCTTGGCGCCGCTGCTGTTCCAGTACCGCAAGATGACGGCGCAGTACGACACCATCTCGCACGTGTACGGCCGCCTCGCGACCTTCAAGTCGGTGCGGCCCTCGGAGCAGCACATCTTCTTCAACGCGTCGCGGCCGCAGCACCCCAACTCGAACATGGAGCTCATCCTCGCCAACAGCGAGACGAACGCCAAGGGCGGGAGGCAGGGCGACCGCCTGCGCATCAACCGCACGGTGGAGGAGGAGAGCGGCAGCATCAACGTGCGCGGGGGCCACGTGCTCTACGACGACCTGGTCTTCCCCGCCATGTTCACGGAGGTGAAGACGAAGCGCGGGGGCCTGCGGGCGGTGCGCGTCAAGTCTCGCGTCGCGGCCGACGTGAAGCAGCGCCGCAGCCGCGACCGCAGCCGCAACCTGCTGCGCCGCGCCAAGGAGATGGCCGTCGCCGCCGTCTCGCGGGGAAGGGCGGCGCGCGCGGCGCGGGGGGCGGCGGCCGCAGCCAGGTCGGGGCGGAGGCGGAGGCGGAGGACGGCGACGACGACGACGAGGAGCTCGCCGGCCTCGACATTGACGAGAACGACGACATGGAGAACATCATGGCGAAGCTCTTCAGCAGCCCCGGCGGCGGCGACGGCGCGGAGGGTGACGACGGGGAGGACGGCGCGGGCCTCGAGGGCATGCGCCTCAGCGACGAGGACGACGACTACGACGACGCCGAGGACTTTCTGGGTGACGATGAGGAGGAGGAGGGCGCCGAGGACGAGGACGAGGACGTGGACGCCTCCAACAGGCGGCAGGCCGGGCGCGTGGCCAAGCGCGGGCGCCGCAGCGGCGGCGACGACAGCGACGACGAGGAGTCCGGCGCGGAGATGTTGGCGCTCGACGACGCCGGCCGCTACACTTCTAAATTCCGCCGGCGGGACGGCAACAACCGCCGCATCCGCGACGATCTGGACGGCGAGGACGACGATGAAGACGGCGAAGACGAAGGCAGCGCACACGGAGAGGACTTTGAGGCGGACAGCGACGGCGACGACGCCGCGTCGCTTCTCTCGCAGGAGGAGGAGGAAGAGGGCGAGGAGGACGACGAGGAGGAGAGCGGCGACGACAGCGACGACAGCGACGAGGAGGAGGACCCGTACGAGCAGTACCGCCTGATGCAGGGCGCCAGCTCCGGCGATGACGGCGACGAAGAGGAAGAGGAGGGTGAAGAAGATGGCGATGGGGAGGGCCGCGGCCGCCGCAACCGCATTCCGGGCAACGACGCCGACGACGACGACAGCGAGGACGAACGCGAGGCCCGGCGCTACAAGCGTGTTCGCACGGACTAGGCGTCGCCACTACTCTTCTTTTTTTTTTTTTGAATTTTGTGTTTTAACCTGCTTCTTTTGATGATCGAAGTACAATCATTCGTTCTGTACTCTGTACTTCCAATTATGGTCGTGCCTCTTTTCTTCTTTTTTTTTTTTTAAATTCCCCCTGTCAATGAGCTGGTAAAAGCCACTTTTATCATATTTTTAAATAACGATTAATCTCAACCATTAATAATGAGAAACACACTTCTACGATTTAACCCAATTTGCGTAATCCACACTCACTTCAATTTATCCAATGTTTAATCCTTTTTACGTCTAATCATCGTCCTCTTAATGAAAAACAAAAAAGAAAAAGTACCAATAAGGAATCACAGCCGCAAATCATGTGCGTCGTCTCTCTGCGCTGCGACATGCGCAGACGCACACTCAGAAGAGTAATTGGCCATGACCAATACGTAAATCAACTTTCATTCGGCGAATGTTTTTGAACACTCATTTGGTGATTTCACGGGCATTTCTAAGTGTACTGCGTCTGATAGGATTTGCTCTTGTGTTGTTGCTCTCATCATGGCGGACCAGTGACAAGGATAAAATAGCGTTTCCAGTCTCCACGCAATTCAATCACACTCATTCTTTCTCCATCAACTCCCTTTTCTTTTTACACACTCGCACACACACACACTCACTCAAGTCTGGAAAACTCTAACGATAATACTACATCAATCAACATCACCCTTCTATTGAAGATCTTACTGCTGTTTGTATCTGGTCTTTTTGCATAAAGTAATGAGAAAACTGATTCGGAAAGGTGTGCGCGCTGGTGGGCTCTTTACACGGAACGGGGACCACTCAAGTCTTCGCGTACCTCTTGCTGGTAGCTTTCCAGTCAGAAAACGGCCACTCAGACGCTTCAGAGATATAAAGATTCTACTCTTTGCTTTGGCTGCACTGCTTCTTACTCTTTTCCTCACCTATACCTGGGTGCTCCCGCTCCTTTCCAAGGCACTGGCAGAGCTGTCGGATGCTGGCAAAAATGAGCGAGATGAAATGAGAGAGACATTCAGGCGGCAGCAGACGTTGTACGGGCATGACTCGGAGAAGCGCTACTGCGAGCACGGCGACAGCACGGACGAGGAGGGCGGGCAAACTCCGTCCTTCTCTTCCCCACTGGCCTTGCTGACTACCTGGCTGTCGGGTCTCTTTCCCTCCCAGCGCGACGTTACAGATGGCGGCGAAAAACGTATTCTCCAGCGCCTGCCGCGGTCGGCGCTTATGCTTCCGTCCGTCACGTGGAATGCGACAGTGCGTGACCGAGCGGATCTTCTGAATATGTATGCAAAACAAAGAGAAGCGGCCGCACGCGACAGCACGCCGCGTATTTATCTGTGTGTTCTCTACGACGACGGGGCTGTGCGGCTCGAAACATTTACCAATGTCACAGCAGCTCCAGCGGCACCCTGTTTTTGCCCATTTTGAGGAATACGTACGACGAAAGAATGATGTGTGGTACGTTGAGCAAGACGTCGTCGCGGGTAGGAAAGGTGGTCGACTTCTGGGACCCGCAGCGAGGGCCTCCCTACCTCAGTGGCAGCCTCTCGCTTTTAAAGACAACGAAGAGTGTAAATCAAGCATAACAGCGGCCCTTGGGGAGGGAGTCTTGCCTTCTTGGGATGATGATGAGACAGCAAGCCTCCCTGACCGCAACCGTCTGCGTCGTTCTCTTCTGATATCTCGCAAGAGAACGCTGAAGAACGCGCCCACTCACGCGGAAGCGCAGTATTATGAAATTGACTGGATGTATGAGCGGTACCGGGAATGCAAGGAGACAGCCATGCGAACTAGCGGCAGCAGCAACAATAACAACTCTTGCAAGCAGACGAGCGAACTCCCACCGTGGATTGCCTCTGCCATTACTCGCTTTGGCCGCGGAGGGGTCGGCAATGGAAAACAAACTAGCTCTTCAGTTAATGTGGGATATCGCCAACCGGAGCAGAGCCGTATGCCAATTGCAAATTCTTCACCCACCATCCGGGAATGTCCGCGACAGTATTTGACGGTCCGTCTGGGAGGCTACGGGCGTCACCATAACCAAGTGCAGGAGCTTCTCAACGGGCTTGCTTTCGCCCGCCGCACGAACCGCACGTTCATTCTGCCACCTTTTCTCTTCTACGACCGCTCCAACTCCTGCCGCCGCGTCGCCGCGACGGAGTTGTATGACTTTTCCTCTCTAGTTATGGCTGCTGAAAACAATGGTTGGAAAAGTTCGCGTGACAACGAACTAGGAGATAGTAGGGAAACCAGCCCTCGGAGTCAATCTCACTATGATTACCGTCGCTACTGCATCACCACATGGGAACAGGTGAAGGAGACGCTTTTGGATGAGGACGTGAATGCCTTTACCAGCACCAAGAAGAGACTCCCGCGCACCCTGTTGCACTTCTCCCTCCCGTCTGGCGGCGAGGAAGAGGTGAGTTTTGCAGAAGAGAGTTCGTCCCGCTGCAAAGAGGCTGATCAGCACGGTTCAGTGGTGTGCGCTAACCCGTCGGCCTTCCTGGACGGGGAGCGCATTCTTTCCTCGCCGCAGCAGGCTGCCGCCGCGAGGGCTGCGAGTGCTGCGGCCACCGCCCGCGTCCCCTCTCATGTCGTATTTCATGACCTTTCGGCGGTTGTGAGGGAGGCGGCAAAAAATGGTGCCTCGGGGGAGATCAGGGTTGTGGACAAAAAGGTGGTGCAGCAGTTGCAGAGCCTGATGCCCCCTGTCTGCGCGTCGCTCATGACTGTGAGGTCATCTGCCGTACTGTACTATCCAAAGGAAGCGGTCTTGGCTTGTTTCAAAGAGCTTGAGACTTTTTACCGCGCCAATGACGATGAAAACGATGGAGTCGCTACCACTGGCGCTGTTGACGGCGGTGCAGGAGAAGACAGGCGTTCGGCTGCTGGTGCTTTCCTCCCGCGTCGCCTTCGACTTGCGCTCGTGCCGCGGCCGAGACAGCCTTTCTTCTCGCCCGTTTGCGTCCCACTGCACTCTTCGCGGAGTTGATGCAGCATACGCACAGTCCCACCTCCTACCTGCTGGCGGGCTCTGCTGGTTTGCGACCCGGTATGTTTCCTCACGCTCCACCCCTCTCAATTGAAGGTCTGCACCTGCGCGGGCGGGAAGGGACGTGCGAGGAGGAGGCAGACACGATAGGCGAGACACAAATGGGTCTTGCCACCCTTCCTCTCCGTTATTTTGATCGCTCGCGCGAGTCACCGGCGGCGGGTGTGACTGCGCGGAGCGGAGGAGGGGGAGGGGGAGGCTGGGGCGGCGGCTATCGGCTGTCCCAGCACTCACCGGGCGCGTCGCAAGGCTGGCTGGAGCCCGCGCCGTCTGTGGTGCAAGTCCCCAATGTTGTCCTCGCTCCTGCCTCTGTGCGCGCGGCCGTGCGCACCTGCTACAGACTGTACGACCGTGCGCTGCTGAGGAGACTCTCCCTAGACGGCGGCGGCCGTGCCGTGCTTGCTGGTGATCTCTGATGCCGCTGCCGCCCCTGCTGCCGCCAACTCAGCCGCCGCAGGCCAGCCAGAACAGCGGGTGGGGCAGCGGCGACGCTTCCCCCCGCTGTTTGTGGCTGCGGATCACGAGGCGAGCCGTCTCCTCTGGATGGTGAGCGAGTCCACCACAGCAAACGGCAAGAGCCCGAGCCAGCGTCGTGGCTACCAGCGCTTTCACCTCACCAAACACACCTACCATACTCTCTATTCCCGGGTGTTCAATCATGCAAGCGGGAGGCGCCTGCTGGCGTTCGAAGCGCCGCAAGCCGCTGGCGTCTCCGCAGCTGGATGAGGCGAGACGTCTAATTGGTGCCCTGCAGCTTGAAATCATTCCCCTCGTCGTCGACTTTTTCGTCCTGTCACACGCGGCGCGCTTCTCCGGCAACGCCCTATCCTCACTGACGCAGAACGTGGCACTCCGGCGCGCGGGGCTGGCGGCCCTGCATGGCGACACGAGCCGCTTCACGCCGGCAGAGGGGAAATGGTATTTTGACACGGAGCTACTCATGTCGACTCTCGTTCTGCGGCGCGAGGTGGTGTGATGAGTTACTTCTTTATCCATTCTTCCAAGAAAAGCGATTGACGGTCTCGGAATTGGCTATCGGCTGTATTTTATTATTCACATTATCATTCAGCGATCTGTTACTGGTGTGCACTATGATATGCTCGTGATAGTTCTGTTATCGAAAAGAGCAACACTTCTCAGCACGTTCACAATGTCAACGAGAATACACATGATGCAGGGTGAAAGGATTGATTCTCTCCTCCCCCCCCCCCGCCCCATTCCCTTTCGCTCACTCTTCTCCTTCCCCAAAACATCACGTGATAAAGAAAATCTATTCGAAATCGGAACCTACACCGTAGTTTCTAGGTTTCTATTTTTTCCCCTTCCTTCGTCGTTCTTGCTGTCTTGTTCTCCAGTATTCTTTGTACAGCAATAAGCCACTCAGATAGTCAACGAGAACGAGCACAGGAACATCAGCACACATTCGCCACTATTGGTCACGTTTAGACGACACACACACACACACACACACACACACACACATACACCCATTCATTTGCTTTCCTGATGCTCTCGCACACGCTGCCCAAGATGGGCCTCTTCAGCCGCGGCGCCCCCAAGACGACCAAGTCGATCATTGAGGGCCACTTTTGGGGCCTCACGCGCTACCGCATCGGCCCGCGCTTCCTCGGGCTCGACAGCGCCGGCAACGTGCTCTTCTTCCGCAACTACCGCCAGCAGGGCTTCGGGGGCTGGCGCGCCATCACGCTCGGCGCCGCCAACGACAGCTTCCTCTCCTCCGAGACCTCCGGCACCAACGTGCTCGAGGACGGGCACCCGATGCACTACAAGGCGTGCCAGCGCCTGCAGGTCGTCATCGACGGCGAGAAGAAGAAGTGGAAGGCGGCGCAGGAGAAGAAGCGCGCCGAGGCCGCCAAGGCGGAGGCAGAAAAGGCCGCCGCCGCGGACGGCAGTGCCAAGACGAGGCGAGTCGGGAGCCTCCGCCGATGGCGCGTCGGCCGCCAAGACGACGGTGCGCGACGCGGCTGGTCTGTACGAGAGCGACGAGCAGCAGTTCCGCGACGTGCTGGCGATCAAGCTGTCGCACCCGAGCTTCTACCAGCGCCACCTGCAGATCTCCAAGGTGGCGACGTGGTCGTACAAGCTGCTCTACTACTACCTCTGGGCCGTGCTGCTCTCGCTGCTCGCGCAGGGCTACCTGATGTTCCGCGCGTGGCTCAACCCCGCCGCGCGCGAGGGGCTGATCCACCTCGAGGACCACGCGCTGCACTTCCCGCGGCTGCTCTTCTCGCTCGTCGTCTACGGGCTCGCCGCCGCGGTGCGCGCCGCGAAGCCGCTGCTAGACCCCCTCTTCGGTCTCGCCCAGCCCTACTTCCCCGTCGTCATGAACTTCTCGCCGGACGCCGTCGCGACGCGCGCGACAAAGGTCGCCGACCACGCGCACCCCAAGGCGAAGGAGCGCGAGGCGCAGCAGGCCAAGGAGCGGCAGCAGCGCGAGAGGCTGCGCGCGCAGCAGGAGCAGCAGCGCCGCAGCTGGTGGTCGCGCGCGCTGCTGGTGCTCCTCGCCCTCTTTGGCATCCTCAGCGTCATTTAGAGAGGAGGCGATGCTTTCTTTTCTTTTTTTTCTCTCGATTGCTTCTTTTTTTTTTTAATGACTTGTGTTGTGCCCCTTTTTTTTTTGCTACTGCCACACAACTAACATTGTATCATAATAATACTTCTCATAGTTTGTCATTCCATTAAAAAAAAAAATCTTTCTCAAGGCCTGTGAGCAGCTACAGTGATGTGGGTCACTGCGAGAAGAATCAAAAAGGAGAAAAAGTGTGTATCAGGACCTCTTCCGTCAGCAGCAATAATAACGAAGAACAAAATGAAGAACACATATCAAAGCACTCCTAATTGCTGTATTGCTGGAGAGAAAGATCTGAATTGCCAAATTCTTCTTCGAGTTTTTCGACGCCTTAAAAAAAAAAAAATCATGCTTGCACAAGCACACACGCCATCTAACATTTTCTCTATAAATTCAATTATTATTTTTTCGCTCATTCGCTTTTCATTTTGCGTTATTTCTTCTAAACATCGATACATGTTATTGTTTCCTAGTGAAATCATTTTCTTCCACCAACCACCTCACGTTTGCTCTCGTATTTGTCTCTCTGTGTGCGAGACGCAATTTTCTCTTCGCTTCCCTCTTCTCAGAAAGGAACGAAGGCAGCAAAAAAAAAAAATCGAACACAAGGACTCATTACGTATGTGTGCACCAACTATTGCAAAAGTACAATGAAAAGACGATGAGATGCGGTGTTCGAGTGCCATTACATTTCATTTTCTTTTCGATATTTTTATTTCACATGTATCAGATCGATCAGTTTCTTGCTACTTTTCTACGTGTGATGGCGCGGCCGACAGAAGATGGGTCAAAAAAGAAACATCTGTGTGCGATGCTCTAATTTCAGTTCAAGGGGAAAGAGGTAAATAGAAAGACAGTCTAATTCATGATGGAGGCCAGCGTGTCTGTTCATGGCATCGCGTTTTTTTTTTCTTGCCTTATTGCTGTTCTTGGAAGCACTTCTTCAAAGACTGGCGAACCTTTCTCCATTCGCCAACAAAGCTCGTGCTCATTATGCATTCCAATACTTCAGCACCTTTACGTATTGTTCATCCACTCTCCCTCTCTCTTTTTCGTAATCTGTCGCAAAACTTGGCCTCGGCCACAGGAAAAGAAAGTAGAAGTTGTCTCGTATATAAATTCCTTGGCGCACGATGAAGGTGTCGTCGCTTCTCCGTCTGCGGGCCGCCGTGCCGCCCAACTACAGCAACACGCCCTACAAGAAGGTCGTCGTTCCTCCTCCCGCAAGACCCCCAACCACAGCAACCGCTCCTTCCTCCTTTCTCCAGGGCTCCCTGGCTCCGGGCTTCACCCTTGGCGCGCCGGCGCTGCTCTCCCCCTCGGGCGTCCCTTCCCAGCGTCAGCACAGTACGCCGGCAACGGCATTCGCGAAAGCGCGACGCGCAACAGCGACGTCGGCCGCCTCAGCCGCCCGTCGTTCCGCAGCGAGCTGTGCAACAAGGACCGACATCGCGCTGCGCCAGGAGCTCTTCCTCGCGGCCGGCAGCGAGGCGGACGCCGACAGCCGCCAGAAGTGCCGCGCGGCGGCCCAACAACGGGGGCGCGCGGGGGCGCCGCGGTGGCTGCTGGGGGAGCGCCTGCGCGACGCGCTGGAGTGCCGCTGGGCGGCCAAGTTCTACGGCAACGTCACCTACGGGCCGCGCAACTATCCCTACCAGAGCAGCCGCTGGCTCGCGCGGCGCTTCCAGATGAAGAAGCACCGCATCCTCAAGCGCATGCGCTTCCGCCGCTACAAGCTCGCCGCCGTCGCGAACCTCCCCTTCGCCAAGATGATCCGCGTCGGGATGCTGCCCGAGCTCAAGAGCTCCAAGTCTAAGAAGGGCGACACCGTCGACGCCTCGCTCTCCTCGCATCTCGTGCAGGCCGCCAAAGGCCACGGCGGCGCCGCCGGCGCGGGGGCGGCCGCAAGTCCAAAGGCAAGCGCAGCCGTCCCAAGTCCAAGTACCAGGTGTAAACGCGGAAGGAGAAATAGTGACTGGTTGTGTTTCAACACTCTGTGTGTCGTTTATCTTTCTTTCTCACTCTCTGGTGTTTTCCGATTTTTACTGAATCCCCAGCCTTTTTTTTTCTTGTTTACTTGGGCGTTGTGAGAGAATGGACTCCCAATTACCCTATGAGAAGAGTGTCTCTCACCGCTGACTTGCCCTGGAGGGGAAGGGGAGAGAGAGATAGAGGGAAAAGAATGGATATCTGATGTCACAACACTAAAAACACCAAACCACGCCAAACCGAAAGAAGAAAAAAGAGCATGTCATGTGTTTCGCTACGGCGTATTCATGTATTGTAATCATGCGTGTTACAAAAACTATCATTGAAGAAGCCTCTGTCATTTTGTTTTTCTCTTTCTCGTTTTCATTCCGTTGCTAACTGACATTCGCCCCTAGTTGTAAGCGACCACGTGAATAGCGGCATAGGTGATATTGAGGGACGACACGTATATGGCTATGGAGAAGCAAAATTTTATCAATAGGAGCTGTTACCAGTGTTAAGAAAGGAAACATGTTTCGCTATGGTTATGGTGTAATGAGAGAAGGAGGGGGGCAAGTCACATTACCTGTCTTTCTTTGTATTTCCCCTCCTTTCCAATTACATTTATCAACAGTGTATGATTACAATGACTTTATCCCTTCTCGCACACTCCATTCAAACAGTCTCTTCAATCAAAGAAAGAAATAGCAAACACAATGCGGCACATCAAACTCCCTCAATTGCGTAGGAGGAAACAGATGACTACACCGTTATCCTTGGGCAAATGCCTTTGCAGCACTGCGGCAGCGTCGACAGCGGTGGTTGACGGCAGCGCAGGTAGCCATAAAGTCGGAGAGTGTCAGCCGACGACGGAGACTATTGTCGAGCGGTGGCACCGCCTTCTCTCTGCACCGACGCTTTCAGACTCTGATACGTCAGTAAATAGATTGCTACCACTGGAGAAACTGTCTTCCGTGCCTTTTACGAAAAGCAGCGCTGCGTCGTCGTCGTCCTCGTCGTGTGTGCCAAATTTTGGAACCTCCTTTGATGACCAACTTCAAAACGCCGCGCGCTGCATTCGCATCGAGCAGATAATTGCGGAGTGTGTGCGCGTACGCGACACTGGAAACGAGCAAAAGGACGACGACCCCAGCGGTGTCTCGCTACCGCTGGACAGGAGAAACATCTTGTGGGGCTCCGAACCAAAGAGTGAGGCCATCGATGCCGTCTACCAGAGCCCTTCTCCTTCAGGTGACCCGCGCGCGAAGCAGAGAGGGAATCGGAGGCTGTTTCTGTTGACACTTCGGCTGTGGAACGTGCAATGTGCCCTCAGCCTTCTGCATCGTAGTTCGCCTTCAGAGGGCAAAGCTCCTCGCACGTGCGACCCTTGCTCGACAGACTCAGGGGCCGATGGGCAAACGAAACGACCCCCTGACGAATCACGAGGAGCGTGCGGGGGAAACAGCTTCACTGCCTCGTCTATTCGCACCAGTGAGGCTTTGCGTCTGGTAAAAGATGTGTGGCTGCAGGAAATTGTGGTGCCGATGCTGCGCTTCTTCTACATTCCCGATGTTCACGTGCGCCGCGCTGGCACCCCGCCACCGCCAACGACGACCGCAGCCACAACCTTTACTGAAACAAGGATCGCTCACTCCTCCAGCGAAAGCGCGGGGGAGCCTCGGAATGTTCAGCAGTCTGTGTCGGCGCAGCTGCTGGGGCTGACGCGGGCAGAGTGCAGGGAGCTCCTGCGCCAGGCGTATGTCGACTTGCACTACAATCTGTTTGTGTGCACCAACGGCGGCGTCGACACATCACAGAAGCGAGACGAAACGGAAAAGGAAAACAACGAAACTCAACAAGGCGACGCAAACTGTGCAGCCAGCACAGACAATGACACTCCTCGCAATGCGCTGCGCGATTATTTGCTTCACCACGCGGAAGAGCTGGGCAAGCCGGACTCGCATCATTATCTGCACGCAAACATTTTCGACTCGCTGATGGGCATCGTCGATGACGGTGACGACACCGGCGTCGTTTCCTACCGACTGGAGGAAGGCCAGGACTTGGGGGCGAGTACTGCAGCCCAGGCCGACGAGCTTTGCGAGGAGGAAAAGGAGTGGCTGAGGCGCCGGCGCTCTGTCTCCGTGCTGTTCCCCTTCGGCCCTCCAGCCCTCGAGAGTGAGGCGGAGAAGCAGCACACGGCCCGTGTGAGCGATCAGCTGGATGCCATCGGGGAGTCGAGTGCACCACCAGTGTGATTTTGTCTTGTACTTTGTTGTTGTTGATTTCCTCGTTTGTTTATTTTTCTTCATTCGGTTTTTGTTCTGCTGCCAGCAATACCACTCTTCACACTATCATCACTACATGTTACGAGAACCCAAGTTAATATTTGAAGGAATAAGTGTAGCAAGTTTACAACTGTCCTATCTGTATTTTGAACCCCAACGGCCTTGAAAGGAGTAGAGATGGTTTTTTGCCATGTTTATCCCTGAGCTATGATTATTTACAATCCCCCCCCCCCCTCCCCGTCCCCAACTCGCCCAATGAACATAAAATCTGTAGACAACTGCGCTTGAATTGGATTCCACAAAGTCCTCAGCAAAAGTAAACAAGCACAACTATCCGGTTTCTTTTCTCTTCCGTAGGATCGCTTCCGTTTAGGCCCTCAGTTGAGAGAACAAAAGCAAAAAGAAGAAAGGAAACGACAAGAGTTGCTCTTTCCATCGTTTTATCAAACGGTCAAGGATTGCAGCACATCATATGTCTTCCGTCTAGTAGCAAAACACAAATTGTCTTTTTACCTTCACGATTTTTTCAAATCACAATTTTTTTTTTTTGAAATCTCTTTTTTTTCTTATCACTTTACGTGAAACCTTGTACCTATTTCTATTCTTTCAAGAAACGAATTAAAAAAAATCTCTGCGTAATCGATCATGAAGTCCAGCCGCGTCATTATCCGTCCCGTCAACGCTTGGCTCACCGCCACCGCCGCTGCAGTATCCGCCACCGCCTCCTTCCCCGTTGCCAGAGAGACGGCCACATTTTCCCCTGTCGCTTTCGTCCAGCGCGGTGGCGGCGCCGGCGGTCTGCGGCGCACCTCTCCCCTGCTTCAGCTGTTTCGTCCGACGGTCTCTCCGCTGCTGGGCGGTGCCGGCGGCAGCCGCACTCGCCGCGGCCAGTCCATCACCCCCTCCGTCTCCACCAACAACCCGAGTGCGGCCTCCCACGGCGGTTCGCCCAGCCTCGCTGAATTCTTTCCCGAGCTGGCGGCGACGTGGGTGACCGCGACGAGCAACAAGATGCTCCTGCCACAGAATGTGTACCCCGACAGCCGCAAACTCGTGTGGTGGCGCTGCCCTTTCGACGGCCACGGCTGCGGGAAACAGTTCAAGAAGCGCATCGACCTCCACGTCGCCGCCGGCGGGGAGTGCCCCCACTGCCACCGCCGCGTCCCGCACGGCGCCAACCCGGCCGCCACCCACCACCACCACGCCGCGGCAGCCGGCAAGGGCAAGGGCAAGGGCACGGGCAGGGGCGGCGAGGAAGCGCAGCGTCAGCAGCTGGAGGCGACACGGGAGATGAAGCGGCTGATTCGCTCCCGCCCCGACGCCAACAGCGACACGGTGATCAACGCCGGGAGCCGCAACCGCATCAAGCAGAGCGTCGCCGAGGCGTCCATTCTGCTGCGGCGCGGCCTCAACGTGCTGCCCATGCTCGCCAAGAACTACGAGAAGGAGAGCGCCAAGATCGCGGCCGACGAGGTGGTGTACCTGTCGCCGAAGCTGGACGGCATCCGCTGCCTCGCCGCCTACGACCCCGAGGCGCGCAGCGTGCTCTTCTTCTCGCGCGCCGGGACGCTCTTCGAGTGCTGCGACTTTTCTGTGCTGCCCGCCATATCGACACTGTTCGAGAAGGACCCCGAGCTGGTGCTGGACGGCGAGCTCTACTACGACGGCCGCAACCAGGCGACGCTCCTGCGCGCCTACCAAGAGCAGCAGCAACAGCAACAAAAAGGCAGCAAGAGCGGCAAGGGAGGCGACGGCGCCGCAGAGCGGCGGGAGACGGCATTTCTGCTGGAGCAACTGACCGCCAACGTCAACCTTCTCGGCGCCGGCGACGCGGCCCCTGGCGACAAGCCGCACCGCGCACTCGTCGCCGACGCGATGAAGAAGGCACTTGCGGGTCGGCCGCGCGGAGGTCGCAGTGACAGTAAGAATAACGGCAATAGTAGCGGTGGCGCAGTCGACGACGACATTCCGTTTGAGCGCATCGTCTCTGCGGTGCGGACGATGCGCGAGAAGCGGACGCCGGAGGTGGCGGCGCTGCAGGCGAAGCTGCAGTACCACATATTCGACGTACTCTACGCCGGCGACTTTAAGCAGAGTAGCAGCGGCATTAACACTAGTTCAAGTAAAGGGAGCAAAGGGAAGCGGGCGCGCAGCAGCGGCAGCAACGGCACCAGCGGCTACGTGTCTCTGCCCTTCCGCGACCGCTACCGCTACCTGCAGAGCATATTAGCCGACGCGCGCGCCGCCAACATCGAGCGCTACAACGCTCTTCTCGAGTCCTCACAAGGCAAAACCGCCAGCGGCGGCGCGGGCGCTGCCCCTTTGCCGTTCTACGACGCGCTGCGCCTCGTCCCCAGCGTGGCGTGCACCAAGCAGCAGTGCGACGGCGTGCTTCGGCTGCTGCTGTCCCTGGGCTACGAGGGCCTCATGGTGCGCCGCGACGCGCAGCGGGCGCAGGACGGCGTCCTGACTCTCCCGCCCACCGCCAGCGGCGCCACTGCCGACCTCTGCGTGTACGAGCGGGCCGCGCTCGCGGTGCACGAGCACCAGAACGCGCTCTTCCAGCTGTCCTTCCCGGCAGACGGCGCCACCACAGTGAAGAGGAGGGGGAAGGCCGCCAGCGCCGCCGCTGCCGGCGGTTTCCGGGCGGCGCTGGCGGCGCACGCGGCGGCGGACGTGAATGAGACGGGGGGCTACGGCTACGGGCAGCGCAGCTCGACGCTCCTCAAGTACAAGGTGATGCAGGACGACGAGTTTCTCATCGTGGGCGTGGTGGAGGGCAAAGGCAAGTGGAAGGGGCAGATCGGCGCTTTTGAGTGCGTCGTCGGCGACCCAAAAGTCCTGAGCCGCCAAATCGAGAAACTTCAGGGCGCCGGGGCCCGCGGCGGCAACAACAACAAGATAGACCTCAAGACGGTGCTGGCGGCGCTGGCCTCCTCGCCCTCCCGCGCGGGGGCGCCGCTGCGCACCTTCACCGTGACGCCCGCGAGCACCGACGAGGAGAAGCGCCGCATGTGGCGGCAGCAGAGCGCCTACCTCGGCCGCGCCCTCACCGTGCAGTTTCAGTCCCGCGCCGCCGACGGCGTCCCGCGCTTCCCGGTGGGCAAAGGCATCCGCGGCCACGCCGACGGCAGCGACTGGATCTGACCCACTGGTTTTCGTACTCGGAACTTTACATATACATCTATCTTGCAGTGCAATTTTCTTTCTTCATTTATTATCTGCTGTGTCGTCTCCGGATTGCCTTCCCCGATCTCGGACCTCAGTGGTCAGTAGTACTTTCTTGTTGATTTTTTTCTCTCTCTCTCGCTCCCTCACTTCCTCACCTTGTACCCTGTACTTTCTTTTTTCTTCTTGCACCACCGTCACCTTTCTTATTCTTCTCTTACTTTGTATTGTACAACTACCTCTTCCACACGATTCACACACGAAAAAGAAAGTATTCCGAAATTAAAGTATAACTGAACGATCCGCCTCATACGCGGCTCCTCCTCTCATATGCATTTTCAAAACAGTACAAGTCGAGGAAATTGATTGTGAAGCGCACCAACAACAACACCCCAAACAGCGACAAATATAATGAACGTTTCTCTACTATGTATATTATGATCTTCTCTTCCGTTGTTTCTACCCTCTTTCCCCTCCCTGCGCTACTCTCCGTCATTCACCAATCAACGCGAAGAAAATAAGAATAATAAAAAGAATCATCTTTTTTGTTTTGAAAGAATAATAGTATTCTACTTTTTCCCCCCACTTACGCTCTCTCCAGACTACCGTTCTGTTTACGCGTGCTTCATCCCCCGTGAAGAAGCAGCGAACAGTCAAGTCTGTCATAGATTGTCCTTTTTTTTTCCCCTACAGCTCTTTCCTCCCGTTGTGTTTGCTTTTCTCACTTGCTAACATAATAATAAAAAGAGAATAAACACTTCATTAACGGTCATAGAAATTATTATTTATCCTTTTTTTTCTCAGTGTTTGTCAGACTTGTCATAGTTTTACACTCGTTTACAACAGCTCGCGAACTCCACAGACGACAGAAAAGCAAAGCACAAGCAATCTACGCACCATATATTTATAGAAATAGTCATGCTGCGCCGTGTGTGCCCCGTGCTGCTCGCCGCCGCCAAGCAGAAGCCGGCGGACCCCTCCAAGCTCTTCGGGCACGGCCGGCGGCGGACGCGGGAGCAGCGCAAGATCTACAAGGTGCTCAAGGGCACCACCATCGAGAAGGCGTTTCCGCACATCTCGGCGTGCTGGGTGGGCCCGTGCTGGGGCACCGTGATGCAGACGCCGAGCAACATCTCGCCCGTGTGCGTCAAGAAGGCGGTGTGGCGCTGCTCGCAGTGCCTGCAGGAGTTCGAGAAGCCCATCGCGCAGTTCATCGACGACGGCGGCGTCTGCCCGCACTGCCACAAGCCGCAGAAGCGCCTCGCCGCCGGCGCGGACGGCACGTCCTCAGAGGCGGCGCTGCAGGCCGCCAAGGCGCCGCGCATGGTGCACACCAACTACAAGAGCGTCCTCTACGCGAACCCCGAGTGGGAGAAGCTCAACATCCAGCCGATGCTGGCGCAGCGCTGGGAGCTCGTGGAGGCCGAGCTCACGCAGGCGCAGCGGGCCGCCGACGCCAAGAAGGCGGCCGCCGGCGGCGACGCGGCCGGGCAGCCGCAGGAGATGCTGCTGCTCGCCTCGCCCAAGATCGACGGCATCCGCTGCATCGTGGGGTACAACAAGCGCTCCGACAAGGTGCAGTTCTTCTCGCGCGGCGGCATTCTGCTCGAGTGCTGCCACGGCCTCGAGCCGCACGTGCGGCCGCTCTTCAAGCGCGACCCCACGCTGATGCTCGACGGCGAGCTCTTTGCGCCCCAGTGCAACTTCGAGCAGCTCAACGGCCTCGTGCGCACGCGGCGGACGACGCCGGCGATCCACGCGGCGCAGGCGCGGCTGCTCGAGTACTTCGCCTTCGACATCATGTACAGCAAGCTGCTGTCGTCCCCGTCCGCCTCTTTTGAGGAGCGCTACGCCCTGCTCAAGGAGTTCATCCCGGTGTGCGGCGCCAAGCGCATCAGCAACTACTTCCACACCGACCAGAAGAAGAAGCTCATCCGCCGCGGCGGCGCCGGCGACGTGCTGTCCGTGGCGGCCGCGGACGAGGCGGAGGCGGACGCGGGCGCGCCGGCGGCGGGCAAGCTCTACCACGTCCCTGCGGCGCGCGTGCTGCCGGAGGAGATGCCGGACGTGCTGACCGAGGCGTGCTCGCAGGGCTTCGAGGGCGTCATGATCCGCCGCCCGGAGTTCCCCTACGAGCACGGCCGCCGCAGCTTCGGCCTGCTCAAGTACAAGCAGATGCACGACGCGGAGTTCGAGGTGGTCGGCTTCGTGCAGGGCGAGGGCAAGTTCAAGGGCGGCCTCGGCGCCTTCATCTGCACGACGCGCGCCGGGCACCGCTTCAACGTGCCCCCCAAGGCGCCGGTGCCGGTGCGCCTCGCCATGTGGGGCCAGCGCCACAAGTACCTCGGCAAGTTCCTCACCGTGCAGTACCAGGAGCTCAGCTCGCAGGACGTGCCGCGCTTCCCCATCGCCAAGAGCGTCCGCGGCAAGCGCGACCAGTCCGACTGGCTCTAGAGCAGCGCGTGCGTCCGCACCAATGGGGATAGAGATGGAGAGGGAAAAAGGACGTATAGTAGGAGCAACATAGAGATTTTTCTGTCTCTCTCTCTCTTTCTCTCTTTCTCGCTTTCTCGCTTTCTCGTACTGTTCATTCGGATATTTGGCCCTCTACTCTGGTGTTGCCTCTCTCTTCTTTTATCCCTAATAGATACCTGATCCTGTAGAGCAAAAGGGGAATATATACATGAATCCTTTTTCTGGAAATGATTTTTCCCATTCCTTTTCTCATACAGGTCATACAGTTTGCAGTTATTTTTATTATGTTTTTCTTTTGTTTGTCTTCGAGGTTTCTTTTTTGAGCCATTCGAAAAGACAACAGCTGTTGTTCTGCTCACCCCCAGAACGCATTTATAGACAGAGCTAAAGTCGACGCCGTTTTAAGGATGCACAAAAGGGAGATAATGCTGGGAAGTGTGGTTGTGGAAGCAAGAGTCACAAACTCCTATCTTTTCTTCTTCTTTTTTTTCCACCCCTTGCTTCATTGGGCTCTCACACTTGTTACATCGTCAAACAGTACTCCGCTTCCCTCATAGTATCACTTATTATTTTTATTTATAGACAAAGTAATGCACGTGGTTCATGATAAATGGTAATAGCAACATACATCACATATAGATTCCCCATTCTTTTTATTATTATTACTTTTTTTTTTTGCTTCATCTTCGCTCTACGCGTGTTCTTCATGACTTTTTCTCTTTCGTACACTTGTGAAAGAAAAATACATTGCGAGCTGCAGTACATTATCCTTCTTTATTCAGGTAGTCAACCCTTCGAAATTGAAGCACAAAGTGATAGTTTTACATTAATAATAATTATAATAACAATGATGATAGAATAAATGCCAAAAAGCCAGCAGCTCGTATGTACAGTTTCCACCCTTCTATATTGTTTCTTTTTTTTCCCCTATATATATTCATTGACCTCCTTGTCATACGAACACATTTTTATTTACACAAAATTTATTATTGTTGCTACTCATAATTCCCCAAAACAAAAAAAACACAAATTAATAACAAAATTGTTGAAGATAGAACTTGAGCGTTTACAACTTGTTACTTCAAGTTACTCGCGAAGAACGTTTTATGTTCAGTGTAATACTGCATTACAGCTGTGGATGAACTGCGTTGATCTTTCAGGGGAATTGGGTTACCTAATGCGCTCCCACAGGTGTGGTATTGTTTAGTTTTTTTTTTCCCTGAAAAGGATAAAATCAGAGCTTTTGATTCTGCTTACTATACAACGTCAATGACCCCATCAAACGCTTCCTCTGGTTTGTTCAGAGCCCGTGAAATCTCCCCCCCCCCCCCTGTCCACTACTACTTCACTGAATTTTTTTTGCATCAATCAATATACGACCAACAGCAAAAACAAGAAAAAACGTAAAGAGCGGCACATACTATTAACTCCACTGCCCCGTCAAAGATCAATGTTGCGACGCGTCCTTCGGCTGGCCGACAGCAAAAGCAGTTCTGTTAGCTGCCGGTACCTCTCATCACGGCACTCCACTTTGGTTGCTGCGGCACCATTGTTCCCCAATGTAGCACAGAGCTCGCTGCTGCCGCCATCCTTCAGCACCTTCCCCCTATCTCCTCTCTTCGTCAGCCGTCGCTTCCAATCGCATGCGGGAGCAGCCTCCACCATCACTACTCGTCACACTGACGATAGCGACGCCGGCGGCAAGTGCGCCGAGGGCTACTACGTCGTTAGCGCCGCGAACTTTGATCGGGAGGTCATCCAATCGCAGCAGGCGGTGTGCCTCGTCTACACGGCGGAGACCAACACGTGCCGCAACTATATCAAGACGGCTGTGGCCGCCGTCGACAAGGTGAACCGGCTCACGAGCCGTGCCATCTGGGAGGGCCCGGAGGCGGACGGCAAGAAGGACGAGAGCGCAGCCGCGGCCACCGCTGCTGCTGCTGTTGGGAGCGGCGTCAAGGCAGAGGAAACGGTAGCGACCCCGCCGACGGGCGAGGGCATCGCCGAGACGGAGGTCGAGATTGAGGTGGAGGAGGACGACAAATCCCCCGCGGACGCCGCCGCCGCCGCAGCAGCAGCGGCGACGTCGGCGGCGTCGTCTGTGAAGGCGGCGGAGGCCACCATCATCGAGCCCTCCGCGCCAAGCGCTGCGAAAAAAACGGCCAAGGCGGCGCCGAGGCGGCAGCAGTACGACTGGATCAAGCTCTGCTGCGTCAACGCCGACGAGAACCGCAACCTCGCGAGCGCCTTCTCCGTGCAGCGCGCGAAGCTGCCGGTGACGTTTTTCATCATGCAGGGCACGATCATCGACCGCGTCACGGGCGCCACCTCCGCCGAGCGCCTCGGCTCGATCCTGCTCAAGTTCCTCGACCACTACCAATCCGAGCTCAACGTCGACCTGCTCGACCGCCAGACGGAGCGCACGCGGCGCGGCGAGCTGAGCGCCAACGAGCAGACGGCGCCCTTTCTTGTGGCCGCCCCCGCCGACCTCGTCAGCGGCGCCTCCACCACCTACCTCGTGCGCAAGATCACGGAGAGCCTCGCGGGGCCGGACCGCCTGCAGCTGCCGCAGGAGACGCACGTGCTCGACGGCATCCGCGCGACGCTGCGCGACACCAAGAAGAAGTGCTACGACGAGCTCTACGCGCTGCAGGAGAGCCTCGGGATGCACCAGCGCAAGCTCGGCGAGAGCGAGCTGGAGAGGCGCTACTACAGCAGCTCCGTCTTCGTCGCCTACGGGCTCATCTCGGCGCTCGAGTGCCTCTACCTCGCCCGCTGCTACGCCAGCGTCGGCGACGTCGACGTGAAGAACGTGCGGTGGGCGCGCGACAACATCCAGACGGAGTTCGCCGCCATTCTCGGCAACGAGCAGCTCAAACGTCTCATCGCGCTGATTGACGTCAACGTGGTGGTGGGCACGATGCGCGACACGGAGATCCGCATGAACAAGGAGATGCAGAACCTGATGCTCACCATGCAGTCCTTCGAGGGCGGCAGCAACAGCAGCAGCAGCGACAACAACACGAGCGGCGAGCTGTTTGCCGCAGCGATGCAGTCGTGCGAGGAGCTTACACGCTTCCTGGAGGCGTACAAACTCTTCACGGAGAAGATCAAGACGTTCATCGCGGACAAGGTGGACAGCCGCACCGTGGACGAGAAGTTTCCTGTGCTGGAGGTGGAGGAGCTCTTCACACTGTTCAAGAGCGACAGCAAGCAGAAGCGGGAGCTGCAGCGCACCCTCAAGCAGCGCGCGCGGGAGCGCGAGGGGGGCGGCGCGGACGCGCAGAGGCGGATGGGCGACAAGGCGGAGCGCTACCTGGACGTGATGCAGGCCAACGAGGAGGCGATGCTGCGGCTGCTGCAGGAGCGCATCTCGCTGCTGACGACCGTCCTCACCAGCACCCTCAACTACTTTAGCAAAGACCCGCAGAGCGTCAGCGCCCGCACGCGCCTCAGCTCGCTGCTCTATTAGGAGAAGAAATGAAGGAGGAGAGAGAGAGAGAGACGGCGTTGGGAGCAGGAACTCTCTCTACATTTGTGCTGTTGTTGTTGTTCTTGTTGGCGGTCGTCTCTTCCGTCCTGCTTTCACGTGTCATTACTTTTCATGCTTTCCTGCTTGTTGTCGTCCCACACTTGAAGAACTCTTCTGAGAGTGTTTGACGCGCTGATTTTGTGGTATTTGTTGTCTCGTTGTCTAGCAGCACCAGACGCGCACATATAATGCAGCCATATTCCTTACAGTCATTATAACGTTTTCTATCACACACGCACAACGTGCTGAAATGAAATTTGTATTGCTTGAACAACAAAAAGTAAATGCATAGGAGGAGTTCAATGATTCATGACTTTGGCGGTCTTCGGGTAGAAAAGCAATGACAGATTATTTTTTTTCTGTAGTCCACCTCCTTTCTCTTTGGCAAACGTAAACGTGGTGTACTTTCCCACCCTCTCTCCTTACTTTTTGTCTCATGTAAAAAAAGAAAAGGCCGACTGCGTCATGATCGTTATTAGTGCGTTTGGCACTGGTGTCTCTCTCTCTTCCACATCTTTCCCGCAACCTTCTCTCTCCTCCTTACCCTCAACCCTCCCCACACCTTCCTGCTTTAATGTAGCATCTCTGATAGCTGCCGCAAATGTTCTAAAACAGAAGAATTGATTCACATTTTGATTCTCGTTTTACCTTGCTCGACAGACTTGTCTCTTCTCTTTTCTTTTTTCAATTAAATAGTTCTTCTTCGCTTTACTTGCTACTCTACTTTTTTTCCCAGAACCGTACTTTCACTTCTTTTAATTTCTATAAGCTGATATATTTTCTCTCCCCCTAAGGTTTATTTTCCTTACTTGACTCCTGTTAATATAAACTCTGCTTACTACTGCTATTCTTTTCTCTATTGTTATTTTTTGCTGTTGTCTTTGCGCGCCGCGTCATTAAATCGTTCGACCTTTTTACAGAATACTACTTCTTTCTGTCTCACAAACACGTAATTTGTTGTAATCTTCTTCTTTCTCCCTTTCCCTTTCCTTCTTTCTCTTCCTCTTCTTCATATTTTCCAAGACTTTGGTTATCACCTGCAACTGCTTCCGTTTTCTTCATTATTACCCTTAACTGTCTCTTGTACCCATTCTTCTTCACTCCCCCGAAAAAAAAAAAATACGCACATAAACGCTTCAACGCTACCGGGCTCGATTTCACATGTCATACCCCACGGAATCGGGTGCCGGAAAAGCTAGTAATAACAATAATGATACTAATAATAATAATAATAATAGCAGTAGCAGCAGAAGCGGTGCAGTTGGCGGCACCGAGACCTACGACACCCTCCGCAGCGTGCGCAACCTCAGCCAACTGAACCAGCGCCTCAACAGCGGCGTTTTCGTCGGCGACAACCACAACAACAACAGCAGTACCATCCGCCGGCGCCCCGTCGCCGAGGGCGGCAACACCAACCAGTATAGCAATACGAATGACGCCAAGGACCAGAATCGCTCCCGTGCACACCAACGCCGGCAGTCTTCGAGAAGAAGCCGCGAGCACCGCCACCGCCGCCGCCGCCACCGTGACAACGACAAGGACAGTGATAGCGCGAGTGCGCACTACAGCTACGACGACGATAACGGCAAGGGCAAAGGCCACCACCACCACCAACAGCATCACCACGCGGGCAGCAGGGCCGCCGCCTCCGCAGCGCAGCAGGAGGAGGTGCAGGTGGAGGGACGGTGGTGGCCGAGATGGAGTTCGAGGACGATGTGCGTCTCGACAGCTTCGGCAACATCGCCTACGTGAGTGACTTCCGGCAGCACCAGTTCGGGGGCGCGCCGGGCAGCAACGGCGGCGCGCTGCCCAGCATCCTCTCGGGGGTGCCGTGGGACCTGCGGAACGAACACGGGGAGTTCCGGGAGAACTTTTGCTTGTATTTTAGCTTCCTGAGCACCAAGGCGTTTTGGTTTCTCATACAGTACGCCGCGCGGGTGACCTTCATCGCGATTCTCGTGCCCGCCGCGATCATTCACGCGCAGCTCCCGCGGACGCCCTTCATCAGCGGCACCTTCGCGCTCACGAGCGTCGTCATCGCGTGCGGGACGACGGTGGGCCAGTCGGCCTTCTTCTTTGTGCAGTACCTCAAGGCGGGCTGCCTGTGGCTGCCGCTGGCGACGGCGTGCGTGGCGCTGCGCATGGACCGCTATTTTGGGCCGTGGTGCGTCGTGTACCTCGTGCTGCTCTTCCTCATGGCGATGTTCACCGAGAAGACGACGCGGCGCATGTGCCTGCTGCTCTTCAACATCGCCATGGTGTCGCTGCTGAGCGGAAACGAAAGCCTCGTGTACCCCTCCCGCATGCTCATCGACTGGCTGCTCGGCGCGGCCTTTGCGCTCGCGGCGACGCTCGTGCCGTACCCGCTGCTCGCGACGCGCGCGTGCCGCCGCATCTCCCGCAAGGCCTTCGACAACACCGCCACGTGCTTCACCGGCATCCTCGAGTGCTTCTGGGAGCCGAGCAACATCCGGCGCTCGATGAGCATGGTGCGTGTGCGGCACCTTGTGCGCACCGTGGACCACTACATGGACAGCTTCGCCGCCTACGACGGCTTCACCTACTACGAGGTGCTCTTCTTCGAGAGCGAGCAGCGGCGGGAGGTGCGCCGCGAGAAGGCGCGGCTGCTGACGAACCTCAAGATGAACCTCCGCTCCATGGAGCGCGTCATCAACATGCTGCAGGAGCGGCCGCAGATGCTGAACCAGTCGGAGCGCTGCCAGCTCTTCCAGCGGCACCTCTCCGACCCGATGGCCGCCATCACGCAGGCCACCGAGTCGCTGCTCTTCACCATCGAGAAGGCAACCACCTTCGCCGACCTGCAGTCCATGGGCGCCACCTTCGAGGCGTGCGGCCGCACCATCAAGATCCTCCAGGACGAGTTCGACGTCGCGCGGCGCATCCTCTTCTACGAGAACCAAAACGTCCTGCGCGAGATCGAGGAGCTGAACCTGCAGCAGCAGCGCCAGGAGGAGGAGGGCGGTGGCGCGGCGGCGCAGGCGGCGCGGCGCGCGAGAGAACGGCGGCGGCGGCAGCAGCAGCGGAAGAAGAAAAAGAAGAGGCAGCAACGGAAGAGGCGCCAGCGACGCGAGCAGCGGCGCAAAGGGGCAAAAGGAGGGCGCCGCCGCTCGTCGGGGGCTGCGTCGTCGCCGTCGTCCGACTCCTACTCGTCGTGCTCCTCCTCCTCCTCGTACGACTACTCGAGCGACAGCGTGGCAGCAGCAGCGGCAGCGCCAGCGTCACCACCTCCTACTACTCGGACTCAGATTACTCGGACGACTCGGTGGAAACGGCGGCACACGACGGATCGGGGAGCGGCCCTCAGCAGCAGCAACAGCAACAGCAACAACAACAGCAGATGGTAGAACAGCAGCGTCGCCGGCACCACCACCACAGCCGCCGTCGCGAGCGCCTGAGTCGAGTGATGAGCAACGGTAGCTTCGACAACGCCTTTCCTTGACGCGAGGAACGACAAGTACCAGGCGATCAGCGGTCAATTTCAGCAGCAGCAGCACCACCACCACCACCACCACACCGCCACCAGCACCACGGCGCCCAGTCACGGCGCAGCACGCACCACGGCAGCAGCTCTCACAAGGCCAGCAACAGCAACAGCAACGCGCGGTCGCGCGCGCACCAGCGGGCGGCGGAGACGGAGCGCATGGAGGAGTTTGTGCCGCTGATGACCTTCTTCGTCTTCTCGATCGTCAACTTTTGGACGACGCTGCGGGAGTTTCAGATCAAGGTGGAGCAGCACGACGCGCGCGGCGGCGGCATCCGCGCGACGCTGTACGTGGTGTTCCGCGGCATCATTGACCCGTTCATCGACAACTACCACTTTGTCATCCGCCTCGCGCGCGACCGCGCGGAGCCGGACCTGCGCGTGGTGCTGGAGGCCGCCAAGGTGTCCGCCGCGATGCTCATCTCGGTCCTCTTTTTCTACTACGTCAACAACCAGTCGCTGCTGCTGTCGGGGCCGTCGATCATCGCCTTTGTGTCGGGCACGAACCCGGTGGAGGCGACGCAGGCGAGCGCGGCGCGCCTCTCGGGGACGCTCATCGGCAGCGTGCTGGGCTTCTTCGCGGCCTCGCTCTGCCACAACAACGTCGACCTCGTCATCGCGCTGTGCTTCATCTCGTTCTTCATGACCTTCTTCCGCACCGGGCCCAAGATCGGGACGGTGTGCATGTACTGCAACTTTGTGGCCGTCAGCGGGCTCGCGCCGGGGGCGTGGGCGCAGACCGCCGACAGCACCCTCGCGCGCGTGCAGCAGAACACCTTCGCCATCTTCATCTACTGCTTCATCAGCGTCGTGGTGTTCCCCGTGAGCCCCAACAAGGCGCTGCTGACGAAGCGGCTGGCGGTGCTGGAGGGGATGAGCCGCGTCGTGACACGTCTGATGGGGCTCATGCAGGAGGCCGCCCTCAGCTACGACGACGCGCGCGTGCGGGCGGCCGCGACGACCAACCGCGTGCAGAGCATCCATCCCCCCGCGGGAGGCGGCGGTGGCGGCGGCGGGGGGTTTGGGTTTGGTAAAAGCTCCACCGACTGCTTCTATGACACCACCAAGACGGTGCCGCCGCTGCTCTCGGAACCCACCGACACAGGGGACACCGACCAGCACGCGGCGAACGGCGGCAATGCCAGCGGACTTGCGGGTAAGCAGGCTGGCGGCAAGTCGGCTGCCGGCCCCAACGGCACGACGTCCAACAGCACCAACAGTCAGCAGCAGCAGCAGCAGCAGAAGCAGCAAAAGAAGAGCAAAGGCAAGTCGCCGTCGAAGGAGCGGGAGGGCGGCGATACTGTTGGGGCGACCGGTTTTGTCGACGACGGCGACGTGGAACTGTGCTTCGGTGACAACCCCGAGTCGGCGGCGGCGGCCGGGAGTCGAACCTTCAACAACGCCTCGGTTTTCGTAGGTAACAACAACAGCAACACCAATAACACCAACCTGATGAACAGTACCTTTTACTACCGCACTGACAACAACGCCGCGAATGCTACCACCAGCGCCAACAACGCGAGCGCCCTCTTCACCCCCGCCCCCATTCAGAACCCTGCGGGGCCGCCGGCGCCACGCACAACTACGTACTGGCCGACCTGCTGAGTCACACGGACCTCCGGACAGCCAACAGCACGGTCTTTCCGATGCGGGCGGGGGTCGCCACTACGGGAAACGGCGGCTCCGACAACAACAACAACAATAATGCGAATAACGGCGGGGACGACAGCACGCTGCTGATGCCGCACGCCTTCACGATGGCGCCGGAGGACACCACCATCGACGAGATCTTCGCCGACACCTTCAAGCTGCTCGACCTGATGAGCAGCACCACCGCCATCATGCCCTTTGCCTCCGACGAGTTCACCATCGTCCCGGCGCGCGAGTACCCGCTGCGCGCGTCCGGCGAGGTGCACGCCGCCCTCTACCGCCTCTGCTGCCTCGTCTACACCATGGCGTGCAGCTGGAAGACGATGCGCGACAAGGGCTACTTCACCCTCGACGTCATCCACATTTTCCACAACCTCGCGCCGGTCGCAACCG
Source organism: Kentomonas sorsogonicus (assembly GCA_030347455.1). Classification (NCBI taxonomy): domain Eukaryota; phylum Euglenozoa; class Kinetoplastea; order Trypanosomatida; family Trypanosomatidae; genus Kentomonas; species Kentomonas sorsogonicus. The sequence goes on from JAQOSZ010000302.1 coordinate 443,787, forward strand.
ACATCGCGACGTGTCTGGCGCACTTTGTGCAGATCATGGTCTACTACGCGCGCCAGCCGTCGCCCGGGCTCAGCAGCGAGCTCACCAAAGGCCTCATGAAGTTCAAGTCCCTCTGCATCGAGTTTAGCGCCCGCAAGGAGATGGCGCTGCTCGTCGTCATCCGGCAAACCGTGATACAGAACCGCATCGTCCACACCCGCCGCGGCGGCGGCGGAACTGCCGCCAGCAACCACAACAATAACAATTACATGGGGGGCGGCAGCGACGACGGCAACAGCGGCAGCAGCAACGACGGGGGCGGTGGCGGCGGTGGTGCTGCTGTCGCTGGGGGCCACAGCCACAAGCACCGACGTAAACATGAGAGACGGAAGCATGGCAATCCAAACAGAACGGGGAAGGGTAGCGGCAGCACGGCGAGGAGTCCTCTGCAGCCGACAAGCATTGCCAACGACGACGGCAGCACGCCCCCTGACGCCGGCCTGGGCGTGTGGGGCGGCGGCGGACTCACCAACGACACCCGCGTCTTCAAAGAGGGCGCCTTTACCGACCTTGGCGGCGGAGGCAGCGGCCCCAACACCAACTTCATCGGTACGAGCGGCGGCAGTGGTGGTGGTGGTGGGACGGTGGCGGAGGGGCGGGCACGGCCCCCGGATCGGCGCTGTCGCCGGCCAGTCGGCGCGAGGGCTTCTCCCGCGTCAAGACCGCTCCTCAGCTGTCGAATCTCTTCGGCGCGCACCACCTGCCGGCGCTGGAGGCAAACTGGGCGGGCAGACACGGCAGCAACAGCGGCGGCGGCGGCGGCGGCGGCGCGGGGGACACCTCCGAGACGACGGCGAGCGGCCGCGCGCACTCGCTGCAGCACTACACCAGCCGCGACAGCGTGGTGTCGCCGGTTCTGAGCGCCGGACAGGCCTCCGCCTTCGGGCCGCGCCTCAGCAGCAACGGTCACATGCTCAGCCCCGGCGCCTCCACCACTAACACCCACGGAAACAAGGAGGACCGAGCGGAGCGGCTGCGGCGGGAGGTGCGGCTGCGGCGTCAATACGCGGAGCGGCGGCGCGCGCGGGAGGCGGAGCTGAAGCGCAAGTACGCCGCGAGCTACTCCTACGGGCTCTGCGCCCTCAGCAGCGGCGGCGACGACCTCAGCAACAGCAGACGCGTGGAGCGCCGCCGCGACAGCCGCCACGATCACCACCACCACCACCACCGTGAAGAGGGCAGCGAGAAGCAGGAGCACCAGCACCGCCACCACAGCCGCCCTCACCAGCACCACAGCCCCCCGCCGCCCGTGCATCAGCGCGTCAAGTCCGGGGCGACGGCCGCGGCCGACCCGCACGCGCTGGCGCTCAGCGAACCGTACGGCAGCCGCGAGGGGGACCTCAACGCGATGGCGGCCGAGGAGGAGGCGGCGGCGGCGGCGGCGATCTACGCCGACGTCGGTCGCGATAGGAATAGCAGCCGCACCAATAAGCCGCGGGAGGCGGCGGCGGCGGGCGAGGCTGACGACGCTAGCGGAAACTTCTCTATCAAGCACAGTAGCGACGAGGATGAAGGAGACGAGCACCGCCATGACGACGAAACACGGAGGCGGCAACTCGAAAAAGCCTCCGCAACGGCTGCCGCCGACGCCGACGCCCCCCTTCCCCGCGGCGCCAGCTACGAGAGCCGGGGACACCGCCGGCAGCCGCAGAACGGAAACGCCTCCACCTCCTCCTACTCCTCGGGCTCCGCCAGTGGATCCTTTTCCAGCCGCTCCGGGTCTTCCTTCTCTAGCAGCAGCGGGAGCGACAGTAGCAGTAGCAGTAGCAGCAGTAGTAGTAGTGACGGCGGCGGTGGTGATAGCAATGTAAGCAACAGCGGCGGCGGCGGCGGCAGTCGCGAGCCGTCGTCGCTGATTGAGTACAACGACAGCTTCACGACGCCTGTGACGGTGCTGGACGCGGAGGGGCTGCACTCGCTGACGCTGACGCTCGAGATGTTCGCCAAAGAGCTGCGCCGCGTCCTCTTTGGCATGGAGGAAATGCTGCAAAGCTATTGAAGAAACGTCGGATTGTCTGAATGCGTGCGCACTGTTGTGTATATATATGTGTGTGTGTGGTTGTGTGTGTGGGTGTCCGCTTGTTATGCTCGTGAAATACGTCGGCAAATCAATTGCGTTTTTTTTCTCTCGGATGTTTTTACTACATATATATATTTATATTTATATACACCTTGTACCTCGGCATATTATAAATCCATTAAATCTCGTTCTGTGTGGTTGAGACTTGTCTATAAAGAGAGAGTTCTCGATTTTATTATTGAACATATATACTGTGAGCGCCTGAAGAACTGATAAAAAACAAATATTGGTGCTTTATTATTAGTATTATTCTACATGTTGTGACCATTTTATTACTATTTACTGATCGCTCCACGTGGTCTTGTCTCAACTATTCTTAAACAAAGCCACCTTCCCACCTATTCATAAAACGTCAACAAGTAGAGGGGTCACCGCGTCTTGAAATCTATATTTCCAATTCCTTCTTTTGCCACGGTTATCGTCCCCCTCCCTGTGTACCTCTGGGCGCTTCATTATTATTATCATTTTTTTTTTCTTTTCGTGTGCGTAGGATACCCAAACACCAAAAACTATTGAACAATGCCACCACCGCCGCCGCCGCCCCCGCGCTACAGCCCCCCGAGCAACTGGCGGCAGCTCTTCCGCGCGGTGCAAAAGTACCGCGCGACGACGCTGACGGACACGACGGTGGACACGATGGGGTGCTGGAGCCTCTACGACGCGCGGCCGCACGTGCCCCCCGGCGTCGTGCGCTACCACCGGCTGCTCGCGCTGATGCTCAGCTCGCAGACGCGCGACGAGGTGACCGCCGACGTCATGGCGCACCTTCTCTACCGCTCCCCGGAGTCGCGCGTGATTGACGAGCGCCGCTTCCCGGGCGTCGCCGCCGCCCGCTACGGCGGCCTCGGGGGCGCCAACACCAACACCACGGCGGTCGCCCCACACGTGGCGCGGGAGTCGGCGGAGCTGGCGGCGAAGATGGGCGCGCCGGACCCGCGCGACATGCGCTTCGTCACGCCGGAGAGTGTGTGCGGGATGAGTGCCGCGGCCCTCGACGCCGTCATCCGGCGCGTCTCCTTCCACAACAACAAGACGCGCTTCCTGCAGCAGGCGGCGGAGCTCATTGTGACACGGCACGGCAGCGAGGTGCCGCGCACGTACGCGGAGCTGGTGGCGCTCCCGGGCGTCGGGCCAAAGATGGCGCACCTCTTCTTTCAGGAGGCCGACGGCATCGGCGACTGGGGCATCGGCGTCGACACGCACGTGCACCGCATCGCGCAGCGCTTCGGCTGGGCGCCCTCGCGGACGTACTTTGAGAACAACGACAACCGCCACGAGTGCGACTGCTACTTCCCGGCGCGGCGCGGCGACGACGACGACGGCGAGGAGAAAAAGGCGTCGGCAGGAAGCGGGGCCGGTCGCCGTCGCCGGCGTCGCGGCACCACAAGGAGACACCCGTCTTCAAGCGAAACTACACTCCGGAGGACACCCGCAAGTGCCTCGAGAGCTGGCTGCCGAAGCGGCACTGGGCGGAGATCAACCTCATGCTGGTGGGCCTCGGCCAGAGCGTCTGCCGGCCGCGCTTCCCCCTCTGCCACGACTGCCACCTCAACAAGCTGTGCCCCAACGCCTTCCGCGAGAGTAACAACAAGGCGAAGGCAGCGTCTTCCTCGCGTGACGCGTCGCCGTCTGCGTCGGACTCGGCGAGCGACAGCGGCAGCGGCGACAGCGGCGCACGGCGCTGCAAAGGCACGCTCCAAGCACCGCGTGGCGTCCGGCGGCGGCGGAAGCGGTGCAACGAAGAAAAAGGGCAAGCCGTCGATCAACGACGTGGCTGGCAATCGCTCTCTGGCGGCCGCCGCCGCCGCCGCTTCCAACAAGAAGAGAGCGAAGAAGAGAACGAGCAGAAGTAGCTCCCGCTCCGCCTCCCGCTCTCGGTCGCCGCCGTCCCGCCGCCCCGCGTCTCCTAATCCCATTCGAAATAAAAAGCCCGTCGGTGCCTCCGCCGCTGCTGCGAGTCGAGTGGTGGACATGGAGGATATTCTCAGCGAGCTCGCCTTCAAACGCGCGGGGAAGACCGGTAATCAAGGAACGGAGGGGGTAGGAAAGCGTCCGCGCAGCGCCAGCAAGGGAAAAGGGAAGTAGTTCAGTCACCCTTCCCCCTCCTCCTAGGGTTTTGACTGCTTCTTTTTTGTGAGTGTGCTTGACGCCTGGATGATATATATATAATCCATGTCCTCATCCTTTTATGTTTTTTAAACTTATGTTTCCGCCTATTTGGTGATCCTCTTACTACTATTCCTTATGCTTCTTCTCATTAAGATTTAAAAAAAAAAGTGCGCACGGCTCCGACTAACGGATAGTGTTGAATTCTTTTGTTCTCATTGCTTTCGATCCCGCAATTAATGGCCGTCATGTTTCTTTTCAACGTAGCGAGCCCAACGAAATTTCCACCATCACTCAACGCGTTTCTCATCCTCTAGGAACTCCAATTGCAAAGAAAAAAAATAGGAATAGTCCCCACTGGAAGCGTATTTGTACACTCTGAAAGAAGTTTATAAAAGAAAATGTCCGACGACCTCTTGCAAAAGTACCGCTTCTCGGACACCTACGAGAACCCCCGCGGGATCCCCAAGGTGGCCTTCATCGAGAACATCGCCGAGTACGTCAAGTCCAACGGCGACAACCCCGACCACATCCTGAAGCGCCTCAGCGAGCAGTACAGCAAGTACAAGCTGGCGGAGCACCGCCTGATCAAGACCATCGCGAACCTCGAGGCAAAGCTCCCCGAGATCAAAAAGACCCTGCAGACCCTGGCGTACCTCAAGAGCCGCGTCGCCGCCGCGGAGGCCGCGGAGGCGGAGGGCGCCGACGACAAGGAGAACCCCCGCGTGCTGCAGGTCAACTACGGCCTCACGGAGAGCGTCTTTGTGCCCGCGGAGGTGGATCTGGCCAAGAACGTGCAGAGGACGCCCACGCCGGCCGGCGGCGCGCCGCAGCACACGTGCCACGTCTGGCTGGGCGCCAACGTGATGGTCGAGTACACCCTAGACGAGGCGACGGCGCTGCTCGAGAAGAATCTCCGCAACGCCTCGGAGAACCTCGCCAAGACGCAGGAGGACCTCTCGTGGCTGCAGGAGCAGCAGACGATCCTCGAGGTGAACACGTCGCGCATCTACAACTTCGACGTCGTGCGCAAGCGGGACGCGGAGAAGTCGCAGGAGAAGGAGCGCGAGCAGACCAAGGCCGCCGCCGCGGGCGGAGAGGGAAAGAAGTGAGCAGCAGCAGCGCATCGTACCGGGCGTGCTACCCTGTGTCTCCTACGTCCACCTATTCTAATGAATCGGGTGGGGGGGGGAGATGAAAGTAAAAACAAAACTGTGCGGGAACATGAACATTAACACGGAGAAGTGCGACAAGTGATGCCCTCTGCTGATATTTTTCTTTTCGCCTTATCTCAAAAAAAAAAAAAAAAATATTCGGATGTGTGACACCCGCAGATATGTTTGTCCCGATACTATAGCAGGCTCTCGTGAACAAGTGCTGCTTTCTCACTCCTTACTCTGATAATAATAATAATACTTGTTTTGTATAGATATCCCCTTTACACTAATCTAACATATATATATATATATCTTTCGCTTTTTGTTTGGTTTTAAATAATTCGCAGAAATAAAAAGAAATAAAAAGATGTTGTGGCTTTGATTCTTCTGCTTCTTCATTTTTTGGAATTCCGTGATGATTTGCATTCACTTGTGTCCGCTCGCTTTTGAGTGGATAGTTGACCGCTTTTTTATCTTTTTTTCGAAGATATGTTCGAAATCGTCTGTGTTACGGCTTAACAAACGTGTTTCCTTCGTTAATATGGATGTAATGAGGCTGCGGCGTATCTGCTTCTCCCCCCTTTACTCACGTTATCCCTCTCCGTACGTGTGTATGTATGTATGTATTTATGGTGCCGCTATCGACTCTCCTCTCTTTGTTGCAAAGCACATCTGATCATTGGCAACTTGAAAAAGTCCACTCACAGGATCAAAGAGGAAACCTAAGCAAAAAAAAAAAGGGAAAAGTTAAGTGTGCTTCAAGTCCAAGAAGGTGCGATACACGCAACCCAAGCAAAGAAGAAAGAGTGCATGCTTAGTAATTCCGCGGTCCTTCGGGCGCTGCGCCGCTCCTGGCAACTGTCAGTACCTTTTCCAACCGAGGGAAGCAGTTGTGAAGGCAAAAATACTGTCCCAAGAGATCTTGCAGTAACGGGGAAGGCGGCCGTCGCCTTGACGACCTCGGTAAGTACAAATTCCAATTCAGAATACCATTTCCAAGTGGGGTACACAGAAACAGCAATACGCAATGTTTCCTCGTTAATTTCTGCCACGCCTTGTACCGCACGCGCCTACCATACCGCTCCGGCTAATACTACAACTACAACTACTACTACTAGTGCTACAAGTGAGGACGACGGTGAGTACGGCGCTGCGCGAGACGCAGACGACACTCGCGGCGACTCCCTTGTATACAAACTGATGCGCCTCGCAGAGAAAGCTACGCACCCCTCCCGCGGAGTCGCTGCCGATGGCATGCCGGAGAGACCGGAAGGTACCCGCGACGTCCACCGAGAGGCTCTATGGAGCACTTCTCTGCAACTCTTTCTCAGCGAAACCGCAGCTTCAGATGGCTGGCCGCAGTCACACGAGTCGAAAGAGAATGTGCAGGCCTCGTGTATGAATGCACAGGCAGTGCCGTCGTCCACAACCAATGACCCAACTGCGAGAATAGCACAGGTCGAGTACCTACTCTTTATTGCGCTCAAATCAGAGGCCCCACTTTCATATTGCACCACTCTCTATCAGAGCATTGTACTCTTACAGGCTCATCAGCAAAATCAGCAAGAGCAGCTACACGGAGCTCCCACGTCACACGAGGAAAATCATGCTGATCACAGCAAAAGAAGTGGTAGCAGCCACAGCGCCTGTGACACTATTAATAAACGATCCGTCCCACCCGCCTTCCGTATTCGGGGAATGCACTACTCGTACGCTTTCCGCCTCTTGACAGAAATTCTTCTCGTCAGCGACGTGTCGTCCGGTGAAAGCCATGGGTGTCATGCGAACAGAGGCGCTACCGCCGCCGCTTCGCTGTTTGAGCAGTTCTTCACGGTCCTGCTGCTAGACTACCCGGCGGCCGTCGAGCGAAGCCAGAGCTGTAACAAGGGCACTGCTAAGGGGGGTGGTGGGGGTATACCGCGCCTCCCTGCATTTCCCAACGCCTCTCTGCTTTTACTGGCTGAAGGTATTTATGAGCTGCTACGCCACCCCAACGTGGTTCATTGTGTTGTCAGCTCTTCGGTAGAAGAAGGGTCAAGTGAATCAAAACGGACCAACACAGAGAAGGATGCACAACACTCTTCCTTTCCGGTGCTGCGGTATCTCCTCTCCAACGAGGAGGAGGAGGAGAAAAGCGCCGTGACAGCACCCAGGGTAAACTGGGAAAACCGCGTGCAGCTGCTGAAACTGAACGAGATGATTTTGGACAAGATCGTCGGAAAACATGGCGCAAGTCCAAATGCGATCCGGGAGTTTTTGTTTGTGTATCTTCGCAACCTCAAAATGGCCTCGTACGCCTCGCTGTCTCCTCAATGTCATCATGATACTTCGCTCACTCCAACAACAAAAACAACGGCAGCAGCAGCGGCGGCAGCGATGCCGACACAGGCGGAGGAGATGGCGATGGCGGCCTCCCAACTGTTGAGTCTGACGACAGATGTGTTTTTCACAGGTAACGAGCAGACACGCAGCTCCTTCTTTCGTGAACACCTGTCACAGGCGGTGGAGCGCCTCTCAGTAGCCTATAATGATACAGAGGAGAAGGAGAAGAAGAAGAAGAATGGAACCACCGACGTCCACCAACACCACCATCACCAGGCTCATGAAGAAAGAACGGAGATGGTGGCGGAATTCTTGAAAACGCTGCTGGACCGCCAGGAGAGATCGGCGGGCCTTCTCGGGGCTGCAAGTGGTGAGCGCGCACCAACCGGCGCGCAAATGCCTTCCCCCGTCATGTCCGACGGCGCCTTGCTGGTCGATTGGCTGGCCGCTTTCCCCGCGCCGCCGGACGCCGACAAGCCAGGCGCCGCCTCGCCGCTGCTGGAGTGCGTGATCGGTCGGCTGTTCAATCAAGGTGGAAACGCAGCGGTGCCGCCTTCGTCGCTGAGCAGCGTCAAGGTGCGTCGGGCCTTCTTCGCTCCCCTGCCGGCGAAGCTGTCGCTGCCGGGCGGCGGTGGCGGCGCTGCGCACGCCGACGACTCGCCTGATTTGCAGCTGAGCGACGTCGTGTGCGTCGTGCCGACGTCGCTGTGCAATTGGGTCACACGACTGGTGCTGGGCGAGTCTGCCGGGCGGACAGGGGCGCAGCAGACCGCCGTGATAGACTTTCTCCGCCACATCGCGATGAGCTATCCGAGAGGGAGGTGGGCGCCCCCGCAGGCTCGACCCGCGGACTCCCTCGGGCGCGGCGCGGACAAAAACGCCGCTGCCCACACACTGTACGAGCTGCAGCAGGACTGGTGGACGCTGGTGCTGACGGCCGTCCTGCGCGGCGCGTTTCCGCCTGCCTCAGGCAGCAAGACAGCCGCTCCGCCGTCAGCTCTCGGCAGCGGCGCTAGCACAGGGGGCACGTCGCCGCACACCTCGCACGTGGAAAACCTCGCGCTGCGAGAGATTGTGATTCCCTTTTACAAAAACTACCGCAACACCCCCCACAACAACCATCTCTTCGCTCAGCTGCTTGTCGGTTGGGGCATGACAAACCATCTGCTGACGGTCTTCTTCACCTCTGTCTACAAGTTCGAGCGAGAGTTCCTTGAGGGCGGCATGACGGCCGTCACCCTCTACGAACAAGCCCAGACGCAGGAACAGCAAGTCGGTGAGGCGAGCGAGGAGGAGGCGACGGCGGCGGCGGCGCGGCGGGCGGCGCACGAGATCATCTCTGCCTATCAGCCGTCCCTGGCCCTGGAGACGTGCGACGTGCTGCTGGAGGCGTGTCTCCACGAATACCAGCGCCTCGCCGGGGAGGAGCGGCGGCGGCAGCGCACGGCCGGCGGCGGCACGGCGCGGCTGGAGGGGATCATCGGGAACTTAATTCACTACGTGCTGACGCAGGCGCGCTTTGGCATCTTTCGCATTGATGAGCAGACGGAGTCGGCGGCGGCGAATGACGACGACGACGACGGCGAGGCGTTGTGGCGCGCCAGGGACTACTACGCGCAGTACGCGGCCCGGGTGCGGGAGGTGTATATGGCTAAATTCGACGAGCTGATCTCAGAACACACCGGGCACGGCCTGACGTTGAAGTAGTACAGGGGCGTCGATCACTTGTGTCTCGCTTCCATTAACAGAACAGCGGCACTCATTCACACACACAAACGTGCAAGTACACTTGGCTCCTACTATTATATTCACAGTTTCGTAATCAAAAAAAAAAAAGAAAAGAAAAGAAAACAAACGCATTCGGAAATGGTAAAAAAAAAGTGTCTGGGGAAGAGATATACTACTACCACTGTTATTATTGTTTTTTTTTCGTTGCTCATACACTACTTTATGTTGTCGTTGTTGTTGCTTTTTTCGTCTCCCGCCGCGTCTTTGAGCACTTGCTGTGTCGATATCTGTGTGTTGTTGTTGTTGTTTTGATGTTTTGCGGGGCTTTTGCTCGCCATTCGATTGGTCAAGAAAGGATCTCGTGAGCTCAAAAACGTCTGCTAAATTGCTTCTATCCTCCACTCAAACTGCACTAATAAAACGGAAAAGAGAATAGGAAATTGGAAATCGCCAATATAAACAAAGGAAAACATTTCTTTTTCCCTCGACGGACTCTCTCAGCATCCTCAAACACACACACACACACACACACACACAGGTTACGTCGTACTTTTATACGCGGGACAAAATGAGCACTTCTTTTGGGAGCGCGGGAAGTAACAGCAACAACAACAGCAGCGGTGGCGGCATCACAAAGGATGTCTCCGTGGGCAAAAGCAACGCCGCCGCCGAGGCTGAGACGGACGATGTGTGGGTGTGCGCGGTGTGCGGAAAACTAAAGCCGCTGTCTGGGCCCCACCTCCGCGGCCGCGACAGTGTTCGCTCGGATTGTTGGCCGTGCGGCCGCAAGCAGTTTTTCCTGCGCCGACCACGGCGTACGGACGGCCAGGAGACGAGCGCTGGAGCGGACCTGTCGCTGGACATCAGCGGTGCCTCCCCTCTTGCCGCCTCTGGATTCTACGGGAGCGACACTACTGACAGTCGCAGTAAAGGCGCCATAAACGCCAAGAACGTGTTTGGGGTCGCGACGTCGTGGGGTGGGGCGGGGCCGGGAAACGCGTCCGGCGTCGCAGCAAACTCTATCGGTAGCCATAATATCAACAATAACAACAACAGTAGTAGTAGAACTGGGGCGGCGGAAATGCTTACGCCGATGTCGAGCGAGATGAAGCCTAGCACCTTCACCTTTCCTTTCCTGAGCGGCGGCGCCGCTGCCGCTTCATCGGCGCCGCGGAGCGCCAGAGCAGCTGCGGATTCCAGCAGTGTCAGAATCCTAGACAGTAGCAGCAATAACAACAACAACAGTAGTAGTGTCAGTGGTTTTGGCCCAAAAGCAACGGCGCCATGGTCGGCACCCGCAGCGGAGTTAAAGACCTCTCAGACATCCCCCACAAGCTTTGCCAGCTACTTCCCGGCGTCGACCAAGTCTGGAACAAGCACGGGAGGAGGTGGCGGACTGGCACCACCCCCTCCACCAGCAACAATAACGTCAGCCGAAGCGGTGCAGGCTCTTCCGTCGGAAGGCGTCCCAAGCGTCAATGCCGCCAACAGCAACAGCGGCAGCGCGGGTGGCAGTAGTAAAGGGACGCCCGTTGTCAAGGAGAGCAGCCTCACCAGAGAACGCGGCGGCGACAGCCCGGCCGGCGGTGTCGGCACGCGCGGGCGTGAGGCGCCCCTCTTTCACTCGTCGTCGTCGCCGGGGCACGCAAACCCTTCCGTGCGCGGGCGCTCGCCGATCGTGATGGAGGCGGCGGCCGCCGGGTCCTCGCCGCCGTTCAAATTCACGCTCCCGCCCCCGGACGTCTCGGCACAGCCGGCCCGCGACACGGCGGCTGACTTGGACAATATGGAACTCCCCGCGACCACGGAGGCGGTGGCGGAGGATGAGGAGGCAACGCCAGGGGCGGCGGCGGCGGTGGCGGCTGGAGAGGTGGTTGCGAGCAAAAAAGGGGCAGCCTCGGCGCGCGTCTCAGGGACCCCTCCTCTCGCGCCGCTGCCAACGCCATTCGGCCGCCCCGGCGGCGGAGTCGGGGACAGTGGCGCGGGCTTCCAACGCTTTCCAGGAGCGCGTAGCAATCGCAGCGGGAACTTCGTGGTTCCTGCTATTCCTGCGGAGGACCACAGCGCCGGTGGGTCGACAGCCGCTCGCGCGGAGGGCGACGGAGGCAACGGCGGCGCGTCCCGCGGCGGCCACCACGTTTCGCCGCCAACCCAGCAACAGCAGCGGACGGGATCACAGCCGCCCAACGACCATCTCAACCGACACGCAACGAGCGACCGCGCGGCGCTGCCAACACCGTTTTACATTGACGTCAATGCCTTGCCCAGCGTGGGGACCAGAAGTGCGAGCGAGCCAAATATCAGCAGCGTCAGAAACAGCAGTCGCAGCGCCAACGACGACCAGCAAATTGGCGAAGCTCTCGTCGACTGCTACGCCCGAGGCGTTCTGTCGCACTTTCAGCGTGAGTACATCATGCCCTCGCTGCAGCGGCCGCGTGCGGACGGTAACGGCGGCGGCGACCACAGCAGCGTCTACAACTCCTCGCAGCTGCTCTTTTCTTCCCGCGCGGAAAACGGCAGCGCAGATCTCCTCTACGTCATTATCCCCCCTCACGCAGCGGCACCACAACTGCAGCAGCAGCAGCAACAACAACAACAACAACAAAGACGCCGGCAGGCTCACCACAGTGGCGCGTGCGGTGGTAATAGCCATGCCAAACGCGACGGGAAACTGGCGAGCCCATGCGAGAACAGGGATGGGGATAATACGGGAGGACACTTTGAGCACTGTAGAGGGGAGATTGACGCACTGGCCTCCTTTGGTGCCTTTTTCCTGCATCTGCAGCAAACCGAGCAGCACATCCGGAGAGCCCTAGCGTGCGGCAGCGACGGTATTCCGTCAGGCAACGCGTCGGCAGGAAAGCGCAAGAAAAAGAAGGGTGGTGCAGGTCGCGGCGGTACTGCGCTTCACGTCTTCTGCCCAGACGAAACCCTCTTTGCCTCGCTGTGCTTGTTCAAGGAAGTGTTCTCCACCCCCTCACCCCACGACAGCAACGACTCTGCTGCGAACGGCAGCAGTAGAACTCTCTTTGATGTGTACGGCCCCAGCATCGACCCCACGGTGCCGCCGACATTTTTCGGACGCGTTACGCAGAAATACTCGGCGCCTTTCTTCGGTCCCGCGGCCGCCTCATCTTCCTCCCCCTCCTTCTCCTCCCCCGCCGGCGGTCGCCAGTTTGGTAGTAACAACGGCGGTAGGAGTCCGGACGCAGACACTGACAGACGAAATTTTCAGATGGTAGTGTCGCAGGAAAACAAGATGCGCAGCGTCACCAGCGTGTACCGCCGCACGCGCCTGCTGCTGGAGCCCCACCTCCTCACGGCGGCGGCGATGGAATTTCAAAAAGGACGTCCACTTGCGAATCCCACCAACAGCAGTAATAAGAGAAACGCTGGCGACAACAGAAGTAACAATAACGCCAATCGAAACAGTGCCTGCGCGAATGCTTCTGGCGCGGGACCTGCCAGCAGCAACAACAAGCAGCAGCAGCGGCAGGTCAGTCAGTCGAGTGACGAGGGGGTGCTAAATGTTGTCTTTATCATTGCAGAGCCTGTGAGAATGGACCGTCTGGGGTACTTGACGGCGCAAATGACCGAAAAGTAAACTATTTAACGCCAACTAGCGACATCGTCCACCTCGCGCTTTCTGTCGTACGAGTAGAGGTGTGATGGGGATTCTCATCACTGTCATCTCACTCTTTCTTTCTTTCTTTCTTTCTTTCTTTTTCTTTTTCTTTCTTTTTGGAGTGTGACAAGCTGTTGCCTCGCCAATCGCCCCTTCACTCCCCTTCCAACCCCCACTTCATCCCCCCCCACACTATTTTCTCCAGCTTTTGCGCCACTTTTATATATCGTACCTGACGCTCTTCACGCTTGCCCGTTGTATTCTTTCAAGTTGCAATTTCACTTGCATTGTTGTGACATGATGTGACACAGATGCGCAGAAATATGCTCTCTTTATCATCTCCATGTCGTCTACTGTTCTCACGTCGTTTTCTGACAATGGAAAAGGGCGATTTCCCTCTTGATCTACTGCTATTCTATGCTACCTAATTCCCTCATCTCTTTCCCCTTCTCCCTCATCCTACAGTCGTCCAGCACATATCAAACTTAGAAGCTAATCCCCTCACGCATACACACACCGTAGCGGCAGAGAACTACTTGGTTCTCTCGCATTGTTTTTCTCCCATAGTAGACATTTAATATAACGACACACACACACATAGACATACAACATGGGTGCTGGCGGCAGCACAGCTGGCGGCACAGTAGACGCTAAAGGCGGTCGCGGCGGCACTGCCGCAGGCGCCAAGGGTCCGGTGGTGGACGCGAGCAAGCACCCGATGAAGCCCAACAAGAACCCCGCGACGAACAAGGTGGGCGGGGCGGCGGTGGTGGTCGTACGCAGCGGGGCGAACGTCCTGCCGTGCACTCTCCACACACGCCCCGTCATCAACAAGAAGGGCGTCGGCACCGTCACGCCCGGCGAGGCGCTGATGAAGGTCGTGCAGTCGGCGCTGCCCCCGCCCGCAACCGCAGGCGGCGGGGGCGGCACGGGCGGCAAAAACGACGACAAGGAGGAGTACGGGTGGTTCGTGGAGTCGGACAACCCGCAGCTGCTGTCGGCGGCGGCGGGGGCGCCCCCCGGCGGGGCGGTGGCGGCGGCGGGGTACGACATGTACAACGAGGAGAGCACGGCGCGGCTGGAGGAGGCCTTCCTGGGGCGCGTCAAGCGCGTCAACGTGGCCTTCAAGAAGAACCTCTACACCGTCGATCTGGAGCTGCTGTACCAGGTCCCGGCGAGCGGCGCCGCCGCCCTCACCCCGGAGGCCATCCTGGCGAGCCCCGCCAAGCGGCGCGTGCGGCGGGCGCCGGTGGAGGTGGTGCGGGACGCGGCCACGGGGCAGATAACGCAGCGCCGCGAGAAGACTGCGCGCGCGGCCTTCCGCGACCCGTTTGGGGACAGCGACGAGGAGGCGGCGGAGGCGGCCGCGGGGGAGGAGCGCCGGCGAGGGGGGCGCGGGCGGCGCGGAGGCGAGCGAGGGCGGCAGGTACCCCGTCATTAGGGCGACCGTCAAGCCGCACGCCGCGCCGATATACACGATGGACGTGCTGCCGGCGGCGGCGGCGCCCGCGGCCGACCCCGCCAAGGACGCGCTGACGCTGCTGACCGGCGCCAAGGACGGCACCCTCTACGAGTGGAGCTTCCCCGACGCGCGCGTGCACTACCACTACCAGCTCCCGGCCGCGGCCGGGTCGGGGGCCGCCGCCAAGGCCGCCGCGGCGGGGGCAAGGCGGCGCCGCGGCCGGCGGTGCTGTCGGCGCTGTACAGCCCGAGCGGGCGCCTCGTGCTGGTCGGCACCGACGACCGTCTGGGCCGCGTGTACCTGCGCCCGGCGGCCGCGGAGGGGGACGGCGCCGGCCCACCCGACGCGGCGACGGTGACCCCCGTGGCGCCCGCCTACGAGCTGCAGGGGCACACGCACAAGGTGTACTGCTGCGTCGCCGACGCGACCGAGGCGCGCGCCGTCACCATATCGATGGACGGCCACCTCAACGTCTACGACCTCGCCGCCGGCGGCGCCGCCGCCTCCACCCCGCTGCGCCCGGTCATCAGCGACCACTGCCACACGTCGCACATCTTCGCCGTGTGCGCGTCGCGGCTGTCGCCGCACCTGTGCATCAGCTGCGGCGACGACGCGCTGCTGTGCGTGCACGACCTGCGCCTCGGCGGCTCCACCGTCGCGCACCGCGCCAAGGGCCACACCGGTACGCTGTGGAGCTGCGACATCAACACCGTCTACAACGACGTGTACTTCTGCTCCGCCGGGATGGACGCGGCGGTGATGGTGTGGGACGCGCGGAACCTCGCGGCGCCGATCATCAGCAACACGCGGCACAGCAAGCCGGTGCACTGCTGCCGCTTCACCCCGCAGGGCCGCGGCGTGCTCTCCTCCTCCAAGGACAACGACGTCATGCTCACGGAGCTCATCGACATGGCAACGGAAACAACGTCTCGGCGCACAACGCGGTCGCGGCCGCCGCCGGCACCGGCGGGGCGCAGTCATCCCGCGTCATTTGGAAGGCCAAGGCGCACGCCGCGAGCGTCTTCCGTGCGTTTTTGGTGGAGTCGGTGCTCGGCGGCGCGGCGCGCAACAGCCTCGTCACGTGCTCTGGCGACGCGACGGTTGGGGTGTGGGACTGGCCGCTGGCGGCCGCGCAGGGCTGGTGAGCAGGGGGAGGGGGGGGGAGGGCAGTAAAGCGCGACAGAGTAATCCGTAGCAGCGAAATTCAAGAGGGATTAATAGGAGTAATAATGTCGGAGCACAAGCGCAAAAAAAAAAAAAATACGCTCATGGTACATGTTTCTAGTTTTGCACTGTTGCTTCTTTGTTTTCCACCCGTGTATTGGGTGGGGATTCAACGCTATTTTTTTTTTTTTTTTTGCCCCTTCTCCTTGTCCTTCCAGCCGGGATATATGCTTTGTGACTGACTGCAGCGTTGTTGTTGTTAATTTCGTAGACTGCTGTGTGTCCCCCTCTCTCTATTTTGCTTCCTTTTTTTTTTCCTTTTCATTTCCCTATTCCTTGCAAATCCTCCAACCACAATGTCAGCACGCTGAAGGGAAGACGCATGAAATTGTTTCATCTGTGTTGGTCCTTATCATTTCTTGTTCCACCACTAATACATCTAGAGCAAATCATAGCTTGAAGTGTGCAAGGCAGACTTGGCGCTCCTTCTTGCGTCACGCGCGTTGTGCGTGCTGCAAGAGCAAACGGTGAGAAGAAAAAAAAAAAGAAAGCTAATGGTCAATAATGATCTTTATGCTAGCGTTGTATGTAAAGTGTCACGAGGGGGGGGGGGAGAACAGAAAAGGGTAGAGTGTATATATACGTTGCTGTGGCCCCTCCCCCCGTCCCCACCTCTCCTCTCGATGACTAGGACCCACTGTTAACTCCATGGCATCGCGCTGAACCTCCGAACTCTTTTTTCCCCATCTTTTTCATCGCCGGCGGTTGCGCCTGTTCTTCAATGTTTGTAGATAGGTAGATACAACTTCAAAAGGAGAGAAAAATTACAGAGGACATATTAGAGGAAAACAGCACTTAATTCTTACGCTCATCGGTTATAGGCGTTTGCATCCTTTTCTTCTTCCTTTTTTTTTTAAACCTCTTATTTTTTTCCCTCTGTTGTTATTCCCTATATTGCGCTCCTCTACTAAAATTTACTGCTCTTTCTTCACCATTACTCCTACCACCTGTACTAGAAATATAATCGGTCAAACCTTATCATAGTTTCAAAGAGTATTTCCCCTTCCCTCCCTCCCCTCCTCCTCCCGACAGACTGTCGTGTCAGCACTTTCGCACGTTTCCTCTACCGAGTTCCCTTGACACACATACATACATATCGGATGGGTTTTATTGACGGAGTGCGCGCCTCGCTGCTGTCGGCGCTCGCCGGCGACGGAGGCCGCGACGCGGGCGGCGGCAAGTGCGTCATGGTCGCGCTGAGCGCCTTCGACGCCCTGCAGACGCAGCAGCGCCTCTTCCTTCTGCTCGTGGCGCAGTACGTCGTCTCGGGGACCTTCCGCGCGGACGTGGCCGGGTGCGTGTGCGACGCCGGGACGCTGGCGGCGGCGCTCCGCTCCGGCCTGCACGTGCGCAAGACGGCCGGCGCCTACGGGCAGGTGCTGCTCGACCGCTTCTCCCTGCGCGCCATCCAGTGTCTCGTCACCTCCCTCTGCGTGTGCGCCTCCGGGGCCGTCGTCGCGGCCGCGGCCCCGGAGAGCGGCGGTGGCGCCGGCGGGAGGGGCGCGCGGGCGCTGCGGGCGGCGGGACGCTTCCTGCAGGACGCGGCCGTGATGTGGTACGTGTACCCCGTGGTGCAGGACTACCGCTACGGCCGCAGCTGGGTCACGCGCGTGCTGCGCGCCGTCGCCGGCGTCGTCTACCCGCGGGCGCTGCGCGAGGTCTTCGGCTTCGGGCCCCCGCCGGCCCCCGTCTCCGCCGGCCACCCCTCCTCCGCCTCGCAGGCGGCGGCAGAGGCGGCGGCGGCGGCGGAGGCGAGCTTCCTGTACGCGCCGCCCCCCGCGCCCCGCGCCGATGACGCGGCGACGGTGTACGGGCCGCCGATGCCGGAGGGCGTGGCGGCGAGTCTGCGCTTCACGCAGGCGCAGTACCGCACCGGCGGCCCCCTGCGCGCCGTCTGCGCGGCGACGCTCATCCCGGAGCTCTCCTCGCTGCTGCACGAGCAACTCTACTGGCTGCGCGCCGCGTGGGAGGAGCGCGAGCGGCCCACCTCCGCCGCGCGGCTGCTCAAGCCCGCCGCCGCCTCGCTGGCGGGACGCGCCACCGCCAGCGTCCTCTGCGTCGTCGCGCGCTACGCCGGCTACAGGCTCGGCGCCGCCCTGTGCCCAGGCGACCGCACCGGCGCCGGAGGCTTCTGGGGGGAGCGGCTGCTGGCGCTGGCGGCGGCGCCGCTGGTGTGGCAGGTGTGCGTTGCGGCGCAGCAGGCGGTGCTGGCGGAGTGCGAGCGGCGCTGGCCGGCAACGGCGGCGGACGAGGAGCAGGACGAGCGTGAGCGCGCCGAGGCAGAGGCGGAGGCCAAAGCCGCCAACACCCTGCTGAACTCCCTCTTCGGCAGCGCCCCCGGCGGCGGCGACGACGGCAATAATAGCAACAGCAATAACAATAACAATAACAACGGCCCCCCGCTGCGTTTTGACAAGGGCGTCGACTACTACGAGGCGCTCGGTGTTGCCGACACGGCGACGGCGGGCGAGATCAAGAAGGCGTACCGCGCTGCGGCGCTCAAATGCCACCCAGACCGCGTCGCCAACACCCCGGACGCACAGGCCACCGCGCGCGACCGCATGGCGCAGCTCAACGACGCCTACGAGACGCTCATCAACGACAACAGCCGCGCGCAGTACGACGCGGCCCGCATGTTCGGCGGCTCCGGCAACCGTCTGCTGCAGTACGTCGAGGGCCTCAGCACACCGCAGCTCGTCGCCCTCACCGTCGGCAGCAGCGTCGCCGCCGTCGGGGCGGTGGGGGTGCTGGTGCACCTCAACTGGGTGCTCTTCTTCGCGCGCCTCACGGCACCGGGCAACGGCATGCTCTACGGCTGACGAGCAAACGCTAGAAGTAGAAAAGGGGGCATGCTCACGCACTTCTTACAACTATAAGAAAAGACAAAACGAGAAGGAGAAGGAGAAGGGGGGATAAAAAAAAAAAGTCGTAGCCTAAAACGACGTGCCGACAGCGCAGCCAGACGTCGTGGTACGCTTTTAAGCGTACAGAAGCGTCAGGAGCAGTTACGATCGAACTGGATGGGAAGAGAGGCTAGAAGAGGATACGTGCAATACATGCGAAAGATCAAATCCCCCCCCCCCCCGTTCTTGATCATGCTGTGGTGGCACGATGTCCTTTGATGTCATGTGCTATATCGTTCTTGTCACGGTCGCGTTGTGTCCAGCATTGCTGGTACTTGTCTCTTTTCCTTCAAGTCTTTCTCGCGTCACTCCATTTTCCACCTACTTTTTCAGCTCCCGTTGTGCTTCCTTGTGCTTCAGTTTTTCCAGTCTTTCCCTTTTTTTTTCTCTTCTTCTCCCACCCTGTGTTTTCTCCATAAAGCTGACTCCGACGTCGCAATCATCTTTCCCCCTTTCCCTTTACGGTGCACCGCCTTTCCTCTCGCGAAGGACAGATGAGATAATGCACACAGCAATAAATGTCAACACACAAACACCAACGGGGGGGGGGGGAACGCATTGCTTGTTTGTGACCCCAGAACTGATGTATGAAAATTGATTGCGGGTTTCGCTTTTGATGCGGCGCGCCAAAATAAATGCACAGACACACATCAGGCAGTCATCACCGAAAGAAGTAACTCCATTTTTTTTTTTACCCGTCTTTTGCTCTGCGTCTTTCCCCACTATTGCATTAATCTGTTCTCCCGTACTCTCTGTGTCTGTGTCTGCGCGGCTTTTCCAGTCAGGCCAAGTACTAAATCAACGTACTGGCAACCAAACCAATCAAATTCACCCCGCGCTTGACCCACTAGCCACGCGTGATGTGTGTAAAACGATGCGCTGTCAACGTGTTTTGCCCCTCGAGATGCCATTGAATGCCTTCAAAACGGAAAAACCAACCACGTCCAGCTCTGGCGCTTCCCCCCTCGTTTTCTGCCCTATTTCCACCGTTGCTGTCGGCGAGGCAAGGCGCCCCCGCCCCCGCTGGCCCGTGCCGGCAGGCCCATCCCCCCGCCCCCTTGGGGGCTGCGGTGACCCCAAGCAACCCCCCCCCCCCCCAGGCCTGGGGCGTGCCCTGAAGGGGACGCCAACCCAACCCAAGAACCCCGCCCCCACCCCCCAAAAAAACCGGCGACCCCCGCCACCCCCATAAGACAGGCTGCCAGCGCCGACGAACAGCCCCTGGGCCGCCCTTCTGAGGGGGCGATGCGGGGGGTGCAAACGCGCGGCATTCGCCACAACACACGGCAAGGCCGCCCGGCGCGTCGTCCGTCCTGCGCCAGCGGTGTTGATGCACCCTGGCCCCCTTTGTCGTAAGGACGAGAGGGGCATCTACCGTTGAAGAATGTACGTGGTTGTTTTCTCCGCTCCTGTAGCGACAAGACGGAAGCCTTATTATTACTATTATTGCATTTGATGAAACCCACGCGCAGGGGCTGGATACGCTCAGCGTCACACTACATGAGTCGTATTTTCTTTCCGCAATATCACGCGACTTCATTGCCCTTTTACCTTCTGTAGTGGTGTGTATACTCATTCGCGCGATCCTAAAAGCACATCATATGCTGTCTTTATGCGTAAGAAGATTGATTGATGTGTTTTTGGTGATAACGCTTCACTACAACAGCGCTTTTCTACTACAACTGCCCACCACAATTGCTTTGTTTTTCTTCGTTTTGGCATCACTATGGCTCATCCTAAGAACGTGTGTCTTTCTTCGTTGTTATTACTTTGCCTTCTACTCCCAACTCTTTCATCGTTGCCTTTCATGGGAGTGTTGGCCCAAGCGTTTTAGGTAGTCCTCTTTTTTACAAACGGACGGGCTTGCCTCGATCCTGTACTAGTATACGTATTGTAATCTCCAGTCGTGCTGTTTTTCCCTCGCCCAAGTCCCTCCCCCTTCGCTCTTCAATACATCACCACATCGTCCATGTTGACACCGATTGTACGATTGAGAATAAGCGCTAATTATGTTAGCCTTTTTTACTGCTTGATTGTTCTGATTAGTTTTTGGTGGTGTAGTGGCTTTTCTTCTTGGTGCGTTTGTGACTCTGGCGCCTTCATTTCAATGAGTATTTCTTCCCCGCAACGATTACTACTATGGTTCTTCGCATACTATGGAAACCACAGTATCATAACATCTACTGTATGAGGTAACTTGACATGGTGTATTGCTATCCTCAATGAGTAGTCACCATGATTACTTGCACATCTCCCTCGCCCCACCCCTACAAACCAACACAATCTGAGAGGAAATATATATATGCAATAACTCGCAGTTGTCTATCGTTGCTTTTGCTTTGCTTCTGTTCTCCTTTCACGGTTACCAATACATGGTTCTTGTGAGGTGTAGTGTGCGTTGGTGTGGCATTTCTTGCGTGCATCATGTATTTAGTCCTTTTAATCATAGATAATCTCATCGGTATGGGTTCAAAACAGCTCTCTTCCCGTAGTACAACCGGAAGAGCATTGTTATTACTATTAGTACTAATTGTATTGCTATTATTATTAATAGTGGTAGTAGTAGTAGTAGTAGCAGTAGTAGTGGTAGTAGTGGTGGTGATGGTAGTGGTAATAATTATAATACTAGTTGCTGTAGTACCCCTATAATTGAGTACATTGCTAGTACATTTTTTTTTTTAGAAAAAACCGATGCTTGCTATAAATGATGCTTCTGTTTGAGTTGTTGTTGTTGTGTGTATACACATCAATGTCAAAAGAGTTATCAGATGTGAGAGTTTTCATGTCTGTAATAGTTTCACGTCTTCTCGACTATTCATTACCGTCATTATCGGTAAGTCGCTATGGCTCATGTTCAGTCACTAGGAACACTTTCGAATCTCAGCAGCAATCGTACAGATTGTTACACCGGACTGCTGTGTTTGTGGTGTCATCGACCTTTGTTCTCTCTCTGATTGATGTAACGCTGTTACTCTTACCACTCCATATGTGTTTCTTCATCTGCTGGTACTTGAGCACGTGGAGCGCGGAGGAGGGGGTAATGAATCGTCTGTGAGGCTTTTGGTTGCTTGTAGTGTCCGATTCTATGACTATGCAGAGTTGCTTGAATCTGAAGTTAGCGTCTGTCTGACATCCGTATAGAGCACATACACCCTTTGATTAATTATCTCGACCATACTTCTCAGTAGCTATTGGTTGATTTCTCTTTCTCCTCTGCTTTTTTTTCTTTGACTTCATTATTTACACGGTATTTATACAGCCTAGGTTGAATCCTGACTTCTTTTTTTTCCATACCTATAGCATCAGCACGTCCCACGGCGGTTCATATGAGTTAGTCATATACCACTTTATCACACACAGAGACAGCCTTCTGAACTTGATTTTTTTTTTGTTCATTTCCCATTTTTGAGCTTATTATTATTATTAACTTTCAAATTACTATAAATTTGTATTCATCTATGCTTATCTGGTCTTTTCATTTAAACATGGGAGCAACAGGAGCTTTAGGATTCAGGAAGTGTAGTAGTGGGTCCCATGCATTTTTGTTTTTCTAATCACTCGACCAGTTTTTAATGATTGAATCTACCACAAGAAGGACGTTTGACGTAACACAGGTCCTCCTAGGTTCCCCCCCCCCCCTGCATTTAATACATGTTATTATTATATTGATTATTATTATTGTACTATTATTCCCCAACAGGGAAAAAAACTCCTTTTCAATAAAGACCTGGCACCTCAATCGATGTGTGTTGAGCTTCTTAATGTCTTTTTCCCCCTGTTTAGAGCAATGAAGGTGGTCTCATAAATGAATCAAACTTCTTTTTTTTTTCTAATTCCTGCAACATGCTTCACCTAAAGCGAAGGTGTACACTGCTCGTTGAACACACATGATATGTTCAGTTTCCTTCTCCGAGAGCACACATAGCTATGCTTGCATTATGTTGAGACGTTCGCTCGTCTATCTGTTTTAGTCTCAGTGTAAAAAAGTTAAAAGAGACTCGTTTCTTTTCCGTCGTCTCAATCAAACAAACACGCCGCAAAACATACGACGTTTTTTTTTTTTTTTTTAAGTGTTGAAAAGAATGTTTTGGTACTTGATTAAGCACAATTAACTGTCATTTACAGATGGCCTAACATGCCACCTATTGTATATATATATTCCTCCAATTTTCGTCAAGTATCCTTTAATTCTTTTTATGTAGAAAAAAGATACGAGATTCTCTTTACGGTCTTTCCGTGAAATCTAGCCTATGGGATAAACAACTGGACTGAGTGTGTTCGCTGTTGGGAACAGCTTGCGATTTTATATGAGAACAAGAATCATTGCACGACAAGTTTTGCCCAATATATCACGCCAGGTTCCTTCCCTTCCGTGAAAGGGTGACTACCAGCCATATGCTACTATTTTTTTTTTGTATACTTTAAAACTTTCCTATAAATAGAATCTGTGTCACCAGGGGGTAGAAACACAACAACAACAACGACAAAAACAGGTATCCTTCAGCGTAATACAGTGTACACGCGAGGTGGGATACGGGTCGGAAACGGCACCAACACAAACACCAAAAAAAAAAAATCGAATGTAAACAGAAAATTACGGACTAACAAACATGTGCGACACCTGACCAGACAAAAGAACAGAAGTAAACCAATGAAAAAATGAAAGTTCCGCACAGATTCAGAACTTACAACACCTACGTAATGCTTCGACAAAAAAAAAAAAAAAGGTCCACAATTCCACGGCTCCCTTTAAAAGAGGAGACAATAACGAGAATGCACCATAGAAACGATAATAGCAATGGCCTTACAGTTTATCCCCGCTGTGCTTTCCCGTCTCGGCGCTGCTGGCACCAGCCATGCCATGCCGCCGCTCGTCCCCTTCACCGCACTCTCCACACCCCACGCCCGATGCACGCACCGCAGAACCCTAAGTAACCCGCATTCACACCTTCCGTGAACTAGCACCCACACACACCCTCCAGACACCCACACTCTCTCGACACACCCCGCACCCTCCCCGCCATGATGCCCTTCAAGTGCAGCGGCGTGCTCAAGTACGCCACCCTCGCGACCGT